>OX155894.1:48727247-49327247 GCA_944588485.1 Phosphuga atrata
GACAAGACTAGACAGACAAGACTAGACAGACAAGACTAGACAGACAAGACTAGACAGACAAGACTAGACAGACAAGACTAGACACACACGACTAGACAGACAAGACTAGACAGACAAGACTAGACAGACAAGACTAGACAGACAAGACTAGACAGACAAGACTAGACAGACAAGACTAGACAGACAAGACTAGACAGACAAGACTAGACAGACAAGACTAGACAGACAAGACTAGACAGACAAGACTAGACAGACAAGACTAGACAGACAAGACTAGACAGACAAGACTAGACAGACAAGACTAGACAGACAAGACTAGACAGACAAGACTAGACAGACAAGACTAGACAGACAAGACTAGACAGACAAGACTAGACAGACAAGACTAGACAGACAAGACTAGACAGACAAGACTAGACAGACAAGACTAGACAGACAAGACTAGACAGACAAGACTAGACAGACAAGACTAGACAGACAAGACTAGACAGACAAGACTAGACAGACAAGACTAGACAGACAAGACTAGACAGACAAGACTAGACAGACAAGACTAGACAGACAAGACTAGACAGACAAGACTAGACAGACAAGACTAGACAGACAAGACTAGACAGACAAGACTAGACAGACAAGACTAGACAGACAAGACTAGACAGACAAGACTAGACAGACAAGACTAGACAGACAAGACTAGACAGACAAGACTAGACAGACAAGACTAGACAGACAAGACTAGACAGACAAGACTAGACAGACAAGACTAGACAGACAAGACTAGACAGACAAGACTAGACAGACAAGACTAGACAGACAAGACTAGACAGACAAGACTAGACAGACAAGACTAGACAGACAAGACTAGACAGACAAGACTAGACAGACAAGACTAGACAGACAAGACTAGACAGACAAGACTAGACAGACAAGACTAGACAGACAAGACTAGACAGACAAGACTAGACAGACAAGACTAGACAGACAAGACTAGACAGACAAGACTAGACAGACAAGACTAGACAGACAAGACTAGACAGACAAGACTAGACAGACAAGACTAGACAGACAAGACTAGACAGACAAGACTAGACAGACAAGACTAGACAGACAAGACTAGACAGACAAGACTAGACAGACAAGACTAGACAGACAAGACTAGACAGACAAGACTAGACAGACAAGACTAGACAGACAAGACTAGACAGACAAGACTAGACAGACAAGACTAGACAGACAAGACTAGACAGACAAGACTAGACAGACAAGACTAGACAGACAAGACTAGACAGACAAGACTAGACAGACAAGACTAGACAGACAAGACTAGACAGACAAGACTAGACAGACAAGACTAGACAGACAAGACTAGACAGACAAGACTAGACAGACAAGACTAGACAGACAAGACTAGACAGACAAGACTAGACAGACAAGACTAGACAGACAAGACTAGACAGACAAGACTAGACAGACAAGACTAGACAGACAAGACTAGACAGACAAGACTAGACAGACAAGACTAGACAGACAAGACTAGACAGACAAGACTAGACAGACAAGACTAGACAGACAAGACTAGACAGACAAGACTAGACAGACAAGACTAGACAGACAAGACTAGACAGACAAGACTAGACAGACAAGACTAGACAGACAAGACTAGACAGACAAGACTAGACAGACAAGACTAGACAGACAAGACTAGACAGACAAGACTAGACAGACAAGACTAGACAGACAAGACTAGACAGACAAGACTAGACAGACAAGACTAGACAGACAAGACTAGACAGACAAGACTAGACAGACAAGACTAGACAGACAAGACTAGACAGACAAGACTAGACAGACAAGACTAGACAGACAAGACTAGACAGACAAGACTAGACAGACAAGACTAGACAGACAAGACTAGACAGACAAGACTAGACAGACAAGACTAGACAGACAAGACTAGACAGACAAGACTAGACAGACAAGACTAGACAGACAAGACTAGACAGACAAGACTAGACAGACAAGACTAGACAGACAAGACTAGACAGACAAGACTAGACAGACAAGACTAGACAGACAAGACTAGACAGACAAGACTAGACAGACAAGACTAGACAGACAAGACTAGACAGACAAGACTAGACAGACAAGACTAGACAGACAAGACTAGACAGACAAGACTAGACAGACAAGACTAGACAGACAAGACTAGACAGACAAGACTAGACAGACAAGACTAGACAGACAAGACTAGACAGACAAGACTAGACAGACAAGACTAGACAGACAAGACTAGACAGACAAGACTAGACAGACAAGACTAGACAGACAAGACTAGACAGACAAGACTAGACAGACAAGACTAGACAGACAAGACTAGACAGACAAGACTAGACAGACAAGACTAGACAGACAAGACTAGACAGACAAGACTAGACAGACAAGACTAGACAGACAAGACTAGACAGACAAGACTAGACAGACAAGACTAGACAGACAAGACTAGACAGACAAGACTAGACAGACAAGACTAGACAGACAAGACTAGACAGACAAGACTAGACAGACAAGACTAGACAGACAAGACTAGACAGACAAGACTAGACAGACAAGACTAGACAGACAAGACTAGACAGACAAGACTAGACAGACAAGACTAGACAGACAAGACTAGACAGACAAGACTAGACAGACAAGACTAGACAGACAAGACTAGACAGACAAGACTAGACAGACAAGACTAGACAGACAAGACTAGACAGACAAGACTAGACAGACAAGACTAGACAGACAAGACTAGACAGACAAGACTAGACAGACAAGACTAGACAGACAAGACTAGACAGACAAGACTAGACAGACAAGACTAGACAGACAAGACTAGACAGACACTAGACAGACTAGACAGACAAGACTAGACAGACAAGACTAGACAGACAAGACTAGACAGACAAGACTAGACAGACAAGACTAGACAGACAAGACTAGACAGACAAGACTAGACAGACAAGACTAGACAGACAAGACTAGACAGACAAGACTAGACAGACAAGACTAGACAGACAAGACTAGACAGACAAGACTAGACAGACAAGACTAGACAGACAAGACTAGACAGACAAGACTAGACAGACAAGACTAGACAGACAAGACTAGACAGACAAGACTAGACAGACAAGACTAGACAGACAAGACTAGACAGACAAGACTAGACAGACAAGACTAGACAGACAAGACTAGACAGACAAGACTAGACAGACAAGACTAGACAGACAAGACTAGACAGACAAGACTAGACAGACAAGACTAGACAGACAAGACTAGACAGACAAGACTAGACAGACAAGACTAGACAGACAAGACTAGACAGACAAGACTAGACAGACAAGACTAGACAGACAAGACTAGACAGACAAGACTAGACAGACAAGACTAGACAGACAAGACTAGACAGACAAGACTAGACAGACAAGACTAGACAGACAAGACTAGACAGACAAGACTAGACAGACAAGACTAGACAGACAAGACTAGACAGACAAGACTAGACAGACAAGACTAGACAGACAAGACTAGACAGACAAGACTAGACAGACAAGACTAGACAGACAAGACTAGACAGACAAGACTAGACAGACAAGACTAGACAGACAAGACTAGACAGACAAGACTAGACAGACAAGACTAGACAGACAAGACTAGACAGACAAGACTAGACAGACAAGACTAGACAGACAAGACTAGACAGACAAGACTAGACAGACAAGACTAGACAGACAAGACTAGACAGACAAGACTAGACAGACAAGACTAGACAGACAAGACTAGACAGACAAGACTAGACAGACAAGACTAGACAGACAAGACTAGACAGACAAGACTAGACAGACAAGACTAGACAGACAAGACTAGACAGACAAGACTAGACAGACAAGACTAGACAGACAAGACTAGACAGACAAGACTAGACAGACAAGACTAGACAGACAAGACTAGACAGACAAGACTAGACAGACAAGACTAGACAGACAAGACTAGACAGACAAGACTAGACAGACAAGACTAGACAGACAAGACTAGACAGACAAGACTAGACAGACAAGACTAGACAGACAAGACTAGACAGACAAGACTAGACAGACAAGACTAGACAGACAAGACTAGACAGACAAGACTAGACAGACAAGACTAGACAGACAAGACTAGACAGACAAGACTAGACAGACAAGACTAGACAGACAAGACTAGACAGACAAGACTAGACAGACAAGACTAGACAGACAAGACTAGACAGACAAGACTAGACAGACAAGACTAGACAGACAAGACTAGACAGACAAGACTAGACAGACAAGACTAGACAGACAAGACTAGACAGACAAGACTAGACAGACAAGACTAGACAGACAAGACTAGACAGACAAGACTAGACAGACAAGACTAGACAGACAAGACTAGACAGACAAGACTAGACAGACAAGACTAGACAGACAAGACTAGACAGACAAGACTAGACAGACAAGACTAGACAGACAAGACTAGACAGACAAGACTAGACAGACAAGACTAGACAGACAAGACTAGACAGACAAGACTAGACAGACAAGACTAGACAGACAAGACTAGACAGACAAGACTAGACAGACAAGACTAGACAGACAAGACTAGACAGACAAGACTAGACAGACAAGACTAGACAGACAAGACTAGACAGACAAGACTAGACAGACAAGACTAGACAGACAAGACTAGACAGACAAGACTAGACAGACAAGACTAGACAGACAAGACTAGACAGACAAGACTAGACAGACAAGACTAGACAGACAAGACTAGACAGACAAGACTAGACAGACAAGACTAGACAGACAAGACTAGACAGACAAGACTAGACAGACAAGACTAGACAGACAAGACTAGACAGACAAGACTAGACAGACAAGACTAGACAGACAAGACTAGACAGACAAGACTAGACAGACAAGACTAGACAGACAAGACTAGACAGACAAGACTAGACAGACAAGACTAGACAGACAAGACTAGACAGACAAGACTAGACAGACAAGACTAGACAGACAAGACTAGACAGACAAGACTAGACAGACAAGACTAGACAGACAAGACTAGACAGACAAGACTAGACAGACAAGACTAGACAGACAAGACTAGACAGACAAGACTAGACAGACAAGACTAGACAGACAAGACTAGACAGACAAGACTAGACAGACAAGACTAGACAGACAAGACTAGACAGACAAGACTAGACAGACAAGACTAGACAGACAAGACTAGACAGACAAGACTAGACAGACAAGACTAGACAGACAAGACTAGACAGACAAGACTAGACAGACAAGACTAGACAGACAAGACTAGACAGACAAGACTAGACAGACAAGACTAGACAGACAAGACTAGACAGACAAGACTAGACAGACAAGACTAGACAGACAAGACTAGACAGACAAGACTAGACAGACAAGACTAGACAGACAAGACTAGACAGACAAGACTAGACAGACAAGACTAGACAGACAAGACTAGACAGACAAGACTAGACAGACAAGACTAGACAGACAAGACTAGACAGACAAGACTAGACAGACAAGACTAGACAGACAAGACTAGACAGACAAGACTAGACAGACAAGACTAGACAGACAAGACTAGACAGACAAGACTAGACAGACAAGACTAGACAGACAAGACTAGACAGACAAGACTAGACAGACAAGACTAGACAGACAAGACTAGACAGACAAGACTAGACAGACAAGACTAGACAGACAAGACTAGACAGACAAGACTAGACAGACAAGACTAGACAGACAAGACTAGACAGACAAGACTAGACAGACAAGACTAGACAGACAAGACTAGACAGACAAGACTAGACAGACAAGACTAGACAGACAAGACTAGACAGACAAGACTAGACAGACAAGACTAGACAGACAAGACTAGACAGACAAGACTAGACAGACAAGACTAGACAGACAAGACTAGACAGACAAGACTAGACAGACAAGACTAGACAGACAAGACTAGACAGACAAGACTAGACAGACAAGACTAGACAGACAAGACTAGACAGACAAGACTAGACAGACAAGACTAGACAGACAAGACTAGACAGACAAGACTAGACAGACAAGACTAGACAGACAAGACTAGACAGACAAGACTAGACAGACAAGACTAGACAGACAAGACTAGACAGACAAGACTAGACAGACAAGACTAGACAGACAAGACTAGACAGACAAGACTAGACAGACAAGACTAGACAGACAAGACTAGACAGACAAGACTAGACAGACAAGACTAGACAGACAAGACTAGACAGACAAGACTAGACAGACAAGACTAGACAGACAAGACTAGACAGACAAGACTAGACAGACAAGACTAGACAGACAAGACTAGACAGACAAGACTAGACAGACAAGACTAGACAGACAAGACTAGACAGACAAGACTAGACAGACAAGACTAGACAGACAAGACTAGACAGACAAGACTAGACAGACAAGACTAGACAGACAAGACTAGACAGACAAGACTAGACAGACAAGACTAGACAGACAAGACTAGACAGACAAGACTAGACAGACAAGACTAGACAGACAAGACTAGACAGACAAGACTAGACAGACAAGACTAGACAGACAAGACTAGACAGACAAGACTAGACAGACAAGACTAGACAGACAAGACTAGACAGACAAGACTAGACAGACAAGACTAGACAGACAAGACTAGACAGACAAGACTAGACAGACAAGACTAGACAGACAAGACTAGACAGACAAGACTAGACAGACAAGACTAGACAGACAAGACTAGACAGGCAAGACTTTTTTTTTCTGGGCGTAGCTGATATACAGGATATAAGACAGTGTCCCCATAATCCTTGGCTTTTAGTATGCGCCACCCCGGTATCGCATATATTGCATTCATTCAGGGTGGGCAGCCCGGACGGTTAATGAAAACCGCCCTAGTTGTCGCCTCCCCGACCAGGATTCGAACCCGGGTCTCCCGCATTGAAAGGCGGGTATGTTGTCAACTACACCACCGAGGAGGACAGACAGGCAAGACTAGACAGACAAGACTGGACAGACAAGACTAGACAGACAAGACTAGACAGACAAGACTAGACAGACAAGACTAGACAGACAAGACTAGACAGACAAGACTAGACAGACAATACTAGACAGATAAGACTATACAGACCAGACAGACTAGACAGGCCAGACAGACCAGACAGACCAAACAGACCAGACAGACAAGAATAAATTATGAATTAAAATCTGTCTGTCTGGTCTGTTTATAAAAATCTTCTTAATAAAAAAATAAAAAAACTATGTACTAAACGTTTCTCGCTATATTATTCTAATTATTAATAATGTAACAATAAGACAATAGAAAAAAACAACATAATTTGATGGTGTAGAATGGAATACTGAATCAAAATATCTACTTTTTTAAATGTTTTAATTTATTAATTATTTCGAGATTTACGAGAACAGTGAGATACCTATTTTATTACGAAACATCTTATCTACTGAGAGGATATCGCTCATAAATGTGGAAAACCTCGACAAGCTCCAAAAATCAAACTTTGCAGGAAAGACTTTCGAGGACAATTGAGGACTTACGAGAATATTCGAGACTAGAGAGTAACAAATATTAATACGTTGAAGTAATCCACATTTCCATTTATTTATTTAATATTTTAGTTTTTTAAGTTATTATCCAAAAAACAATTGTAAACTTATGAAGATATTTGGTACGAGCGATAAAGAGCAGTTGTGGAGATTTCAAATTGATGGACAAGGCAGTTGAAAGGAACATTCCTTTCAACCTTATAAAAACAATGTCGACACAACTCTATGCAATAAAAAATTACAAAAAATCTGATTTACAAGGTTTTCCGTATTTATCAGCGATTTGCTTCAAAACGATTTAATTAAATATATTTAATATGTATGTTAAGCTAGTTCGTTATCTTCGTGAAAAAACTTATAAATCGTTGTTTCGTTATGTCCGTGCTCGGTATAACAAAGGCTGATCGATTATTACTAAAATCGAAAATATATTCACATAAAATGAAGAGATTGTTATTATGAATTAACATTTTTTTGGTACAAAATTTTCTTCGTGTTTATTCAACAAAATAATTTGTTTTTAATTTACAAACATAAATAATTATGAAATTAAAGCTAAATTTATAAGAAAATCCTAACTTAAAAATATAAAATTTTACCAAACATTACTTTTATATTTCATAAGTTTGTACAATTAATTGTTGTACAATTGTTGTTAATTGTAATGTTTGTACAATTAGATTCAAAAATTACATTCAAAATTATCGTATTAAGATAATTACCAATACATATTGTCCTAGTATTCTCATTTAGGCTTTCAAACTTTAAAACATAAAAAATCATTAATTCCACAGTTGAAACATAAACCGACTTAAATGTGTTTACAGAATACTCGAAACTAATTTAGCGTCGTAAATTTAAAGCACATTTTTTTTTTTAAATAAATTTCACTGAGAACTAAAAACTTCGAGGAAAACTTATTATTTTTAATTAACGTATATAATATTTTATGAGTTATTGTAAAGACATCGTGAATATCGTAAATATCGTGTACATCGTAGCACAAAAAATGAGCAAGCAATATATAGCATATAATGAAGCGTTTGATAGTTTTAGTCTAATTTAAATATTTATATATATATATATATATATATATATATTGTATTTCAGGTTTTCGCGAATAGATACCTGTGTTGTTTTGTTTTCTCGGGGATCCCGGAATACCCGAGAAAACAAAACAACACATATATATATATATATATATATATATATATATATATATACATATATATATATATATATATATATATATATATATATATATATATATATTATTCAGTGCTATGAAACCAACCAGCACATCAGAGGTTGAAAACAGTACAACCGCAAGAACAAACGAGAACACCAATATTGTATAAGATATAATAATTATGGGCAATTTTAATGCAAAAATCGGGAATAAAACAGAAAAAAAGTATGTACGCGATCAAAACAAAAGTCCTACAAAAATAGCCCCGAAACAAAAATTCTAATAGAAACGCGGAGGAAGACTAGCCGGCAATCAATTGAATATAGCCAACTAAACAAAACAATCCGCAAAAAAAAATCCGAAAAGGCCTAAGAATATATAACACCAAACTAATTCAAGACACCATAAGAGACAATTTGAATATGAGGGTTCTACAATCCAAGCTCTCGAAAGGAAAAATATAAACATGCAAGATGAAGAATGAAACAGGAATAGGTGTCACCAATAAAAGCGGAATCAAAACTGTAATCCAGAACTTTTAACAATACCTCTACAGCTCAATAACACCAGAGCCAGAACCACGAAGTCAACAAGTGATCACAAACACCGGTTCGCTTCAATGAAATATAAAAATAAAAAATCCCCCGGGAAAAATAGAATAACAACCGAAATGATCAAACTGCGTGGAGGCACCTTGGAAGAAACCATCATAATCCTTTTAAACAAATGTCTACACGAACGAAAAATCCCAGACACATGGCAGAACGCCGAGGTTATCCTCCTCTTTAAAAAAGGGAGATTCCTCTAATTTCGAAAATTATCCCAAAAACCGGTTATCCCAAAAAAGAGACTGAAAAACTTGACATTTTTGACTGGTATGAAGAAGATGATAAAATGATTGATACAGATAGGATATTAAAATGACTGATATGGAGAGGAAGATGAAATTACCGATATGAATAAGTTGATTAAAAGACTTATATGGAGAGTATGATGAAATGATTGACATGGAGAAGATAATGAAATCATTGATATGCAGAGGAAGATGAAACGATTGGTATCTATAGGAAGTTGAAATGACTGATATGGAGGGGAAGATGAAATGCCTAAAATGAAGAAGTTGATTAAATGACTTATTTGGAGAGGATGATGAAATGACTGATATGGAAAGTAGGATGAAATGATTGACATGGAGAGGATAATAAAATGACTGATGTGGAAAAGAATATGAAATGATTGGTATCTAGAGGAAGATGAAATGACTGATAAGGAAAGGAAGGAGAAGATATGAAGCAATTGATTAAATTACTGATACGGAGAGGATAATGAAAAGGTGAAGCGTGATGTTGCAGAAAAAAAAGAACATGCATTTCAAAAGAATGTGGAAAATAAGGAACAACCTCCAGCTAAATTCAATGATTGCGTTGCGCTTTCATGTGATGATAGTTCAAGAATAGTAAAAAGAACTTAAAGTAGTTTTACAGAGGGGAAAATAGAAATTAGTGTTTTTTTTGGCTATGAAGAATGAGTTTTATTTTTAATAATACGTTGTCATATAATTAATGGGGGCGTTGTAATTTGAGTTTTTGGCGGTTAATATGACATATGCATATTGTAATTCCCAAGAAGGCAATGGTTTATCAATTTTGTTAACTTAGTTGTCATGGGTTTCAAGTATGTTTTTTTTATCACTCATGCACAATAATATCTTGGTGGACTTTTTTTAGTGCGATAAATTGTCAATATTAGTTGTATTTTACTTCTTGTATTTTACTTGTTGTATTAAACTAACTTGAATAACGCACGCAAATATTCAATATCGCTAGGTTACATTTAAATAAACAAATAAATAAAAGTGGAAATAAAATGAATACATTGCCTCGGTATTAAAAAAGTTACGTGAAATGTCAATTTTTTTTTCATAACAAAATAAAAATAAGAATTAAAGAAAATGTTTTAGTGAGTGTAAATTCTATGGTGATACCGAAGACTGAGGAGAGTTCTTATGACGAATCCACACCACTGGAGACAATTGAGAAAGCAAATTCTTCATTTTTTATTGGCGGTATTTGCCATTGGCGGAATTTTGTTATAGGCGGTGGTGGCCTAGTAGTCAAGAGTTTTTAAAAAGAAAACTTAAGGAGCCACGGAGATCAGACTTCGAAGCCGCAAGTCCCGGGTTCAAATCCTGAACATGGTAAAAATAAGCCACCGTTCTACTGTAGATGGCTCTGGCAAAGTCAAAAAATCTGCCACGTAACCTCCCCTAATAGTGGCTCGCTAAGGTTTCTGAATATCCGCACATTTTCCAAACCACGGTTTTCGGTTTTTGAAAATTAAAAACCGCAGTTTCGGTTTCGGGTTCGGTTTTAAAGAACTTTTATTAGTGGTGTCTGATATTTAGTGTTTAAATACAGGTGCAACTAATTGTAAGTAAAAGCTGAAAAAAAGTTCTTTATACATTAATATTCGATTAGTACCACAAAGTGAGCAAATGTATTAAACCTAACCTAGGAAATACATATGTTGATACTTTTAGAACTCGTAAACATTGTAGTTCGATAGAGCACTAATTCAATCAGGTCACCAGCTATTAGGACTTTTTTGCATGTTCTGATCAGGTTTCCTATCTGGCCGAGGTAATCTATGAAGTGTTTTGTTTGTGGTCTTGTTTGGGGAAATATAGCATCCCACTATTAGCATGTTTTTGAGCTCTACCCATGCGAAGCCTTTGTTATTTGTTAGTTATTGCCATTTAGTATTTGCCATTCTGCGTTGAAGGTTTTAATCGCGACGTCTGTAATCTACGTCTATATGATCTGTGTCCGTAATCCAGTCTTTTTTTGTTTTGCTTGTTTTGGGTTCTGCTATTGTTCTCTTCGTTCGTTTACGTGTTTGTAAAGTAGGTTTTTTGCCTCTCTACATCGGTCCAGATTGGTTTGAAGTATTAGCATTTCGATTGCCTGTTTGGGCCTCCGCCCCTTCTTTGTTTTTTATTGTGTTCTTGTTTTTCTTTGCTTATCTTTTTTTGTTTTTTCATTTTTCTTTCTCATTCTCTACCTCAGCCCTGTCTAGCTTTCAAAAAATCCTAACATTACTTAACCTAACCCAAACTAAACTAAACCTAGCAAATTTGTGTAAACTTTTAGAGTTTGTAAACATTGTAGTTCGAAAGAGCACTAATTCAGTGTATTTTATTTTTAGATATTTCTAGATAAAACCGAAAACCGCGGTTCTTTATGACGGCTATGCGGTTTCGGTTTTTGCAGAGAAAACCGCGGTTTTGCGGTTCGGATATATCCGAACCAGACACCCTATGGCTAGCCAACCACGTTAGAAACTGTAAGGGCTCTCTACACTTGTGTAAGATCAAGACACCAAGCACAAGTGTAGACAGTGCTACTCCCACTGCCTAGGTCCAAATAGGACTGTAGCGCCGCCACGAATCCACATTGGGGAAAAAAAACGTTACTACTAAAGGTAGTACAGTACCTTTCAACTTAAAGAAAAGGTTTACCATACCTGTAGTCACTTACGGTCTGGAAACCGAAACTTTAACCAAACGAAGCGCAGAACGCCTACGAACATCACAAAGAGCAATGGAAATATCCACGCTCGGAATAAGTTTAAGAGATAAAAACGTAATATCGAATAAAAGCACGGACGGAAGTAAAAAATATTGTACAGCGTTTAGAGGAACTGAAGTGGCGATGGTCCTGACAAAAGTGTACAACACGAAAGGTGAAATGGCGAACAAGACTAACAGAGCGGACTGTTGGCAGACCTCAGCAACGTTGGCTTGACGATATCAAACGGATTACGGGCAGAAACTGGTACTAAGGAGAAGATATGAAGAAGTTGATAAAATTACTGAAACGGAGAGGATAATGATATGATGAAGCGTGATGTTGATAGAAAGTCGCCCAAAATAGAGTTATTTTTAAAACTCTGGAAGAGGCCCATACTTAGGACTGGATAAAGAAAGGCTGAAGAAGAAGAAATAATGTTTAATTAATCATAGAACTCTGCAATAAAATGTTTATTTTTGCTTTTATGATTTGTTTATTCATCGTTCACCAAAATAATTAGAAAGATCCAAATGCCCCTTAAAGTTTAGTAGTTACCCCCCTTTAGTAGTGTTAGTAATAACAGTTGGTAGTTTAAAAAAAACGGCCAAGTGCGAGTTGTGACTCGCGCACCGAGGGTTCCGTACAAACTTGTAAGTAAGGTATCTTTAGGAGGACCTAACTGTATGCAACCCATATGCTTCTGGTGCCTGACAATACCACGCAACACATTAGTGTATTTTCATAAGTTTCTAATAGTAAATTCTCATTTTTCTTGTAATTAAACTACATATTTACGGTTTTTAGATTTTTCCCTTTACATGTGCTGTAAGACACCGTTTCTTGCCAAATTTCATGATTCTAGGTCAACGGGAAGTACTCTATAGGTTTTGATTCCCTTGTGAAATCGCAAAATATGCGACATAAACGGCCATATCTTTTGATCGCGTTGACTTACAAGCTTGATTTTTTTCACAGCTGAAAGAGACCGCAGACCCGAGTATTTTATACAAATTTCAACTTGTGACAGACAGACAGAGGGACAACAAAGTGATCCTATAAGGGTTCCGTTTTCGGTACGGAACCCTAAAAATGCGAAAATAAATCGGAAACTATATAGGCAACATTTTTTTCTGAGAGAAAGAGACTATAGGTAATTTTTTTTAAGAATGCAGTACAGTGAAGATAGGGCTTATTTGACCTTGTTCTTGGATAGGCTTAGATCGAGGAGAAGTTCACACCGACGATATTTACTTCTCCATCTCAACCTCTTTTCTCTCATTCTTTTCAAACATTTGCAGCTGTTAGTTGTCAATGGCTGCCGTGTCAATTGACATCTGATCTGTTTGTATCATTTAGATTTTTTGCGTTTTTCTCCATTTATTTGTTAGTATTTTATTGCAATTGTTGCCATTTGGTGTATTTAATCTGTATTTTTCAATACAAACAATAGTAGCATTCGTTCTTTCTAGTTTTGTGGTTTTATCTCATTGAAGAAAGTGTGCACCGTGGTGTAATTTTGTTTTTTATACAACCATGGCTGATAACGAGGTGGCCAGTAGGTACTTCCAAATATGTAAACAAAAATCCGAAGGGAAAACTTTTAAAAAGTGGACAAAAATTAATGGCCTACAACAGTTATTTGGTCTATAAAAGTAAGGCTGTAACAAAAACTCAAGCTGTGGCACTCACTGCAGCAGCTGTTGCTCAATTTCTATAATATTTCATTTCTCAATTTCTATAATAAGTTATTCAATAATAATAAGATATTCAATCAAACCATTAATAAATTACCAATTTTATATTCAAGTAACTATTATTGAATTTAGCGCCAAATTTTGTAACTAGATTGAACATTTGTCATAGTGTAAATCAGGTTTTTAGTTACTGCATTCTTAAAAAAAATGGACTATAGTGATTTTTTATCTTACAAGTTTGTTTTTATTTTACATTTTTCTTGCATCAACGATTCGAAAATAACTCGAAAACTAAATGAAATTTTGAGAAATGTTTCAAATAAAACTTAATAAAAATTGAATTTTTAAGGAAGTTCGAGCGTAACTAATGAGTCAAAATAATGCTTGAATTTTTCTATATTTTCAATTATCCTAATACTTGTTAAAATTCATAATTTTTAATTATAACATAACAAATTTAGAAATTTATAAATATTATTTATTTAATAAAATAAAGTTATTAAATGACTTAGTAATATTTGACTTATAAGGTGACATAAAAATATGGCAACATCAGTGTTATGAGTCGACTGGTTGTAAAGGGATCAGAATTTTATTAGCCCAAGATGTTGGCCGAAAACCTCGAAATAGAGACATGGGTAATCTATGTAAACAGCTGGAGTGTATTCTATAAAATAGTTCCACAGACGTTCAAAAGTTCAAAATGTTTGCATGTTTTTCATTTCTCTCACAATCAGCTGTTATCGCGACGTTGCCAAACCATCTGTCATGTGAATTACTGTCGATAAACAAGATTCAAAACAAAAATAAATTATTTAAATTATTAAAACTTATTAAAACTAAATAATTATTTAAACTTTAATTATTTAAATAATTACATCGGGAACATCACATTGCTTTAATATTATCGTTTTTTAATATTATCTAAGATTATTGTATATAGTTTTTTATTCCATAAAGTTGGAAAATTAATATCGAAAAAAATAAATAAAGAAGTGACGGAAGCTTGTCGGCAATGGGAACCTGTGTATAAGATTCGAAAAAACATAATTTTTGATTTTTTTTTCCGGATAAACTAAACGGAGGATCACTTTCAAATTTTGAGAGGACATAAATAAAGTATTGATCTTCATGTATAAAAAGTTTCAAAGCTTAAACTTAAAAAAAATATTTAACATGGGATTCGCTCGAACCTCTTTAAAAAGAAAACTGATTTTTTATCTGTCAGGTTGTTTATAATCCACCTTCAACAATGTCAAAACATTATTTTTTTTATCAAATAAAACGTTAAGAAAAAAACGTAAAGAATTAAATTTTCTATAAGAAATCTTGTTATTTAGTAATTAACTGTGTAACAAAGTCAATTTTAGATATGTTTTGTTTCAAGCATGGCTACAAAAGGAAACTTTGTGGTTCATTAACTCTTTCGCCCCGAATGGTACATATACGTTCCAAGAAAATTGAAAACTTGAAATTAAAATTGTAAGTACTCGTAACAATTTAACAGGCATTATATTTACCAAGACAGATATTATTATAAATAATTGCGAACAATATCAGACAAGACAAGAGACGAAATGACAAGACAAGACTGGACTAGAATAGATCGGACCAGACAAGACTAGACAAGACAAAACCAGACAATACCAAACATATAAAGTTGACAAGTTTGGACAAGACAATAATAAACTGGACTAAACTAGATAAGTATATGCAAGAATGGTCAAGATTCAACAATACTGGACTAGTGGACAAAATTTTGGAACAAAAATTGGACAAGAGTGAACAATATAGGATTGACTATCTACAGAATTTGAGAAAACTGACTAAGATTGGAAAAAATTGAAGCTCTAAAAGATATCGACCACTGATATCTTGGCACAATTCGACCATCGTCGTTATATATTGGTTTTATATTTATCAACAAAACTATGAGGTTTATTCTATCTCTGCAATATTATTTACGTTCAGGGACGTAAGGGTTAAAACTATACTTCGTTATATCCCTGCTCGGTATAACCAAAAGTTCGCGCAAATTAAATGTGAAAAAATCTTTGTCTAAATGGAGATTTTTGTCCATTTTTACATAATTATAATTTCAAAATATTCCTGTTCAACAAGAACTTGGTATAAAACAGTATAAACAACTTTCGGAATCGATGGTAATATAAATATTTATTTGAAAATTTTATCTTCTAAAATATTCATTCAATAGAGAATGTGAAATTTGCATATAACTATTTTTTATTATTAAATTCTATATTTGCATTCCACAAATTATAAGCAATTCTTGTTTATCACATATTAATTAAATACGCGATCAAATAATTTATTGTATTTTCATATAATTTATTTGCAAAAGAATACAATGAAAACAGCAAAACAAAATTATGTTTTGTTAAAAATTCGTCGAGTATTTTTTTCTAAAACTATAGTAATTGGTTACCGGTGTGAAACTGGCAATAACTTTCAGCAATAAAAATTTTGCGTAAAATTTTTATTTCAAAAGGCTATAACTTTCTTATTGATAGGGATTTTTCAAAATTTTCTTCACAGAACTGTTGCACAAGTCACCTCATAAAATATTCCAACAAAATTTAACTTTCTTTTTATACATAGGCATAATAATCATATTAAAGATCAACAAATATTCACATTTACTCACTTCTTAAACGCGGAACGTCAAAGTGTATTATTTTCCAAAATTTTCCAACATAATTTCCACCATTTATTAGGCCACAGTATTACTTTCATTTCTCAAGCAGGATTTTTTCAAAAATTCCTTATAATAAGCGCACAGCGATTATTTAAAAAAAGCATTCCAGGCAGTTGCCATTTAATAGAAACATCCAAAGAGGTAGTAATTTTCAACATTTCTCAATTTTTCTTTCAAATATCACTAGAGAATGAATGTACCTAACAACGAAATAAAACATTTTTCGAAATATAAAAAAACAATTGAATAACGACCAAACTTAAAATGCAGCTACTCCACGTAGTACCGTTTCATAGCCAGAACGTCAAATTGCAGTAAATTTTAACTTTTCTCAAATTTTCTTCCATACATCACTAGTGAATAAATGTACTAGACATGTGTAAAAGCTTTTGCAAAAATTCGCAAAAGTAAATGTATTCCACCCCACTTTCGTTCGCCGGGCACTGTTTTATTGCTGGACCGTCAAATTGCTCTAAATTTTAACTTTTCTAACATTTCCTTTCATTTCCTACTAGGGTATAAATATATATACTTAACTGTATAATCATTTAAAAAAATTCGCTAAAATAATTGCATTTGACGATGACTTAAAATGCACTCACTCGACGCCGCACTGTTTTATTGCTGGACCGTCAAATTGCTCTAAATTTTAACTTTTCTCACATTTTCTTTCATTTCCTATTAGGGGATGAATATATCTACTTAACTATATAAGCATTTAAAAAAAAATACGCAAGAATAATTGCATTTGACGATGACTTAAAATGCACTCACTCGACGCAGCACTGTTTTATTGCTCGACCGTCAAATTGCTCTAAATAATAACTTTTCTCACATTTTCTTTCATTTCCTATTAGGGGATGAATATATCTACTTAACTGTATAAGCATTTAAAAAAAATTCCCAAGAATAATTGCATTTGACGATGACTTAAAATGCACTTACTCGACGAAGAACTGTGTTATTGCTTGACCGTCAAATTGCTCTAAATTTAACTTCTTTCACATTTTCTAGTGACATGTGAAAGAAAATTTAAGAAGAATTAAAATTGACTGCAATTTGTCGGTCCAGCAATAAAACAGTGCTGCGTCGAGTGAGTGCATTTTAAGTCATCGTAAAATGCAATTATTCTAGCAAATTTTTTTAATGCTTATACAGTGAAGTAGATATATTCATCCCCTAATAGGAAATGAAAGAAAATGTGAGAAAAGTTAAAATTTAGAGCAATTTGACGGCCGAGCAATAAAACAGTGCTGGGTCGAGTGAGTGCATTTTAAGTCATCGTCAAATGCAATTATTTTTGCGATTTTTTTTAAATGCTTATAAAGTTAAGTAGATATATTCATACCCTAGTAGGCAATGAAAGAAAATGTTAGAAAAGTTAAAATTTAGAGCAATTTGACGGTCCAGCAATAAAACAGTGCCCGGCGAACGAAAGTGGGGTGGAATACATTTACTTTTGCGAATTTTTGCAAAAGCTTTTACACATGTCTAGGTACATTTATTCACTAGTAATGTATGGAAGAAAATTTGAGAAAAGTTAAAATTTACTGCAATTTGACGTTCTGGCTATGAAACGGTGCTACGTGGAGCAGCTGCATTTTAAGTTTGGTCGTTATTCAATTGTTTTTTTATATTTCGAAAAACGTTTTATTTCGTTATTAGGTACATTCATTCTCTAGTGATATTTGTAAGAAAAATTGAGAAATGTTGAAAATTACTACTTCTTTGGATTTTTCTATTAAATGGCAACTGCCTGGAATGCACTTTTTTAAATAATCGCTGTGCGCTTAATTATTAGGAATTTTTGAAAAATTCCTTCTTGAAAAATGAGGGCAATACTGCGGCCTAATAGATGGTGGAAATTATGTTGAAAAATTTTGGAAAATAATACACTTTGACGTACCGCGTTTAAGAAGTGAGTAAATGTGAAAATTTGTTGATCTTTAATATGATTATTATGCCTATGTGTAAAAAGAAAATTAAATTTTGTTGGAATATTTTATGAGGTGACTTACTGTGCAACAGTTCTGTGAAGAAAATTTTGAAAAATCCCTATCAATAAGAAAGTTATAGCCGTTTGAAATAAAAATTTTACGCAAAATTTTTATTGCTGAAAGTTATTGCCAGTTTCACACCGGTTAATTGGTTACGTGAATAAATCATATATTTAAAAAATATAACTTGCACTTTACAATTTATTTACAATTTTTTTTATAGAAACAACAAAACAAACGAAAAATCTTCGAAGAAAAATCTTTAAAAAAACAAAATGAACCAAATATTATCACAAATATCATTATATGACAATTCAACTGAAAATGCACTGAAAAGAAAATAACCTCTAATAGATAGATAAACGTAGACTACCAAATGGTGTAATAAGATAAACAGATAAAGCGTATTATTGAATTTGTCTAAACTTTGTATATATCTGGGTAACAATAAATAAGAGCAATAATGTTCATGCGATTATTTACCTATCATCATTAACACACCAGATGAGATCTTGTGAAATGCGCGTATTCTTCATGAGCCATAGATCTCTGTGCCAAGATCGGCCTACAGGTTAACTGAACGAATTAAGTTTACACAGAGTCGATTTGCATGGAGATAAAGCAAAACACATTTTCTGATGTTCTATTTTTAGTCTTTTTATCCCGTATACACTGGGGCGTTTCCAGCTAATTTTAAAACAATAAATAAATTATCTCAGTATAAATTAATAATTAGCAAAAAATTATATTATAAATAGATTTTTGTATTATGTTGAATAAAACTGTCATGGTAAAATGTAAATCACGTGTATTTTATGTTTTTATTGTTATTAAAATGTATTAATTTGTTTATATTTTATTTGTTATGTTATAACGGAGGTGGTATTGCGCGAATTTTATTGTAAACGTTTCGAGTTTTTTTTTTGCATATTTATTTTGGTTTTCCTTTCAGCGGTTTAGATCCGACATATTGGGGTATATAGAGGTGCACTACTAGGTAAAAGTGTATAACGTCGCGGCGCACGCGTCTCTTTCACGGCATCGACTTTCAAACGCACATGGCGCATGCATAGAATTCATTTATTTTTAATACACAATATTCTTCAAAATAAAAAAATTATAATCCAAGATAATAAATATATTTCTTCAAATACTTGGCGGGAGATCATATTTACCACAATAAATTTCATTTTTTTTTGGCCAAACGAGAAAAAAGCTCTTAACATTCTAAGCAACAAGTTATTTTTTCAAATGTTTCCTTATACTTACATTGGAGAAAAAAACAATTAGTTTTTTCGTTTATCTTACCATAAATTCTAATGTTAAATACACTGTCGAGCACAAAACTAGGGTCACTCGGTAATTTGAAGTTATTTTAGAAATATTATATTATAAATATAATAGTAATAGTTTTTTAAGTGTTTTTCGGTTGTAACAGTTCACCAACTGAATGCTTGAATAAAAAAGAGTTTTTGTTATTCAAAGTCTATTGAAAGCAATGAAAATGAAAATTTTTATTTGATACGCTATGTAATGAAAATGAACAAGTTTACTTTGATATGCTTTTGTTGAAACAACATAAAGTTTAAGGACTTCAGTAGCGAGTATTCCCTTCTCTGTCAGTGATAACTGCTTGCAAACGATGAGGCATGCTCTGCATCTGATTTTGCATAACATTCTGCAGAAGATGTATATGTAACATTCCTGCACCAGTATTTCGCGAAGCTCTCTAGAATTATTGGGGGCCAGCACATGTCTCCGTAAACGTTTTCCCATCTCATCCCAAGCATGTTCAATTGGATTTAAATCTGGACTGCGAGCTGGCCAAACAAATCGCGTGATTTGGCACCCAAATAGATACTCAGTAATATACAAGCAGTGTGGGGCTGTGCGTTATCAAATGTTGCATCGTCTCCAAGAATAACCATGAATGGTAAAACATAGTTTTCTAGAACCTCTGTCAGATACCTATCAGCAGTCAACGTCCCATTCTCGATAAAGACTAACTCCGTGTTAGTGTCAAAAGATATTCCTCCCCATGCCATAACTGATCCTCCACCAAATGGAAGTCGCTCGGCAATACCCGCTTAAGCATATCTCTCGTCTTGTCGTCGCCACACTCTCACACGTCTATCTGAGCCCGTAAGGCAGAATACGGGACTTCAATCCGCTAATGTCCCAGCCAAGTGTTCTCGTGCAAAATTCAACCTCGCAATCCGGTGATCACGGGAAAGCGGTAGTCCAGTAGCTCTAGTTCAAGAAGATAATCCAGCAACATGAAGTCGCAACTGTCCACTCGCTTATGTTTACATTTTTGCAGATGATTCGACTTCGACATTCACTTCTTGCAGATTGCAGATGATTTCAAAGGGACACTGCCTTGAGCGTTCGGTTTCTCCAAGCACTAGAAACGAAAAAGCGGTCATCTCTAGCTGTTGTAGTATTGTCTCGCCCTGAAGCAGGTTTTCAGTAATCAGACTTGTCTCTTCGTACCTCCGCCATACTCGTTGCACACTCTAGAGCAGAGGTTCTCAAACTTTTTTGGCCGCGGCACCCTTACGGAGCTAAAAAAATCTCGCGGCACCTTTGTCGGGTTACAAAAATTTCGCGGCACAGCTACCCTAAAAACGGTTTGAATGAAATTGTTTGGAAGATTTTTTTAATATTACCTTTAAGTTTATCGGAAGTTTGGTTAATTCGCCCTTAAATCACTTGATACAGAGAGTTTGCTCCAATACCTGTTTATTTGTACATTTTGTACAATTGTTGGCAAGTTCGCCCATTCTCTGTGATTTCCCTGTCGAACAGAAACTCCCCACACTAGCATTGCCCGCATATCATCCGTCTGTATCTAGATAACATCCTTAGAAACTCGTAGATGGACTTCTCCTCCTCTCCGATGAAGTCTGCCACCACGAAGTCCATCAAATGCAAATCTTGACACTCCTCTGCCACAGAGTGCAGCTTTATTAATTTCTCCTTGATAAGTTTCTCCATCTCGAGACTGACGTTGAAGGCCTTCTTCAGTTTGTGCGCGTGGCCCAGCTCCTCCTGGTGCATGCCGCAGAAGAAGCCCCCGCAGCCGGGCAGCGCGATCTCCGCGCACCCGAAGTGCGCGGACATGCCCAGGTAGGCGTAGGCGGCGTTCAGCTCCGCAACGATCTGCACGTTCACAGTGCCTGAAAATGACGACTACCTATTGGAAGACGGTATAGGTGATCCAATCTTATGTCCTAATGACCGCGAAATCACTTTTAATTTGTCCGTTAGAATTTGACTAGGTTTAGGTGTATTTCTAAAATACAATCTAATTCCTTCAGATTTAGTTTTTGCCTTATCCGCGAAAAAACACTTAGTTTAGGCTTATCCTCCAAAAACAGTCTAATACCTTCAAATTTACCGGCGAAGGTTTGCGTAGCTAGTTTAAGCTTATCTCCCAAAGCCCTGAACAATTTAAGCGCTCCCATTAACATGATCCTAGCTTGCCCCCCTTACCCCTCAATCGATTGCCCAGCCAATCTGTAGTCCTCAGTTAGGCCTTTCGTGTTCAATTTAGGCTGTTCCGCCAGTATTTGCCTAATTCTTCCACTAGTATTTGCCTAGAATCTATTACTAGTTTCTGCCTAGACTCTACCACCTAGTTTTTGTCTGGGCTGTTCCACTATTTGCCTCGACTTGTCCACTAGTATTTGTGTAGGCTGTTCCAATAGTTTTTGTCTAGGCTGTTTTACTAGTATGTCTCAGCTGCTTCACTAACAGTTGCCTACACTCTTCCACTAGTTTTCGTCTAGGCTGCTCCACTACTTTCTGTCTAAGCTGTTCGAATAGGAAAATATACTCTTCCACTAATATTTGCCTAGGCTGTTCCACTAGTTTTTGATCAACTAGTTTTTGCCTAGACTCTTCCACTAATATTTGCCTAGACTCGTACACTAGTATTTGTCTAGACTGTTCCAATAGTTTTCGTCTAGGCTGTTATACTACTTTCTGTCTAGGCTGTTCGACTAGGCAAATAGACTCTTCCACTAGTATTTGCTTAGGCTGTTCCACTAAATTTTAATTAACTACACTGCCGAGCATAAAATTAGGGTCACTCCATAATTTGAAGTTATTTTAGAAATTTTTAGTTTTTTTCGTGTTTTTTCGGTTGTAACAGTTTACTAATTGATTGCTTGAATAAAACAAAAGGTTTTTGTTGTTCAAAGTTTATTGAAAGTAATGAAAATGAACCATTTTAATTTGATATGCTAAGTAATGAAAATGAACAACTTTACATTGATATGATTTTGTTGAAACAAAAGAAAGTTTAAGGACTTCAGTAGCGAATATTCCCTCCTCTGACAGTGACAACAGCTTGCAAACGACGTGTCATGCTCTGGATCAGATTTTGGATCAAGTTCTGCGGAAGATTGTCCCATTCTTGCAACAGTATGTCGCGAAGCTCTCTAGAATTTCGGGGGGCCGGCACATGTCTTCGTAAATGTTTTCCCATCTCATACCAAATATGGTCAATTGGATTTAAATCTAGACTGCGAGCTGTCCAAACAAATCGCGTGATTTCACACTCGTCAAGATACTTAGTAACTATCCGAGCAGTGTGGGGCTGTGCGTTATCATGCATAAATGTTGCGTCGTCTCCAAGAATAATAATGAATGGAAAAATATGGTCTTCTAGAACCTCTGCCAGATACCTATGCGCAGTCAACGCCTCATTCTCGATAAAGACTAACTCCGTGCGAGTGTCAAAAGATATGCCTCCCTATGCCATAATTGATCCTCCGCCAAATGGTAGTCGCTCGGCAATACACGCTTGAGCATATCTCTCGCCTTGTCGTCACCACACTCTTATATGTCTATCTGAGCCCGTAAGACAGAATTGCGGTTCATCGAAAAACAATACGCGTCTCCAATTCGCTATGTTCCAAGTCAAGTGTTCTCGTGCAAAATTCAACCTCGCAATCCGGTGTGCACGGGAAAGCGGCGGTCCAGTAGTTCTAGTTCGGGAAGATAATCCAGCAGCATAAATTGTCTCCTAACTGCCCACTCACTTATGTTTACATTTCTCACTTCTTGCAGATGATTTCGAAGGGAAACTGCAGTGACCGTTTGGTTTTTCAAAGCACTAGAAACGAGAAAGCGGTCATCCCTAGCTGTTGGAGTTTTGCCTCGGCCTGAAGAAGGTCCTCGAGTGAGCAGACCAGTCTCTTCGAACCGCCGCCATACTCGTTGCAAACTCTAGAGACTTACACCAACGTTTCTCGCAGTTTCGCGCTGACCGTGACCGTCTTCTAAAGCCGACACAATTTGTGCCGCAACAACGGGATTTATGCTCATTGCAAAACACTAACAATGAGAACAATTTACAACAGACAGATGAGACCACAGAAACAAATGCTATGCTGTCCTTAAACTTTCTTTTATTTCAACAAAAACATATCATAACATATAAGTGAACTTGTTCATTTTCATTACTTAGCACATAAAATTAAAATTGTTAATTTTCATTACTTTCAATAAACTTTTTGAAAGAAAAATCTTTTGTTTTATTCAAACAATCAGTTAGTAGACTGTTACAACGGAAAAAACACGTAAAAAACTAAAAAAATTAAAATAACTTTAAATTACGGAGTGACCCTAATTTTATGCTCGGCAGTGTAGTTTTTGCCTAGACTCTTCCACTAATATTTGCCTAAACTCTTCCAATAGCTTATGTCTAGGCTGTTCCATTAGTTTCGGTATAGACTGTTCCACTAAGATCTGATTAGTTGATGATCGTGTATGTGTGGCGAGTTGTCTGGGCGGTTTAGGCTTTTATTCGACGAGGTGCCTAAAAATTCTAAAAATTTCGGAAACTAATTCAAATTTAATTTAATTTTCCAAAATCTACCAATTTTCGTTTTGACGTTGACATTCCGTTCGCGAATTTATGCGCGAATGAAAGTAATTGTTGTTAAATAGCGTTTAATGTTTTTAATGTAAGCGTATGTTGAGAATGCAACATTGAGAGAAGTGGCGGTTTCATTTAGTTTTTCAAAGATGCCGTAAAGGTATCCCAATTAAAGCAGCCAATCGACATCAATGAAGTTTTGAATAAAATGCTCTTCTGTAAATGTAACTACTAGTGCAAATAGTGTATACTACTAGTGCAAAATCTTTTAGTTCAAATCCTCCTCCTTCTATAGCTCTACAGTCCAAGGTTGGGCCTTGGCCTCCCTCAATTTATTCCTCTAGGCGCTTCTAACCATTGCTACCATCTTCCAGCCTTTAATCCTTTGCAACCCTCTGGCATCTTCTTCTACCGCGTCCCATTGTTTCCGTGGTCTGCCCCTCGGTCTCTTCCCTACCATTTTTCCTTGGAGGGCCCGTTTTGGCAGTCCTTCCTCATCCCTCATCCATTCTTGTGATATGGTCTGCCCATTGTGATCGGATTCTGGCGGGTATCATGTTTCCTTATTGTTCATCGGATTATCTTTTGATCGTGAGTTGCGTTTTCACGAACTGAGGCAGACGAACTTGAATGATTTAGATTCCCAGGTGTCTGCTTGGATATTTCGTCTCCTCCGACGATGCTGGTTGTAATTGAATCAGTACAGTGAGTTCATCACCTTATCCTTTTTGAAGACCCAGATTTTAGCCAATTGTCCATAATTCTGCATTAAGAGTAGGAACTCAAATTTGTTTACCTCCTCATGCAATTTTCTTTTAAATTGTTTTTACTTTTCTTGATTATTGCTACGGCACCCCAGACATACGCTCGCGGCATCCAGTTTGAGAACCACTGCTCTAGAGCCTTACATCGTTTCTCGCAGTTTCGCGCTGACTACGGCCGTCTTCTAAAGCCGCTACAATTTGTGCCGCAACAACAGGATATATACTCATTGCAAAACACTAACAAAAACAAAAATACACAATCAATTTGGAGCAGACATATGACACCACAGAAACAAAAACCTTGCTGTTCTTAAACTTTGTGTTGTTTCAACAAGCACATCAAATTAAAATTGTTCATATTCATTACTTTCATAATTCAAGTATATTATTTCATATACATTTCATATTCAAGCAATCAGTTAGCAAACTTTTAAATACGATAAAACATGTAAAAAACTAAAGATTTCTAAAATAATTTCAATTTGCGGAGTGACCCTAGATTTATGCTCGGCAGTGTATAATGTTTATGTGTGGATTTTAGCATGTACAATTCTTCTTTTAGTATTTTAGCTAATAGAATCCTTCTATATGTAGTGGAGTCCTGGACTTTGACAGAGGCTACTGAACGGAGACTCGCGGCATTTGAGATTTGGCTATACCACCGCATACTCAAAATTTCCGGGACGGCACACGCCACCAACCAGCAGCTCCTAGAGAGAATGGGAAAAGAACGAGTGGTCTTACTAACAATAAAGACAAGGAACCTGGAATACCTTGGCCATATAATTAGGAACAGGCAACGTTACGGTCTATTGCAACTTATACTACAAGGAAGAGTAGATGGAAGAGGGCTAGGAAGAAGGAGAATATCGTGGCTAAAAAACCTTCAACCTGGTTCAACACAACAACAAATCTTCAGGGCTGCAACAAAGTTCGAATTTTCATGATGATCGCCAACATCCGAAGCGGATAGGCACCAGAAGAAGAAATTAATATAAGATATAAGAATAAATATAAAGAATAATATAAGAATGATAGAAAGCGGCGATAGGCAGCATTTAGTCCAAGGGAGCAAAGATCATCCAAAAATAATTTGTAAACTTCTCGAATTCTAACTTATATGCAATGAACTCAGAAAAGTGGACATTAGAGTTATTCAGTTTTGACTCAAAACCGAATAAGAAACCTACTTAACTCGAAGTTGAATAATTCGGGACATTCATTTTGCTTCGAGTTGGAGAAAATATATATTGTTTACATTATATAAGGGCTATTACAAAGGATATATTACCTATATATCCTTTATTATATTAGGATACATTAATATATTACTAACGACCACGAGATCTTTCTGCCCTCCAGTTATTTATTTTTCAATATTCAACGAATTCCCGAGTTTCGATCTATGGTGATGTTTTCTTTACAAAAATCGTTCGCTGTAATTTCAATTTGCGGAAACTTCGAGTTATCGAGTTTTGTTAAAATGCATAATTTATGGTATTACAAATACGTAATGCATTTTTACTTTTCGAAATAATAATTTTAAATCATTTTTGCAAAGCAAGGACAATAAAAATGTAAGCACCAATATTATAAGCACCATTAATACTACACTTAACCGCAAAATTAACGCACCACATATACATTTCGATTTATTTTAATTGTCGTCGATATTATCATACATTTTGAAAAACATAATAAGAATAGAACACATAAACAGAATAATTTCGATAATAATAATAAATTTGACTTAAATAATTGTGAAGAAAAAACGAAAAGCAAAAATATGGTTTATTTAACTAAATTATGAAAAATGATAATTATTATTATACACACGAATGCAGCTTCTTTTGAAAAGTTTTTAACTTCTCAATAACTAGTGTTAGCACCTCTAGATGTTATTACAGCCTGACATCGCCGTGGCATATTTTCAATTAGAGATCTAATCGTTTCTTGAGGGATATCTTCCCATACGCGGATAAGACTTTGTATCAGCTCGTCTAAGCTGTTAGGTGGTGGATGTTGACTTCTAACCCGGCGCCACATTATGTCCCAAAGATGCTCTATTGGGTTCAGGTCTGGACTACAGGCTGGCCACTCCAGGACTTGAATGTTAACATAATTTAAATATTCAGCAATATTCAACAATATGTGCCGCATGTTGCATATTGCAGCATTATTCTGCATAAGAACGAATCCATCCCCAATGTAAGATGCAAAAGGTACCACAAAACGTTCTAAAATGTCTGTTATGTATCGTTCAGAATACAGACGTCCACCATCAACAATAAAAAGCTATGTGCGAGCTGTTAAAGATATTCCATCCCATACTACCACAAAGCCACCAAGGCAAAACCTTGACTCGTCTGTAAATAATACCTGCTCCCAATCATGGATTTTCCAATCCACATGCCTCCTTGCAAAAGCCATTCTGTTTGAGGTCGTAAATTTGAAGCACGAAGTCTTCTTCTCATAGTACCTTGACTAACAGCAGTGCCATGAACCTCAGCAAGTTGTATTTGGAGACTTCGTGCAGTAGTGAACCGTTCCCTCAGTGTTCGACGCATTAAAAATCGGTCCTCCACGGCATTAGTAGCTCGTGGTCTGGCTCGACCAGGTAGTCTAGCGTGACCTTTCTTCTCTATAAAGCTCTGCAGAACCCTACTGACCGTTGCATGAGACACTTCATATCTTCTACCAAGTTCGCTATTTGTTAGTCCTTCATTGGGCAAAGTAACAATTTCAACACATTCATCACGATTTCAATTTTGTGTAGCACGTTGCATTGCGAGGAGATGTATTTCACAAATGACAGTTATCGTATCTATTGATAAAACAAGTGAAAACCAATTTTAGAAGCGAGGTTTAATTATTGAAAAAACATACTACTTATGAAAAGCTGCTATAACTTCGAGATTAAATAAAGAGGACAGCTAAAACCTACAAAAGGCGTGACAATAAACATTATTATTATACTTGTAATTGGTGAATCGGAAAACACATATTATGTTTCGAAATAAATCAGAATGTATAAGTGGTGCGTTAATTTTGCGGTTAAGTGTATTTACACCAAAATTAATTACGATTTATTAATTAATTACGATTTCACTATTCAGTGATAAGTTGTTAAAAAACCTAATCCATTTAATTGGCGGGTCACTAATATGTGCCTCCATAAAATTCAAACTGGAATACATGCAAATAAAATTAAGAACATGTGAAAGACGCTGCATTTAATTGTCTTAATTGGCACATATGGAAGTGCCACATCACGTACTTTTAAAGTACCGGTAATAATTAACAACAACTACGAAAACCAAAGTGCAAAACGAATTTAAATTAATTGAAAATAAAAACTGTTGTACATAAAGTGGTAACTTAATAACGAGTGTGTGCTCCCATAGCACAAATAACGGCTTTACATCGCCTGGCATGCTACGCAAAAGTCTTCAATGGTCTTCTTGTGCTATAGCGTTCCATTCTTCAATAAGAGCCGCTATTAGCTGCTGGATGCTGAGGAGGATGCGGACGACGTCTACACGAACACGTCTGTCGATCATATCCAAAACATGCTCTATGGGAATTAAATCAGGACTTAACACAGGCCACACCATTGTTTGAATTTCCAGTTCTTGTGGGAAGCCTAAAGTGAGTCGCCCAGTATGTGGTCTTGCGTTATCCTGCATTAACAAAAAAATTGGACCTATTCCATATGCCACAGGGACAACATGTTCTCCTAACACAATGTCAATATAGAGATCAGTGTTACAACAAGGTCGGTTCTACTGTCGAAACTAATCCAACCCCAAACCATTACTGAACCACCTCCAAATCTTCCTCTGTCTTCACTTCTTCCACCTCCTGTCTTCCTGGACAGTAGCAGCTGCGTAGCGTTCTCTGTGGGCGTCTGTAAACACGTCCTCGGCCATTCCAAGGAGTAATACGGAAACTTGATTCATCCGTGAAGAGCACAGACTTCCATTGTCAAAGTTGCCATGTGACATGTTCACGAGCAAAATTCATCCTTGACATTCTGTGGCGTCGTGTCAAAGAAGGTTTTCGGACTGATACAGTGACCCCATGCGTCGTGCTGAGGGAAATTAAGAGGTATTTCGCCGTACTCTATTGCAAAGACTTGAAATCAGTAAAAATCGGTCTTGATTTTGAGATGTTTCTCTTTTGCGCCCTTGCCTACCGCGTCTGGTATCCTGTATCCAAGTACCTGTTCCACAATCGCCGAATAACAGACACTTTTACTTTGAAGTTTCTTGAAACTTGTCGAAGGCTTTCGCCATTTTGAATTAATGTTATAGCACGAACAACCTCCACTTCGTTGAGCACGAACAACTTACTCATTTTCACTTAACTTAAGTCAAGCTGTCAGTTGCAAACATTTTCGTCTATATATTGATCAGAACAAGGCCTTCCTAGCTCTTTGAATCAAATTTGGGATACATTATTTCACTTTAGTTTTGGTAGTTCTTGTTAATTATTATAGATCCTTCGGAAGTATGTGAAGCTGATAATGTGCCAATTAGAACAATTAAATAGAGCGTCATCAGATGTTCTTAATTTGTATGTAACTTCCCGTTTGAATGCATTTGAGGCACCAATTAGTGACCCGCTAATTGTTTTAAGCAGTGTACAGGGTGTTTCAAAAACAATATACGTATTTCGCATGCATATATTTATCAAACTTTAATATAATATATGAAACTTTACAGACATATTTACGATCCTCTCAAGTTTAGATTACAGATGTTCAATATGGCCCCCATCAGCGACACGAACAATATCACACCGATACTCAAATTACTCCCATACTCGGGCAAGCTTGTCCTTCGTAACTGATGTTATGGCAGTACGGATTCGGTTCTTCATCTCTTCCAGGTTCTATGGGAGTTGTGGTACATAAAAGTTGCCTTTAATGAAACCCCACAGGAAGAAGTCACAGGGTGTTAAATCCGGTGACCGTGAAGCTCAGCTGAGACGTGCTAAGTCGTCAGCTCCTTGACGACCAATCCAACGGTATTCATGCAACGGAGTTTCATTCAGATATTCACGCACTTGGCGACTCCAGTGAGGGGGTGCCCGTCTTGTTGAAAAATTAAGTTGTTTGTTCACCTGACCACGCTGATGGAGGACATATTGAACATATTATTATGACATATTATTGACATATTGAACATATTATTTCTGTAATCTAAACTTAAAAAGAGAGGTTCGTAAATATGTGTGTATAGTTTCATATTCGTATGTCTTAAAGTCTAATAAATTTTATATGATTTTATATGGATTAATATGTAAATACATATTTTTAATTCAAATTATTTTCGGTTCTTTATTTGTTTTCTACACAAAATATGATATTTGGAAGGAGAAAACGTAATCTTTATTTTCCATATTTTTCCATATTTCGATGATAAATCCATATTTTACAAAAAAATTAAAATCATCCATATTTTTATTATTTTACGATGGAACAGCAATGCACAAAATTCGCGTTTGTGCCACTTTGATATCGCGCTTGCTATGATAGTGTGTGTTTACACTGTCTTTTTATTTTAACCTATCTATCTACATATTTGAATAAGAATGCCAAAGAATAAACAATCATTGCGGATCAAATTGGAAAAATGTATCGAAGATTTTCCAACGTGATTATTGGTCGATTTCCAATACTGTGATTATTGGTCGTCTATTTGAAGACAGATTCAGCAAATCCTTTTTATTGGCGTGTGAAGAACTTCCTAAATGGAACCATCAAACATCAGCGAAGCTTTTTAATGATGCTATAGGTGTTTTGTGGTCTAATGGAATTAGAAATGAACAAGTTTTCTTGCTGTTCCTTATATGGTTAAAGCAGCAGATGCTCTTAAAGTTTTATATCCCAAAATGATCCATGTAACTTGCACAGAACATGGTATAAATAGATTAGCCGAATACATAAGGTCCCAGTTTAAAAAGATTGATAGTTTAGTATCAAATGTGAAGAAAATCTTTTCGAAAGTATCAAATGGAATCTCAAAATTCCTTCTTTTGCCGCCGGAGCCAGTGCTGACACGTTGGGGTGCATGGCTAACAGCAGTTGAATGTTACACTCAACATTTTATTGAAATCAAAACAATTATTTATGAATTAGAAGACGTTGTTGCTAGTATTTTAGTCCCAAAAGAACTTCTTGAGGATGAGACTGCGAAAACGATTTGGTCTACATAAAAAGCAATTATTGTTTTTTATCACACCAGATAAAGGTACTAGAAAATCTTTCAACATCACTGAATGACAACCTGAAGATTATTAATACAACAGAAAAAAAAGTGGCTGAAGCAGAAGGCCTCATTGCTGACGCGGTTAAAGAAAAATGAAACATCCTGTTTTTTGAAACATCCTGTTTTTTGAAACATCCTGTATATCGCATATTCAGTTGAGGTTTATTTTTTGTTAAACCAACTCCATAAATCAGCAAATTTGTATATCGGACCGTCTAAATAGCATCTCACTGAAATAAGTAATCAACTCATTGTCAGTGTTTTCAACCTTTTTCATTGAGTGGTACCTCCGAATGAAAAAATCGTGGCACCCTTACCCAGCGGCGGATCTGAATAATAGGGTGTGTTAATGTTCCAGATGTTTTTTTGCGAAAATGAATACCACACGCACCGCCGGGGTGGGAACAGAAATTTTAAAAAGTGACAACTTGAAATGGAATAAATTTTTATGCAAAAAGCTGACGAAAAACCGCAAAAGAACTGACAATGAGTTATCTTAAAAACTACTTAAGTGAATTTCTAAGACAATTATAAACTTTGAGGCTCCCCAATCGTGGAGCCTTGTTGAAATACACTGAATTATCTAGTAGTTCTAAATCCCTTCAAAAGGATCTTGAAAAAATTAAAATCAAAATAAATAAATTGTACAAATCTCAATGCATTCTTTAATTTCTTCCTATTGTATACACTTGACTTGATTTTTGACTAGTTTTTGTAAAATTGTAATTTTTCTAAAATTCACGATATTGTCTTACATACAATACAGTTTAATTATGGTTTTTTCTTAAATTTCAAATTGCTACTTTTTTAATTTTTCAATTTTCTGTCTATGTAAATCAAATTTTGCAAATTGCAATAGTTTTTTAACAGCAAAATAAATCAATTGTGCAAATCTCATTACATTCTCCCTCTACAAACTTTCTCCATCTAGTACGAAATTTGAGTATTTCTCCATTCTTTTTCTAAAATCTTCAAATTAGTGCCTGGAAGTTTTGTAAAAATGTTTTGAATCACAAAATAAAACTATCGAAATTTCATTACATTCTGTTTCTTTTTTGCATACATCAGCAAATGTAGATTATTGTTAACCCAGCGAGCGGTAGGTTAAAATATGTAACATGGAGCGCAAGGTGGGTGTAACAAACCCTGATAAACACGATCCCTTGTGAATTTAATAGTGTAATGTATTTTTTATTGTTATTATTTTTTTGCGACTAGGCCATCTAAGGACCACGTTCCAATTTCAATTCCTAATTTTTTGTTCTTTTCTTTTCTTCCAATATTCTTTCATCTGTTCACTATGTTTTTTCTTTCTGCCGTCAGACCATTTTGAACCAGTCTTCTTAGCAGCCCTGCCTTGGAATCCTCCCATTTTCAATATTTTTTCCCAAAAGGCTTTTCTATTGTTTATAGCTTCTTTTTGAATATTGTTTCTTTCTAAATCTTCTTTTACTTCGTTGACCCAGCCTTTTGTGGACTTTCCATAGATATTTAAAAATCCTATTGGTTAATCTGCTGTCTTGCTTTCGAAATAAATGTCCGAAAAACATGAGTTTTCTTTTTCTCATTACGTTTGATCTATTTTCTATTTTTTCGTATACTTCAGCATTGCTTCGTAATTTCCAACATTCTGCTGTGTTTTGTGGTCCTAAAATTTTCCTTATAATTCGCCTTTCTAGTATTTCTAACTTATCCAAATTGTAGTTTAGTGCCAGACAATAGCGTCGCAAGCGTCAGTCAATCGGACGAATGCCCGGGGCCCACGGGCTAGGGATGCCCCCACAGAGGCACCTTATTTTAATCAACAAAACAGACGATTTGAAACCGTTTGCAAACGTCAAAGATGCGCAATACTAAATGAGGAGGTAACTTTTAAAACGCATTATTTAACTCTTATTTTAGTTTTATTTTTCTGTTTAAATAGGCTTATTGTAACTTTCAGATATAGATTCCTTAATGTTGTGTCATTGTGAACCATTTTACCACAATTGCACGATGGTATATTAAAAAATAAAATATTTGAATTAATAACGTAAGGGCAAGGATTTACAGAAAAACAGGTTTTTGTCAAATACTGTGTTTTGATAGTTACCTCCTCAAATGTATTAAATCCAGCGAGTATGCAATAATTATTTATTTAATATACATGCAGAATAGCAGAAATCGCTTTGCAAACTGCTTCTGCGGACAGATCTTTTAAAAAGTAGATTCATCCTGTCTAGTTTTATAGTCTGTCTAGCAACTCTGTTCGCCAGTCTGCTGTTTACATCGACGGTGCCATATATCACAGTTTTGTAACTGTAAATGATAAATAAATATTGTGCGTCTATTATAAGCTGGCCGGTGGGCAATTTAATTTGTGCTTGTATAAATTACTAATACCCCTGATTAGGGAAAGATGTCATGTTCTAGGCCCACCTCCGCCTCTGACCTTGACCGTGGACACTTCCGGTGACCTCGACCATTTCCGGTGACCGTGACCGTTTCCTTGGATTAGGTTACCATTAAGTTAGGTTGGGTTATATTACGAGAGATAAGAAATGAAGCACGCTTCATTCCTAATCCCCTGTAATATAACCCAACCTAACTAATGCCTAATTGGCATTTTTTGTGCCATGTGCAACGCATACTTTAAATTTATTAATAGGAGACATGGCTTCGACTGTTCCAATGGTAATAACATGTTTTTTTGGTGTAATTCAAATGTTCTACGCAACTTTTTCTAGCTCATCTGCACTATGGAACATTTTAAAGAAACAGCTAGACATTAATTTAAAGCCACTATGCGACACTCGGTGAGAGTGTAGAATAAATGCTGAATAATTTACAATTAAACAAAGTTATGAACGCACTTATTGAATTAAGTAAAACAACAAATGATCCAACAAATGTACGAACATCATCATCATCTGGTATGATATATTTTTGAATGTTGAACCCTTAGTAAAAGTAACAAATAATAATATAATATATTATATTTCTTCTATACATATGTTCCTTTCTTGTATGTATTAAAAATTAAAGAATTTATTTGTTTATTCTCTTTTTTTATTTACTGGGGGCCTCATTTCGATATTTATGCCCGGGGCCTCAAAATCCAAAAGACGGCGCTGGTGCCAGACATTCACTTGCATATAGACATTCTGGCTTCACTACTGTATTATAATGCCTGATTTTAGCATTTTTTTGGGTAGGCATTTCTTATTGTAGAGGTCTTTGGTGATACCATATGCTCTACTCATTTTATGTAACCTTTCTTCTATTGCAGATTTTTCCAAAGCATTTTATTGGATTAGCTGTCCTAGATATTTGAATTTTTTAATCTTCTCAATTTGGCCAATATCTGTTTTTAGGAATTTTGGTGCATCTTTAATGTTTGTTATAATTTTGTTTTTTCTGCAGAAATTCTTAAGCCAGTTCTGTAGGCTATTTCTTCCAAAAGATTTATTTGTGTTATAGCAGTTTTCACATTTTCGGAAAGTATAGCAAAGTCATCTGCAAATGCAAGACAGTTTAATTCGATCTTTTTGCTTCCTCTTCCTAATGTTATCGGCGAAATGTTGTGTTCAATAAGTTTTTCGTTGCAACTTGTTACTGCTTTCTCTAACACACAATTAAAAAAAAATTGAGATGAGCCATCACCTTGTCGTACACCAGTTTTTATTTTGAAAGGCTGCGAAATTTCTCCCATAAATTTTACTTTGCAGACTGTATCTGTAAGCGTTTCACGTATTAGATTTGCCAGTTTAGACTTTATGCCAAATTCCCGAATTATTTTATCTATAGTTTCTCTGTCAACAGAATCAAATGCCTTTTTGAAATCTACAAACATAACTACTGATAATAATGTCCTTTGCATTAAGTAATCTATGGCGAATTACTGACTTAAGATTAAATATTTGTTCTGAGCATGACCTTCCTTTCCTAAAACCACCTTGATATTCACATAAATGACCGTCTAGTTTTGTTTCTATTCTGTTTAATAAAATCTTGGAGAATATTTTATATGCTACTGACAGTAAAGAGATCCCTCTGTAGTTGTTTACATCCTGTTCATTACCTTTTTTGTGGAATGGATGTATCAAGACAACTTTCCATTCCTCTGGCATTTTTTCTGTTTTCCAGATTTCTTCGAAGAGTAATTTTAGCTCATTTTCTATATTTGCTAGGGACCATTTCAAAAGTTCAGCTGTAATAGAATCTTCTCCACTAGCTTTGTTGTTTTTTAGGGTTTTAATTACTTCTTCAATTTCTTCTACAGTTGGTGATAAATCTTCTTGTAAATTTTCATTAATATCTGAGAATTCTAATTTATGATTTGGCTCAGGATAATCCAGAGGCTGACGGAAATATTTTGCTAGTATTTTACAAATACAATTTTCACTATTGCTTAGTCCAATTCTGCCATTTTCATCTTTGAAACAGACATTTGTTGTTTGGTACCCCTTTAATTATTATTTTATTGATTATTAAACCAGTACTTATTATTGATCCAATTTTTATTTTCAGGTTTTTTTTATATTTATTAAAGGAATCAAAAAACATGGTTTTTTTCTAATAATGAAACAAATAAAAAAAAAACAAATTCAAAATAATTTTTATATCTTATAACTAACTCGGACTCATCTTTATATTTGGTACACTTTTCACATGCGAAAATAGTATGCTCCAAACACATGTATTGGTAACAAGTGTATTTAGTTTTGAGTTGTTTTTTAGTGTGACATATTTCACATCTTCAGACAGATCATGGCACTTTTCGTGGTGGTTCGTTTGAGGATTCATCGACATGATCTTGGATCCTTTTACGAAGTTATTTGGTAAATGAAGATTCTGCTTTTTATTTCGTAAATGCTCTGAAACTAATTCCATTCCCAAGTCTCTGAGAAAATATCGACGTAATATTGAGGAGATATTATTGGCTTTATATAATACCATGCTGTTTGTAGCAGACATATTCAAAATAGCGTAGAAAATTACCATTGGCCATCGTTTCGTATTACGCTATACATCACAATTGCCACACATCTGATCCACAACATCTAGTGGATCACCTCCCTTAGTTTTTTTTTTCGAACTTGTAGTGTCAATCCTATCATCGTGATGTAATGTCGATCAACAACACCATTTTATTTTTCATTGGCATATGGGATCTACAATCTTCACAAAAACAGAACGAACAGCAGCCAAATTGTCAATATTTTTCGTTCTTCATGTGTGCTCTTGTCGCGAATCGAAAGCAATATCAATGAATTATATAAATTCTGAAAACTATAATAACTTCTGAATAAAATATAGCCGTAGAGAAGGCGACCTGTCTAGGGGTGACAACCCCGAATAATAAGCCTCCCAAGCTAACAACTTGGGTAGTATCTTGGACAGTGGCTCGCCACTGTCCCATGAAGAATATTCTTCAACTAAGCATGAAGGAAAATCTCGCTAAATGCACTACCCCAGGTGGTAACCAATCCACCGTCACCTATGGTGACGTTAGCGGACCTTCGGATTCTGGGGAGTCCGCACCAACATGTTTTAAGGATGAGTCGGAGCATCCTGAAATCACCGGACGTAAACTCAGACCAAGACGGCAAAGCTTCTTCGCAACATTTAATGCCAACTCATTGCTAAAAGTGGGAAAACTGAAACATTTGACTGATTCACTAACACGACACAACATAATATTGACAGCAGTACAGGAAACCAGATTTACGGACGAACATGCCTTCGAGTCCCAAGGCTACAGAATCCTCAAAGGAAAAGTGGGTCAGCGGGTAATGAAGAACGTACCCCACTTAGGTACAGGATTTATAATCAGTCACAGGATACTGGATTCCGTCACTGACTCTACCTCCCCGATTAATGGTGTATCCATCCTCTCACTCAAATGCGCAAACAAGGGCTACAGTATAGTCAATGTACATGCCCCAATCAACCAGGACAACAGACGCAATCCAGACAGAACTGATAAATTCTGGGAAGACTTAGAAGATATTATCTCTAAACTTCCAGAGAGACACACCGTCATACTGCTTGGTGACTTCAATGCTTAATTGGGAAGAGAGAAAAAATACAGAAACATAGTGGGCAATTATCCGGCGCATAAGCGAACCAACCGCAACAGAGAACGATTGGTGGATCTGTGTAGGACTTTTGGGTTGATCATGAAGTCTACAGCCTTCAAACACTTGCAAACTAAGCAGAAGACTTGGATTTCACCTAATACCCACCTGGGTGAATTTCAGATAGATCATGTGGCCATTTCACGCAAATCTCAAAAGGAAATACAAAACGTGAAGGTACTAAGAAGCGCCAATCTGGACTCAGACCACTACCTCTCAAAGATCAAAATAAGACTCCAGCCTAGAAACACTAGATTACACAGAACCTCCAAAATGGTAAAATTTTACGTCGAGCGACTCAAGAACAGTCAAGAACTAAGTCAGAGACTGAACAACGTAGACCTAAACAACTGGGACCAACTGAAGGAGACTCTTGTCAAGGCGGCCAATGAATTCGCCCCTCTCGCTAGAAGAAGGAAACATCCGTGGTGGACTGAAGACTGTGACAATGCAATAGCCCAAAGACAGATAGCCTTTGGAAGAAAGAAAGGTTACAGCCAAGATAATTCGAGGAACCAAACGAACCTTCACACAAAACCAACTAACCTAAATCGAAGAGAACTTTGCTAAGAATAATTCCAGAGATTTCTTTGGAACCTTTAAGCAGGTACTTAGAAAATACGCTCCGCCAAGCCTTCACTTCAGGGACTCACAAGGCAAACTGGCTTATAACGACAAGAACAACTGCCACCTTTTGGCTCAGTACTTTAAAAATCTACTCAACTGTGACCCACCCAGCGAAGACTTCGACTATAAACAAACCACACCAAACCCGGAGTCGCTTCCCCCTTCATTGGAAGAAGTTGACCAGATCATTCAACTTCTTAAGAATAATAAGGCAGCTGGAGAGGACTCTATCGTTGCTGAACTATGGAAAGGTGCTGGAAACAATGCCGTGCGCAAGCTAACCGAGATCATCCAGGACATCTGGGAAACAGAGAAATTACCACCCGATTGGAAATCTGCTTTGATCCATCCGCTTCACAAAAAGGGAGATTTTACGGATCTAAACAACTACCGTGGAATTTCTCTCGTCCCGGTAACATACAAGATTCTCTCGAAGGCGTTACAAACAAGGGCAGAAAATCAGTTGGATAGTCAACTGGGAGAATACCAGGGGGGCTTTAGGAAGACCCGATCCTGTGTTGAACAGATATTCAACCTTAAAACTGTACTTGCATACTCCAAGATGAGAAACCGTAAGGTGGTCGTCACCTTTGTTGATTTTAGGAAGGCCTACGACTCCATCGATAGAGAAAAGCTTAACAAAGTACTCCAGGAACTAGCACTAGACAACAAAACCCGCAGATTAATCCTAGAAACTTTGACCAACACCCATTCCAAGGTTAAATTTAGAGGCGAGATTTCAGAAAGCTTCGAAATAAAAACTGGAGTGAGACAAGGACATGGACTTTCCCCACTTCTCTTCAACTGTGTCCTTGAAAAGGTTATGAGAGAATGGCGAATCGAAAAATACCCACTGTGGAATTTCCGAATTCCTAGTGGGATTTTTCTTAATCCTTAATCTATACTTGTAAGGATTTACTATCAGCGGCCAGTGGTCGCTACAAATGCTAATTCAAAATTTGTTACACGGAGCTTAAGGTGGGTGTAACTCACCCGCTGTCATGACCTTGTCTGAATAATTCGCGGGGTGGCGGTGGTCTTTGCCCTGACAATCGCCACTTCCTTACCCCTCTCCACACAGCTACTCAGACTTACAGCCTGTTGTAACAATTAATATCTAAAATATCGACCAATGTATCCTTTCCTGAGTGTACTAAACCCAACATACCGCACGAAGGGATAAATTTCATATTACTGTTATTCTAAAACTTTGCATAAATGTTTTTATTCACTAAATAATTAAATTAAAAATTTTGATTGAATTCTGTTTCATTCAATTTTCCGCGATGAACTTCCTAATAATAAATTTTCTTATGATAAATTTTCTACGATCACTTCCGGACAGTTTATTACCATAATAGAAATATAGGAACAAATATACATAATTGTATAAATACACGTTAATTTATTAGACGTAAAAAGATCACAATTTTGAAGCTAAAATAAAATAATTTATAAGGTAGTAGAGTACATAAATAAAAGACTTACAAAACTCCACCAATTTCCAAGTTCCTCCTATTAGTCCAACTGTAAAATTTTTTGAAAAGGTTACATTATTGCAAATGTGGATTAGCTAGTAACAAAATGTGGTATTATATTCATGATAATGGTAATCGTAAACTTAAATTTAATATAACAAAATTATAATAAATATAGAAAAGCGTAAGAAAGAAAATTTTTTGAAAAAAATGAATCAATGCATTAATTTAAAACTAAACCAATTCAATTCGATAGTATACTCAAATTAGTATGGTTCTTGCGATTACGCATATGAGCTTGAGCAATCTTTGCAAACTCATCCCGCTGCAATAATTTATATGAAGTGCTTAAAAAACGAGTTACAGTATTATTAAGACTATCAACACCTGATGCAAGAATATTAAGACCCAATTCAAGTCCTGTTCCAAAATCACATTCGTCTGTTGCTATGCTTGTGTAAGTTAAGACTGGTTGCAAGTCTGCTAAGAATTTCCCTTTTTGTTCTTCCTCAGCAGTTTTTAGTTTGCTTAAAAGAGTATTCAAATCTTTATCATTGAGGGCTAGTTCCCTATAACCCATTTGAGTGCTAAAAGAATTGAATGTTAAAATTTATTATTAATTAAAACATAAAACAAAGATAATTTCTTCTAGTAAACACCTTTTATTATATGGGACTACTAAACCGACGTTATTAAAGGTTTTTGTTACAACTTTTCTCTGTCGTTTCTGAAACAAATTGTTTTTCTTTGTTACTTCCCAACCTTTTTCTTTAGCTTTCGATCCTAATTTGCTTATAAATTTCTTTGCAGGAAAACTTTGGAAAATATTAGTTTTAGCTAAATTTTCTAAATATAATCTATAAAACACAATAGAAATATTTAGTAAATACAGTAGAAAGGATTGTATAATTCAGTAGCTTACATTAGTGCTGCGAAGATGTTGCCACCGCACACTTCCAAAGTTCCATCAACTTTGGCATTATTTGAAGCTAGGAAGACTGGCAATTCTTTTGGATCATCTCTGAAGTATCCAATGTGAAACCCTTTAGCATTATTGCCTTTTAATACAGTTTGAAATTCTGGGGGATCATAATAATACCTAACAAAAGAAAACATTTAGAACTATTTACAAAGGTTAATGTTCAACCTCTAATGTTTACTAATGTTTACCTCCAATGGTTTAAGTAATCTTCTGGTAATTTTTCGCAAATATTTGTAAATTGATCTGCAAGAACATCATATGGACCAACCAATGTTAAACCAAATTCCTCGAAAGTTTTAAGTGGAGCTGCAGGTTTAGTTTTAACACAAAAATCCCAAAGTTCATAAAAATCATCTGGCATATCAACGAGAAATTTTTCTTTAATAAAAGATTTAACATCAGTCACATTTGTTAAAGCAACATTTGTAACGATTTCTTTTGTCTCAATTTTTTCATTCAATTCATTAATTTTGGGTTCCAAATTATGATTTTTATTTTGTTCCAAATCTACATCATCGCTATCATCTATTTTTTGCTTTTTTCTTGGGGGTGATGGAATTGTAGTATCAGGATTACTGGTTTCTGGTAGTTGATCATCATCTTCCAATCTGGAGCTTACTAGATTTTCTGTAACATCATTAATCTTTGGAAAACCTTTTGTTCTAATTTGTCCATCATTCTACAATAAAATATTCATCAAAATGAATTTTGAGAGAAACAAATTTTCCAAGCTTCATAAGAATGCATAAGGCCTGGTTTACATGGTAGAGTTACCAGGTAAGTACTTGGTAGAGTTGAGTAACTCTATCTGTAAAAAACCTGTAAAAACATTGAGTAGAGTAGACTAGCTAGTAGCTGGAGAGTAGGTAGAGTAGACTTTTCCACAACTAAAAGTGGAATCGCCATAGTACTTCGTAAAAAGTTAATTACTATATTGGTTATTTCTAACCTAATCGATCTACAAACACGTGGTGATAAGCTCATATATTTCGACCTCGACCGCTTTTAAATTAAAATTCTAAATTCCCTGAACGCTATCCTTATCAACGAGCCAAATAGCGTACGTACTCAGGTTGCGGGCCTCGCAGCGCGGGTTCAATTCCGCCTGAGTACAAATGCAATTTTTCGGTTGTGATTGATTTTGCTAAATAAATCGCGAACTTTTGTTTCTTGTTTTAACAATGGAAGACACAGAGGAGACGAGAAATGAACTGGCTGGAGATAATCCGTTTCAAAAAAGGGAAACCCTGAAGCGAACTCCGACGAAAATAAAGGAGCCGCACAGCAATGAAACGGCAACAAAAATGGAACCTGTGTGCGCACCGATTAGACGGTCAGCATCCTTTACAGGGACTACCGGGAACATGTCCACAGTACCGGGCAATGTTTCGGGTAACGATTCTTCAAGCGAACAATCTGCGAAAAGAAAACGGATCGAAAAATGAAGACAGCAACAAACCACATACAACGAGAAAGACCTAGGAGCAGTAATAAGAAAAATAACTGCAAGAGCTCAAGACCTAAGATGGCTTGTGAAAAACAACACAGATTCCAAGGCGGACATAAGAAGAGCATAAGAATAACTGTGGACTCTATCTGACAAAATGAGAAAGATGTACAAAAAGACACAGGAAACACTTCCAAAAGACACTTGCGAAAGAAGCACACAAACTGAACTAAGCGGCCCTGTACAAACAGAAAATATAAAAGAAGAAATGAGAGCAGCAGAAGAACTATGGAATGAAATAGAAAGAGGAAATTCATACCAAGAGTTCCAAGAAGTCTCTAAAAAGAACTGGCCTCCATCAGTATATAGACGAGTAAAGGAAGGAACAGGAAACCCACTGCTAGGGCCAATTGACTGGGACTTGGTGTGTGGCTGACGACATTAGTCCTGATAAAGGAGTACCACACCTCCTTTGTAGCACGTACAGGAGGCCCACCTAACAAGAATTAAAAAACAAGGACCCTGGAAATGTAGTCTACCTTAGACACTCTGTAGGAGTTCCAACAAATGGTGACATCGAAACTAAAAATCGGTACATATATCACCTTGTAGAAATCGGATGATGAAAAAGCAGAAGAAACCATCAGCTTAGACTAGACCTTTCATAGCCTACAACAATTGAAACAACTGCTGGAAAAACATGACAGGAGGCAACTGGCATTCGTGAAATCCTCGGTGGCAGAATGGTCTACGATAAAAAAATGATAGAATCTACTACATTTGTAAAATCCGAAGTTGACGTAAGAGTATACACAGCCAAATACCCAGCAGCACCAGATCCAAAATTACACAAAAAAGCGAAAACAGAACTGAAATGGACAGAAGCCCACAGCCAAAAGCAATATCGTAAAGGAAAGCGAGAGAAAACCCCAAAAGAGGCGGTATTTCTAAAATGAAAGGGAAAAACATATGCCGAGCTCCTCAAGGTAGTCAAAAAAGAAGTTGACCCCGAATCATCAGGAGTCACGCTAGCGGGAATAAGGCAGACTAAAAGCGGAGAGCTCTTACTTGAAGTGGAAGAGGGGAGTGCGAACAACCTAATGGAAATAATAGCAAACAAACTGCCGCAGATAGAATTCCGCACGAGAAACTTGGACAGCGTTGTGAACATTAAAGATTTAGATGCTGTAACAATATGAGCGGAGATCGAGGACGCATTAAGATATGTGCTCGGTAATACAGAAGGATCAATAAAAATAAAAAACATCAGACCTGTCTATGGAGGTATCCAGATAGCCACTGTGGCACTCAAACCAAGTGAAAGTGCTAATAGACAGAGGTTACATAAAAGTTAGGCCAGGCCATCTAGCTAATGCATGTAAAGGGCCAGATAGGCAGAAGATGTATCTGCGATACACCAAAGAGGGACATCAGGCAAAAGACTTTCAAGGAGATCTGTACTGCCCAATCTGCAAGACAAAGGGGCACCAGGCAGATTCTGGAACTTCCCCAGCATACAAAATAGCTCTTTCGGAGGAGTTCAAGAGAAGGCAAGGAAACAAAAATAGCTAACATGATCCAAATTAACCTAATGAGATGCCGTGCAGCGCATGATCTTCTAGCCGAAACAGCCTTAGAACTGAAAGCAAACATACTATTAGTGAGTGAACCGAATAAAAAAATTGCAACTAGCTCTAAATGGTTCACGGACGACAAAAAGGATGCAGCGATATGCATAAATAACAGTAAAGTAACTGTTCTAAAGACTGGACATGGACCGGGTTTTGTATGGGTAGAACTGGCCCAACTCATTATATACAGCTGCTACTTTTACCCCAATGCAAAAATTGAACAGCTGTCAGAATCCCTAGAGACTCTTAGTTAAATCATGAGGGGCCAGGGGAGAAAAGGTAAAATTATAGCAGGCGACTTCAACGCAAAGTCGCCAAACTGGGGCTCCTCAAAAACGGATCCACGTGGAGATATGGCCATGGATTGGGAGGCGAGCATGGACCTCTTCATCAAAAACGGTGCTAAACCAACTTTTGAACGTGGAGACTCATTCTCAATACTTAACCTATTTTTCGCAGCAAGCGAACTCGCTGCAAGAACAAAGAACTGGTAAGTATTAGAGAGGGAGTCACTAAGTGACCACAAGTTGCGGTTTCATCAACAAGCGGTTCCAAGATGCTCGAGGAGTTCAGGGGGCCACTTGTCAACTTTTTCACAGGGAAAAAACTCTACTTAACCACACCATAGCTAATAACTCTATTCTCCTCTGAAATCTAACCACGTAATCACATTTGTTTCAGTAGACTAGAGTGGGTAGTAGAGTAGTGTAGGATGTTGTGCAATAAAGCGACACAAAAATGAAGTTCACTGATGATGAAACTTTAGAACTTCTTAATTTTTATGCTGATTGTGTCTGTAAAATTTTCGCTACACCGCCAATTATTGAAACAATTTATTAATAATTGAATTAAATATTGGCAAAAACCATACTACATTATAAATAATCGTATAAACTTAATAAATGTGGAATACAGCGTGCATATATAAACATATTCAAGTTTTCTGGAGCTCTATAACATTATTGAGTATTTTTAGGACAACCAAAACAAATCTCATGTGAAATTTGCTAGTTATTTACTAGCTTTCAGTGCACCTTCGTGGCACTCAATAAAAACAAAAAAAATAAAATTGCTTTTTAAGATCATGTTTTTCTATTAACTAACCCCTAAAATCTAACGCACTAAATCTAATCCCTCTTCAAAAGCTTCAGTGAATTCCTTCATGTAAGTATTGTATTGGGAGGGTACGTAACCGTCGCTCAAAAACATTTTTTTTATAATTTTAAAAGATTTAAATTTGTGATCTCAAAAATATGCATCATAATTTTTCTACCATATGGTGGAAAAAATTCATCATCAATATTTTTTCTTGAGTTGAAATTATAGGAGGCTTTAAATTAACCATCACACAACAAATGTGTAAAATGTCATTGAGACAATGAATTAAATTCTTCTAATTTTATACAAAATCGAATGAATATGTAACCATTGCATAATTCTCTCAATGTGGATCCTTACTCTGACTACATGATAAGTTTCTTCTGTTTTTGCAGTAGAAAACTGTTTGTTTTTTTTTGACAAAAATGGTGGCATTACAATCATAATATTTTTTCCACTTTGATCAATTGTTGCTTTATTTATGGTAATACTTTATCAGCTAAAACAATATCACCTTCTTCCAATTTATCTAATAATCCTGATTCAATAGTTAGTTGTGAATCTGTTTTTTTTTTCACCAGCTTCCACCTTGGATTTTAAACAAATGAAACCTCCAGAAGTAATTCCAATAAGTATAAGTACTTTTGCAGTAAAGCTTTTTTATAGTGGGAATAACAATAAGTGTGAGTATCGACAGTAGATAGAACTTCTGTATGTGCCCAAGATCGAGAGCGTGCAGTTCGTGAGATCTAATTGTAAATAGCGAGAATTCTGACTTTCTTCATAATTGTTAAACTAAATCTAATTAAATAAAATATATAGTACTCCAGCAAAATGTCTAGAGCATAGGTTCCCAACCTGGGGTACATGTACCCGTGGTGGTACATTGCGTTGTTGCAAGGGGTATAATAGAAATTTCAGGTAATTTCAAATAACTTGTTAATGTAGTGCACCCAAACATCAAACTTCTCTTCAGCAGAAGTTATCTATTTGTTGTAGTTTTCGAATAGCACATTCGTGTTTTTTTTTCTTGTATATACCTGATGCCTCTTTTATCTTTTTATGTAAGTTAAAATCATCGTGCAAGTTTTGGAGCCTTTCTATCTCCGAGCATTCTTGTTCAAGCCAGGTGTTTTTTGCTTGTCGAATTTTGGATCTTATGACTCTTTGCCAACTATTGTGCTTTGCACCATCTTTGTTCTTGTAGACTCGCCTTTCATACATTAATTCAAGGATTTCGTCAGTTATCCATTTAGTTTTAGGCTGATATCTTCTAGTAGGGAGTTCTTTAATGCGCTTTTTAAAATATCGGCTGTTTGACTCCACAATTCCAGATGGCTTATGTTCTGACAATCAAGCTCGTTCAACTTGTTGTTTCATTGAAATACTTTGTATTTCGCCTTTTGATGTAATCTTATTTCTGAGTTTCGCTTTCAGTGGGGTGTGATCTGAAGGCACGTCAGCTCCTGGATATGTGCATGCTCTGATTATTGCTAAAGCAAATCTTTTATTTATTAGTATGTAATCGATTTGGTTATGTACGATATGTTGTTGGTTGTCTTGTGGTGATTTCCAGGTGTATAGCCTTCTGGGCGGGAGCTGGAACCAAGTATTGCTTATTTTGAAGTTCTTTTCCTAAGAAAGAATTGTGTTATAGCAGAATTGTATTATAGTTTCTATCTCCTAGTCCAAACGCACCAACTATTCCATCTATTTTATCAGATCCAACTTTTGCGTTAAAATTCGCTATAATCATGGTCAGTTCGTGCGATTTTGTGTGTTGTAATAATTCGGAGATTTGGGAATAAAATTCTTCGATTTCATTCTCACTCGATTCCAAAGTTAGAGCATACACCTATATGATGTTTATAGAGAAGGGTTTTTTCCTTTATTTTTAAGAGCATTGTATAAAAGCAGTTATGGAATCAGCTATGTAGTTTGATAGAATTATACCAACACCTCTTCTATGTCTATGAGTATCATTTCCTGAGTAATATATAGTCTTCTTTTCTGATTGAAATTTACCTGAAGCTGGCCAGAATGATTCGCTTACTCCAAGAATGTCAATGTTCAATCTTTTAATTTCTCTCATGGTGTTTGCGAGTTTACCTGCTTCGTAAAGGCTGCGGACATTCCATGTCCCGATTTGAATTTTGTGTTTTTTTGTTTTACCTCCGGGGATTCTTAGCACCGTCGATGAGCCGGAGACTGAGGGCCGTGTGTTAGTAACTTCCATGTGATTTTTCGTAGGATATTGCTTCAGTGGTTTACCGTTGCCTTCTGAGGTATTTATAGTTTTATTTTATAATTATAATTTATAAAGTTTAAAATGAGATGTCATGGTTTAAACCAAATTAATAATAAGAAGAATAAGAATTTAAAGTAGGAGATTATCACTACGATATCTTCAAATCTGTCAGTAGCTGGAATTACACGGAAATCTTCTGTTACTCTTTGGCACACCCTGCTCTAGATTCCAGTATAATTCCAGCTGCTGACTGATTTGAAGATATCGTAGTGATAATCTCCTACTTTAAATTATAATTTATATTTATTATAAATTATAATTATAATAAAACTATGTGTTATCATAAGATTGTTTTTTTTAGCCAAAACATATTAAAACTTTTTTCCCTTACCTCTAAAAAAAGGGCAGGTGTACAGAATTTTTAGCAGTTCATTTTAGGAGGTACAATTTTTCAAAAGGTTGGGAACTACTGGTCTAGAGAGTTACGTTCTACTAAAACAACAGGTAAAAGTGAATCAGTAACGGATCCAGTGATAACGTATCTACAAAGTTCGTGTTTCAAAGACATCATTAGTGAAGCCGTAAAAAATGAAGTAGAACACATACTATCGTCTAAACTAGTGAAAATACTACCAGATCTAATCAAAAAGGAAATGTTGGAACTTACCGAGAGAATAAGAAACCTTAAAGTTACTTTTAGAAAAACTAACATCTTCTAGCCAATCAAATTCTTATTTTACGGTTAAGCGGCGAAGAGGTTTGCACATCTTTACGTCTACCGTCTGGACCCGGAGTTATGTGAAAATGATGTAATTAATTATCTAAATAACAAACAATTTAGTGACGTTCTATGTAATAAATTAACATCTAAATATCCTCTAGAGTACTCATCTTTCAAAGTCTCGGTTCCTTTTGAACAATTAAAAGATGCACAAAACCGGGAAATCTGGCCACAGTACACTAGAATTAATCGTTTTTTCTCAAACCTCCAAAAGACGAAGGAAAGGAACTAAGGAATGAACACAACAGAAACAATTTTGTGACATATTCACCTACTAATAATAACTTCCAAGAAAATAAAAATAATTGCTTAGAAAATTTGTTACTGTTCTTAAATGCTAAAAGTATACAAAATAAACTCTTGCAACTGGAGGTACTAACGTCCGATTATAATGCCTACTTCATTTGTCTAGCTGAAACCTGGCTGACTGATGATTTAATTCAATATACGAAGTTAGCCAATGGGTCGGGTCGGGTCGAGTAATGGGTCGTTCCATGTCAATTCAACACAGAAAAATATTATTTTTATCCTTACCATCTCAGATTATCTTGAAATTTGGCACATGTGTACTATTGGTATTTATTTGAAAAAACATGAAATACTGAGATGTGTCAACTCGTTTTTGAATTATAGTGCTGTAAAGTTCTCATAAATGGGTGTAAAAACAGGGAACACCAATTTTTTGAAACGCTGTAGCAGTCTTTTTGATGGAGCTAGAGACCTGGAATTGGTGCCATTTTACAGCATTTTTCTGATATACAACACTATATAGGTTAATATATGAAAAAAAAATCTCAAAACCTAATTTAAAATTTTAATTTAATTTTTTTTCAGAAAGTTCATATTTTAAAATTTTCAAATTAATTCCATGAATACTTAGTATTATTGCAAATGACAAAACAAAATATAAATTAGGGCAATGGAAATATTTAGTGTTGTAAATCATGAAAAATGCTGTAAAATGTCACCAATTCTAGGTCTCTAGCTCAATTAGGAAAAATTCTACAGCAATTCAAAAAGTTGTTGTTCCCTGTTTTTGGGTCCATTTATGAGAACTTTACTGCGCTGTAATTCAAAAACGAGTTGACACATCTTAGTAAAATTTCATATTTTTTTTATGTCTATGCTAATAGTATACTGTGTCAAATTTCAGGAAATTCTGAGATCGTGAGGTTTACACACTGTGTTGAGTTGATGTTAAATGACCCCAATTACAAATTAGTTACATCATATAATAGAACAAAATCTAGTGGCGGCAGCGTAGCTATTTGGATTCTGAAACAATTTTTCAGTAGCTGCAATATATTGGACATCGTTGGAAAATCGGTAGAGAAACACATAGAAATGTGTGGGATTGTGTGGAAATCTGGAATGGGTAACATAATTATAATCACTATATATAGGCCTCCTACGGGAAATATTAATACCTTCATGCTTACTTTTGAAGAGTTGCCTAATTCCTTATTTATTAAATATGAAAATATTTTTGTTGTTGGGGATTTTAACATTCACTTTGAAAGAGAATCAAAAGAAAAGAGTAACCTTATAAAAAAAAAAATTTAAGGTTAATTTTCAATTAACCTTATAAACATGCTACAATCCTATGGATTCGAGGATAAAGTTAAAGTGCCCACCAGAGTATCTACAAAATCATTCAGTATCATAGACAATCTGTATTTGAAAAGAAACTATCCTGTCAGTCACAGTTGAAGATAACACAATATCAGATCACAAGTTTATATTAGTAGCTACAGTTTTAAGTGGTTTATTTCCTAAAACCAATCCAAAGCAACACTGAATATACTAGAAACTTTTGTGCAGCTTATAAACTTCATCTGCAACAGGCTCTCCAAAGGGAATCGTGGACTGAAATATATAATTTAAGCGAATGCGAACAGAAGACCAATGCATTCATTCATCTGTTGCAATACTATATATTCAAATTCTGTCCAATGGAAACAATTATGCTAAGATCCAAATCCTGGATCACAAAAGAGATAAAATCGTCGAGTAGATGTCTGAAAAACTTATATATTATTCAAAGGAAATATCCAATACTAAAAGATTTTTTTTCGATAAAGAAGAAAATCCATCACAATTTATTAGTTACCACTAAAAGAAACTATTATAAAAACAAATTGGGCAAATCCAGCAATCAACAAAGAACCCTGTGGAATCACGGATCAAACAAATCACGGATCAAACAAGACATCAATATTAAATGTAATGAGACTACAGTCGAACTTCCATAACTTGAACTTCTGTAACTCCAATTTTTGTACAACTCGAATATTTTTAGAAATTCACACGTTTAGATAGCATTTTACATATAAATTAACTTCCATAACTCAAATTTTCCTTAACTCGAATTTTTCCATAATTCACATACAAAATAATCTCTATAACTCCAATTTTTTAACCGCCGCGTATTTTCCAAAACTTATGATACCGGATATTGTGTACCATAAACCGTCGATAGTGTAATCCTCGGGCTGATTACTAAACATTTTATTTTTCATATTTTATGATCACCAAAAACTCGAATAAAGCAAAACTAAGAATATACCAGCGGGTGTGCTTTAGGAAGATTACGACAGGATATTATTCTCCCGAGAATCGGTAATCCAAAAATAGACGATATAATCGAAGATCATCGACTTATATCACATACTTATATACAATTCTATTATAGAAAACAATTAAAAACATTTTTCAAAAATAATATATTAATTAAAATTATTTTTAATTAATTATAATTATATAATATCATATTAATAATGTATACATATTTCTTTTTTGTTTATAAATATATACATATGTATTTACTTTGAATAAATTGTGTATAGTGTATTTTAATCATTTTACAGTTAAGTATTTCTATAACTCCAATTTTTTTTCATGAACTATTACAATTCGACTTAGGGAAGTTCGACTGTATTTTAAAAGATCCAAATGCTATAGCTTCCATATTTAATGAGTTTTTTAAAGCGGCGACTGAGTTAATTGTTCAGAATATACCATCTATAAATATAGACAACGATCACTTATTCATAAATGACAAAACTATATATCTGGAAGAACTGACTCCAAACGAGATGTCAATAATTCTAAACAAATTAAAAAACAAATCCACTCATGGCCATTCAGTCCCCAGAAATATCATCAAAGAATTCCAATTTGAATTAATCAAACCTCTTACCCATATCATCAATTGTTCGTTTTCTTCTGTAAATTTGCCTGCAATATTAAAAACATCAACTGTGATTCCTGTATTCAAAAAAGGAGACCGCTTGGATAAAAACAATTGCAGGCCTATATCTTTGGTATCAGTATTAGTTAAAATACTAGAATACTCCATATTAATGGCTTTTATAACAAAGCACAACCTTATTCCAAATGAACAACATGGCTTTTGCAGGAACAAATCTACTACTATGGCAATTAATGAACTCTACAGAACAAAATAGTATGCAAGGTGGAAAAAGGTAAATCATCCAAGTGGGTTTGAGGGTTGGTTCTGAAAAGTACCTGATGATTCTCGACGTTTCGGCGAACTAACATCCGCCATTTTCAAGAGATATATGCGTCCGCGCGGGTCAACCGTTAGACGCATACTTATGCATAGTATGCGTCTAACGGTTGACCCGCACGGACGCATATATCTCTTCAAAATGGCGAATGTTAGTTCGCCGAAACGTCGAGAATCCGGTTCTTTTCAGAACCAACCCTCAAAATCAACGCGGAATCCCCGAAAAAACAAAACAACACAGGTATCTATCCGCGAAAACCTCAAATACAATATATATATATATATATATATATATATATATATATATATATATATATATATATATATATATATGGGAAGCTGCTTGCCATATATACAAAAACCGACATACTATGTCATGGGTACAAAACTAGAAATTGCCAGAATCTTAGAACGGTTAAAAGCAACCTAACCATTTCAAAAGGAGCACCCAATCGTATGGGCATTCAGATCTACAATAATATACCCAGGGATATTAAAAATAAATACAACTATATGTCATCTAAAATTGGTCCTAATAGATAACTGTTTCTAAAGCATTAGTGATTTTTTCGTGGTTAGTTTATTATAGTTTCTCTTTAATAGTTTTTTTAAATCTTATATCTTATGTATGTTTTATATCTATTTTGTCTTGAGTTGCCTCATATGTAATATTTACATCATTAGAGAAATAAAATTTATTTTGATTTGATTTGCTTTTAAATTCTGTACAATCAATAATAACTCGAGTATTAGTGTACTTTGAAAAAAAAAACATCTACTACATCTACATCTATCATTGGCCAAAAAACTAAGCAGCTACTCCTGTAGAATTGATTGAAAAATGCTTGAAATGGTTGTTCTGTGAACATTAAATAAAACACAACAACACTTACTTGTTGAAAATGTTAGTCCAGTGTTAGTCCAATGTTTTTATTTTCATTAAGAAAATCAAAAAGTCTGTCCTCTTTAGCGTTCATTTATGCGAACATTTTGTCCTTTTCAACAAAAATTTAATAAATAATTTAATAAATAATATTTTTTTTTTCTTCTAATTTACAACTAGGAGTTGGAAATCTGTAAAATTTGCAGCTACTATTTCTGCCTGTATTTTTACAATTCATGACACAACAGCTATTATGCCCAATTTTTAAACAAATTTTCATTAATTTCATCACAACTACTCTTAAGGTCCCCTTTAAATACTTTCTTTGTTTGCAGTGTATGCTGCAGTTGATTCGGTTGTCCCTCCCATATGGTTTTAATACCCTAGCTAAGCAAATTAATAAAAGCTTTCTTTTTTTGATAACAAGTTTTCCAAAACACACACCAGACTACTCTACTACTGAAACATCTACTATCTCACTACTCAACTGATAAATAACTTCTGTGTAAATGTGATTGAGCCTAAAGGATTTAATGCCCTTATGAAAGGAGCCCTTTCAAATGAATGTTGGGATTACATTGTCAGTTATTCCACAAGTCCAACTTTTATTGAGCAAATGGGTGGATGCATTAGAATGGAAATTGAGCCCCTTAAAAACATAATGTATGATCTTAGCAAAGAAGTTAGAATGTTAAAAAGCAATTATGAAGCTCCAATCAATTAAAGAAGCTTAAATCAATTCTGGAAATTAATTCTTCAAATCCAGGTATGACGCTTACAAAAACAACGGAAGTGGTACATATTCATGTACATAATCGGTACATATTCATGTCAAGGATACTGATAGGATAGTCTCAGTCCCTGGCTCTTCCAAAAACAACTTTGAAAAAACAGAAATTAACTTACATTCACGACCAAACTCTCGCAAAAATAAAGATGGTGAAAACTCCAACCTTGAAATTTCCGACTTAAAATCCAATAGAAATAGAAAGACCGTAGCTGCGATAATGAAACAACACAAAAGAGAAGAAGCAAAAAATAGAATATTATCTATCTAACAAATTCGGAGGAATCTGACATTAAAGCGGCAACCCATAATACCTCAATACATGTTTTTAAATTAGCACCATCTTTTGCAGAGATTGATATAAACTATCTGAAAAAAAAAGAACTTTAAAACGGTCCTATGTCAAAAAATAGTTTCAAAATACCCTGAGAAATATTCCTCGTTCAAAGTCTCAATACCAACTGAAGACCGACATAAAATCATGAAACCAGATTTATGGCCCAAAAATACATGCATCAATCGTTTCTTACAAAAACTGGAAAAAAAACAGACGAGAAAGAAAATTAAGAAAACCAAAATAACAACCCCGAGCCAGACCAGAAGAGATATCATCTTATTCTACCTCAACATCCAATCGCTGCAGTGCAAAATACCAGAATTGGAACTATCTCTAGAAGAAACAAAGCCATATTTTCTTTGTTTATCTGAAACTTGGCAAACATCTGATAACCTCATTCACATTAATAACTATAAATTAATTGATTTTTATTGTAGATCACAATCTAGAGGTGGGGGCGTCGCTACATGGTTAAGGGCGCCTTCCGATATGGTTCCAATTGCTGCTCTTAAATTTGAAGTAATGTGCAGTTATGTGGAAAAGCAAATAGAATTATGTGCTGTTACATAAAAAACCAAGGAATTTTCCACAGTAGTTATAAATCTCTATCATCCACCTACCAGCTGTCTAGAAACATTCATGGGGTCCCTAGAAAATGTTTATCCTATTGGATAATGCTTCCCTCACGTGGAAGTCACCTTGTCGCGGTGTGAGGGCTTAGTTTCGCAACATACCGTTGGACGTCACGACGGGAACAACTCCTGTCGGGGCGTTCGGCGGAGGGCGAACAACCAAGAACTTCCAAACCCTTAATCCCAAGGTGTCATGCGACCCGTGCCAAAGGGACTGGTTGATGGCCAAGGGCAACCGGCCATCGCTTACGGAGCCCCTCTGATACCTGGCGACCTCAGAGGGTATCCAGCCTTACCACTATCAAGCGGGGCTCTGATGTGGTGGACCTTTAGTTCCCTTGCGACTCGTGGGATTTATATGGATTCCAAAAGTAAAAATAATCCATGTGTACGGGACCTAACCGACACAGAGAACAAGGAAGTCAGCCCGGATTCCCGGGAAGACGACCTTGACCTCACACTCGTAGACATGAGCAGTCCAGCCATGTCTACAGAGGCAGAGGTAGATGTTCTTGTAGGGACAGAGGAGGACTTGCCGCCTCCTGTCACAAAACAAGAATGACCAGCAGGCGCACCAAAATAGCCCAAGTGAACATCCATCATGCCAAAGCAGCTTCAGCTGTGATGGCTAGGATGTTCACCAAGCAGCACCTAGGGCTAGCGCTGCTTCAAGAACCCTGGACCTACGGAGGTAAGATCAGAGGCCTTAGCAACAGGGAATGTAAGTTGGTATGGTACAGCCGTGAGGTCTCCCCTAGAACTTGCATTATGGTAAGAAATGGCATAAATTACTTATGTCTTTCAGAATTTTTAACGCGGGATTTAGTACCGATTCAGGCCCTCATCAAAATCGAGGGTCTCCACCGCGAAGTAGTGATCGCATCAGCATACTTCCCTGGCGATGGTAACAGCATACCACCCATTGAAGTACAAAAGCTGGTGGAACACTGTATTAGGAGAAGGCTGCCACTCATCCTGGGATGTGACGCGAACGCACACAATGAGATGTGGGGCAGCACGGACACTAATAAGAGGGGTGAGTACCTTTTAGAATACCTCATTAAAAAGAACTTAATTGTGTACAACGTTGGGAACACACCAACATTTGTCACTAAAGTCAGAAATGAGGTACTGGATATTACGGTAGGTAGCGCTAACGTAAGTAAACTAATTAAAAAGTGGAGGGTTTCAAGTGAGCCCTCAATGTCAGATCATAGGATCATAGAGTTTGAGCTGGAAGGAGCGAGTGAGGAAAACACCCCCATTCGAAACCCCAGACAAACTGTGTGGCCTATGTTTAGTTCCCAACTAAAAGAAAACCTAGAGCAGGTGACAGTGCGTGGTAGTATCAAACACAACACCGTGCTGGAGCAGGCTGTAGGAGGAATAAATGTAGCAATCACCACGGCATTTGAATCCAGCTGCCCGGTAAAAACCGTGAAGGAGCATAAGGACGAAAAATGGTGGAACAAAAATTTGTCTACATTAAGAGCAAAAGTACGTAGGCAAAGCCAAGCAATACGGAAATTGGCTAGAATACTCTGAGGTGCTTACCACCTACAACAAAGAGATCAGAAGGGCAAAAAGGGAAAACTTTAGGACCTTCTGTGAAAACATAGAATCCACGCCGGTGGCAGCTAGACTGCACAAAGCACTAGCGAAGGATAGAGTGGAAATGACAACCACTCTCAAGAAACCGGATGGGACCTTCACGGAGGATGAAGAGCAAAGAGCTCTCCTCTTACTAGAAACCCATTTTCCGGGATGTAGAGGATACAGGGAGACCGAGGGCTTGATGCAACCACGGAAACCAAGTCGGGCCGACTGGAAGAGGACAGATGGACGCTATCTGTACGGAAAACCGAATCAGATGGGCTATCGGCACTTTCCAGCCTTTTAAGGCCCCAGGTGTGGACGGACTAGTTCCTGCCTTCCTACAAAAGGGAGAGAGAGAACTAATGCCGTATCTTCTAAATATATTTAGAAGTAGCTTAGCGCTCGGATATATACCGGAGCTATGGAGAAGGGCTAAGGTGGTATTTATACCGAAGGTGGGGAAGAAAGACACCACTCAACCGAAGTCATTTAGACCCATTAGTCTAACATCTTTTATGTTAAAGACAATGGAGAAGGTGATTGATAATTACCTTAGGACTATAGTGCTGGTAGGTACACCACTACACAGGAGTCAGCATGCTTACAGAGCAGGGAAATCCACAGAAACCGCTGTGGATCAGCTGACAAACGAAATAGAAGCAGCACTAGAGATAAAGGAAGTAGCGATATGTGCCTTCTTGGATATAGAGGGAGCTTTTGACAACACCTCACACGAGGCTGTCAGGGCGGCCCTCGAAAGAAGGAATATCGACAGCACTATCTCAAAGTGGATGGGAGAAATGCTGAGAACTAGAACGGCGGAGACACAAGTGGGAAAAGACACCATTAAGATCTCCACAACTCGAGGGTGCCCACAGGGAGGTGTACTATCACCGCTAATGTGGAGCCTGGTAGTTGATGAACTACTGGTTAGGCTAAACGACCTAGACATCAAATGTCAAGGTTACGCCGATGACATAGTCATAATGGCCAGAGGAAAATTTGAGGGAACGCTCTGTGAAATTGTTCAGAGAGGCCTCAAAGTAACTAGTAGATGGTGTCAAACAGTGGGATTAAGACTCAACCCGAGCAAAACCACAGTGATACCATTTACTAGAAGGAGAAAACTAAACTGCCTACATCCCATACTCATAGATGGGAAGGCAGTAGAATACCAACAGGAGATAAGGTATCTGGGTATCACACTAGATAGCAAACTCCTATGGAATAGACACGCTGAGGCAGTGGTAGGTAAAGCCAAACGCGCCCTAATGGTGTGCAGAAATCTGGCAGGAAAAACGTGGGGTTGTAACCCCACTATCCTGCGATGGATGTACACCATGATAGTGAGACCTGCAATCACTTATGGGGCGGTTGCGTGGGGAAGTAGAATCAAGCTGGCCTCTAGCTGGCCTTTAAGGAAACAGCTTGAGAAGATTCAAAGACTGGCGTGTGTCTGCATCACGGGGGCGATGGGGTCGTGTCCGACAGCAGCATTGGAGCTGCTGCTGGATCTGACTCCGCTGCACCTTGTGGTGGGGAGCGCCGCCAGATCGGCGATCGTAAGGTTCAGCAAGGAAGGAATGGGCAGAGGCAAAATAATCGGGAGCAGAGACCGAAACAGCCTCGCTGCCAAGATCCCCTGGCTGGAAGTACCAAAAGACGAAATGGTATGCAAATACCACTTCGAGAAAAACTACACAGCAATGTGTAGTAGTAAAGCCGATTGGAGCGACGAATCCTCAGCATACCACATAGAGCAAAATGCCATCAAGTGGTATACAGATGGTTCGAAGACAAAGGAAGGCACTGGTGCAGGAGTGTTTGGACCTCGTACCAGATACTCCGAATCCATGGGAACATCCCCAAGTATCTTCCAAGCAGAGGTACACGCAATCGAAAGATGTGCACAGTTTAACCTCGACAGGAAGTACCGCAAAAAACGAATTGCTATCCTGTCAGATAGCCAAGCAGCCCTCAAGGCCATTAGCTCATACACCATCAGATCCAAACTGGTATGGGACTGTGTGGGGAAGCTGAACAAGCTTGGCAGGGATAATAAAGTAACGCTTTACTGGGTACCAGGACACACTGGTATAGACGGAAACGAAGAAGCCGATCTCCTAGCAAACAAGGGATCCAGTAGCCCCTTTATAGGTCCGGAACCCTTTTGCGGTATGAGCGTGAACACCATCCGCAAAAGTTTAGATGAAGAAATAAGAGGAAAATGGATGAAAACCTGGGAAGAACTTCCAGGGCTAAGGCAATCCAAAGTGATGCTGGGATCTTTTAACCAGAAGAGAACCAAAGCTTGTCTGAAACTAAGCAGGAACAAGCTCAGAATTCTGACAGGAGCCCTGATGGGACACTGCAGACTTAGAAAACATCTCAAGGCCCTAGGCCTAGAGGAGGATGATGGATGCAGATTCTGTGGCTCAGCAGAGGAAACCCCCATACATCTGTTCAAAGACTGCGGAGCATTACTCCGCAAGAGACAGATGTACCTTGGGGCTCACTGCTAGAACACAGAGGAGCTGCAGGCCTTGAATCCCACCCAGATCCTGAGATTCCTAAAGGAATCAGGATTAGAGGAGGCGCTCTAAATGGGTAAGTACACCAACACTTGGAGGAGGAGGGTGGGGTACAATAGATCTATAAAGGTCGCAGTACAAGTCGTCACCACCATATCTACAATCTACATTGGATAATGCTTTCCAAAAAGTCTCATCCATTATTGTAGTTGGAGACTTTAATATTAATTTTAATGTTAAATCATCACACACAATAAATCTTACAAACACGTTGTCTTCCTACAGTTTGGTAGGACTGGTATCCCAGCATACTGCAATTTCTGTGACCATACGATGATATTTCTATGCAATGAGGGAAGAGATCCAAACAAGAAAAGAAATGTAATGGCTCGTAGAATTACTTCTCAAAACAAATCTATATTCCAGAAATATTAAAAAAGGAACCAAGGTCCGATGTCTTTAACAGTGATAACTGTAATGAAAAAACAATAGCCTTTATAAATGTCCTGCAATTTCACTTTTATAATAGCTTCCCCCTTCTCAAACGAATATCTCCAATAAAAACTGGATCACTGAAGAAGCAAAGATCTCTATCAAAGACATTTTACAACAAGATATCCTCAAAAGAAAATTCATGTAAGATTAATTACACACACTCAAAAACTCTTTTTTTTAAATATTATCACTAAAGCAGACAACAAGCAAAACACTGTATGAAATATATTTAAACAAAATGTAAATAAAAATATCAAACGTGAACAAGTCGAATTAGAAATAGGTGATAGTCTAATTAGAGATCTTGATAAAATTGCTATAGCTTTTAACAGCTTCTTTGCTAAAGCGCCAGTACAAATTCCCTATTCATAAAAAGTGAGCCAAGATGGTCCATAATAACTACATAACAATTGCTTTAATCTAAGTGCTGTCTCAAATATTAGAATACTGCTTCCTGCAGAGACTTTTCCCTTTCATTGTGAAGCATATAATAATACCCCTGGAACAACATAGTACAGCTATCCTAAAACTTTATAATAAAATCTTATCTGATGTAGACAAGGGCAATTTCCCAATAGATACTTTCTGTGACCTAAGTAAAGCCTTTGACTGTGTAAGCCACGACCAACTGCTTGATAAATTAGGTAAATATGGCAGAGGAAAGGCATAAAATTGATTATACTCCTTCCCACACAACCGATCCCAATATATAGAAATAAACTCTTCGGACAAGGTAGGCATGTCTCCAACAATTGCGACGAAAACAGGGGCCCCCAGGTTAGTGTGCTCTCACCAACCCTATTTATAGTATTTTTGGCGGATTTAGTGGCATATCCACACGAATGTGATTCCACATTATATGCTGATGACACCAGTCTTTTAATATCAGAAAACAATTTGCAATCCTCAATTAAAAAATCTAACACAATCATGGACCATGGATGGACCATGGACCAATCATAAACCAACAGAAGCAAATACATAGAAAATATCCAAATAAAAGCCGGAAACTTGGCAATAAATCGCACAAAATTTCTTGGAATATATATTGAAGAGGTGCCACTTAACTTGGCACACTACAACTCAGAGCATATGCAAAGTATTGAATCTGAAAGCATATTGCATTCAGTTCCTTAGAAAAATTCTCAATCAAACCGAATTACTTAACTACAATGCTGAGATCCAGTCAGTGCTTTCTTATGGTATTGTAGTTTGGAGATTGTCAATCGAAATACCCCAAATTTTAAAGGCTCAAAAAAGGAGTATTTGTGCATTACTTGGCATTCCCACATATGCTTCATGCAAGTCGCACTTTATACACCTCCATCTGCTAAAAGTTGCCTTGATACTATGTGCTACATCCTAGCCTTGATACTATGTGCTACATCCACAAAATAAGGCTGGATATCTGTGGCAAAGCTCCGGATGTTAAAGGCATTATTATGTACAATAAGCTCTCGAGCCTCACTGAGAATCACTTATTTCATAAAAGAGGTTTAGAAGCCTAATGAGAGAATTACTTATTTCAAAGTGTCCCTATGACTACAATGAGTTTGTGAATTCTCTCAATTCTATATAGATGGTTTTCTGTATACAATCTTTCTTTTGGACGTACCCATATGTATCTGTATATATATATATATATATATATATACATCTTGTGGTTAATAAATAAATTGAATTGAATTGAGTAAAGTAGCCAGGGGAGTGACCTCTACTTGCTAATCTGCTCCTGTAAACCAGGCCTTACAGTTAATAAGATTATTTTAGAAAACTAAGGTTATAAATTCAAATTCATACTTGTTTGTTATTCTTTTGTGGATGCTTGAATCTTTTATGATGTTCTGGATTTTTTTGATAACATCTTTCTCCATACTTGCACACCGTTCGAGCGTCCTTTTCAGACTCACTATCACTCATCATGAAATTAATTGAATAACTTTACCAAAATATTTTCTTAAAAAATGTAACAGGTTATCAACGATCGTTCACATCAGTTCACATTTGTATCACTGCTTAGTTCAAACATTCTCAGAGTTAGCAGCAGCCTGAAAGGTGGCGCTGATCGTACCAGGGGTGTAAAATTGTCGTACTTTTTGAAAAATTATTGTACATTTCCAAATATTTTAAAAAACGATATTTCTTTGAAAATAATATTAAATTCATGTTATTGTGAACAAATATTGCACTCAACATAAAATTTGATCATTTAGTATTTACTCACGTATTTATCAAAATTGCATACATGTATGTATGTAACTGTATATAACTCACGTATGTATAAAAAATGCAAAAAAAGCAAAGAGTAGGAACAACGTAGCTGGTTGTTTTATATTTATTTCATATAAATATATAAGTGGCCAAATTGCTTTAGAAGAATGGAGGTTTGATAAGAGCTTCAATGCAGAATCTTCAAAATTGAATCGCATTTTAATTTCTTCTGTTATTTTCTCCTGTTATTAAAAAATCTACGGCAATTGTGAAATCGAATTTTAGTCGTTGATTATGACGAATATCCGGAGACTAACTTAGTCATAACTTTAACACCAAAATACATCTGTTCTGGACTTAAAAGCTGTTCCTCATTTGCTGTATCAATTTTGTTCAAATATGTTTGATAAATGTAATTCTTGCATAGGTATGACATTAAAATTTCTAGATAATTTCGACACATTTTTCGCGTTTGAATAGAGGCACAAATTAGTGACCCGCTAATCATTTTGACCAGTGTATTTACAATCAGTTTGTAGCCACCGTGGGTCGCAGAAAAAAAAGATTATCCTTATGGTCGAGAAGAGTTATGGAGAAGAAAAGAAATGGTGATAAATTTTGCAAAAAGAAAATCATTTACTCAGATATTTTACTAGGAACTGCAAAAGAGTCTTTGAATCCCAAAAACACTGTTAAAACAGTACTGACAGCATGGCAAGTGATGAACACCGTTGGAACATCTTACAGACTGCGGTCAGAACTTGATGGAACGACCTAACTATTAATAGCATTCCTCGGACGATTTGCTGATCGATTAATGGATCGCAGTTGGAACAAACCTTCCCAGCCAGCGTGGAATGTTACAGCAATGTTACTTTCACAACGTTAAAAAATTGGAGCATAATTGGATCATAAATCGAAAGCAAGTTTTATGATAAAACTCTTTTTTGTTTTCTTTTTTCGTTGTAATTAAAAAGTTACAACAAATTGAAAATATATTTTTAACTCAGTACCGAAAACAGGCCGGCCGCGTTGTGACGTAAAATGGGTAATTTCTACCCGCGCCTGATTTTGTTGATACAGTAGCTGTAGTAGACATGTCAAATATTAAAAGTCAAATATAAAATATGTCATGTCAAATATGTCAAATATTAAAAGTCAAAGTTATCGTTATCGTGCTTGTTTCGTACCATCGTGTAGGAGTACTACAAAAAGAACTGTTCAAAAATGTTTTTAAATGTCCCACATTGTTAAACGTCGAAACCAATAATTTTAAACAGTGCGCCGAAAAGAACCTATAACGACGATTTTATAAAGAATGTTTAGGTTTGAATGAAGTTTCACCCTTTCGACGTCACAACCAAATTATGGCGCGTTTGGACGTGATTATTTTCAAAATTTTATCTTTCACTTTTAAATTGTTTATAATTACTTGAATTTTTTTTTTAACTTTTTGCATCGCACATCCTATAATAAGGTTTTAAAATACATTAAAAAAATCGATATTTTTTTTTAATCAACAACCCAATTCCTGCATGGAACATTCCTGCAATATTCCTATTTCCGCCTCTCTGCAACGTTCAGAATGTTGTGGGAACGTAGCACGGAACATTGCACAAACGTCAAACAGGAAGGTGTGGGAATATTGCGAATGTTGCAGGAATAGGAATTTATCGAGTTTACGGGTCTATTGAAATTTAGTGTTATGGACTTTTTTCCTGGTGTAACTGTTATTAATCGTTCTTGGCACGGGTTAACGGAAAGGTCGCAAATTGTAGGAAAGGTCGTCATATTGTGAACATTGCATGATTGCAGGAATATATTGATATTGAAAAATTATATTTTTAGTTTTATTCTCTTTTATTTATATCTTTTACTTGAAATTTTTTTTAATATATGAACTTTACATCAACCACTAAAAATTATATAAAGTGAAAAAACATTTTAAGTGAAATATCAAATAATGTATAGAATGTCGGTCAGTCAGTTTCTTCTATTTCTAAGGCAATCATTCTTCAATATATTTTTAGATACAACATCATATTTAATATCATTTGATTAAGCGAAATGAATTGAATCGAAACAATATCAAATTATATGTCAGCGGACTATTTCTTCAAATCCGCGAGTCCCTATCAGCGAAATATTTTAAAATAACTTTCCTGAATTATATCCACATTTCATAATAATTATTATCATCAAAAATACCCTACTCCGCAATGTTGCCACTGGAATGTTGCAGGAATGTTTCTGCAACATTCGGAAAGTTACGTTAATTAACTTCTAATGGAGAGATTAAAATTGTTCCTTGACATTTTTTGTGTTTTTGAGGCAGTTTGTCATATGACACGATTAATTTAATCATGTAAAGTGAAGATTTTGTTTTAAAGTTGTGATTATTCGGAAACGGGGTGCTTCCGAATAATCACAACTTAAACATTCTTAAATTCCTGACCGTCCCTAAACAATAATTCGTCCCCTTTCCCTACCGTCCCTTCCCGAGAAAGAAAGAGAAAAGAAAAAAAGTCTAAGGGCTAAAATTAACTCAGATCGTGAGAAAGACTTGCAAGCTAAGAAGAAAGAAGAAATTTTAACAAAATTTTCATCACCATATGCTCTATCTAGTAGAGTTTATGCAATAGAAAACTACAAGACCGTTTGTTAATCAATGGAATGGTATTATTCATTTAAAACACGTTCCTTTTATTTTTAAGTGCATTTTGTATTAAGTTTTTTTTGTTATCATTTTTTCCATGTTAAATATATCTTCAAATATTAAAGTTATTTAGAAAGATCTGTTTTCTTTACCGCTCACACTGATCCTGGCATTTCTCCTTTATTCAAGATCGTACCCAAGTTTTCCACGTCCGTCCCCTTGCAAACAGTTTTTAAAAAGAGATTTAGCATTACCTGACATATTTAATGCAAAGCAACCAAAGTAAATGCTATATACTTCTATATAATATTTACTTGCGAGTGTATTCAAATGATTTGATTATTCTAAACTTACAAATTATGATAAAAATACATATTTTTATCAATTTACTATGTGTTTCCCGTTTATTATTTTTATGTATTATTATTTTATCTTTTCGAGGGTAAGTAATTTATTTTTTCGGGGGCGCGGTTGTTACACCTACTCAAATTATATGACCCAACTCCATGTTTTCTAACAGATAAGTTGATTACTAGATGAACGGCGGTAAGGAAATTAAGCAAGAGTTTGATGGCTTTTAAAGCTTGTGAGTTTTATGAATATGGTTTATCGCCCTTATTCTTAACTAGTTTATATACCCTTAACCCTTTCACGCTCAAGGGAAATATTTTTCCCTTCTACAAAAATCGTTATCGATTGTTCAATTATTATTGAATCGATATTTTTTTAATGTGTTTCTGAAGGAATAAAAAAAAATAACTGTCAAACTTTATTGCGCCAAAACCAAAACATTCGCGGGCTGAACTAATAATATCTTGAAAGTGTTTTGGACTTGAGAAAATAAAATAACTGTATTTTGTCACGTGTTTTATATTATTTGGTAAGTATAATTTTATATAATAGTACAGTAAACTGCAGAATATTAGCACATAAGTACCTAAAAGTTGCAAATCATCTAAAGGGAAATTTTTTTCCCTCTGGTCCATATCTGGTGTATTCGTTGTAGTATTATTATATGTAGTGCTTTATGATAATGTATGGTTTTCTTGTATTTTTATATAATTTACCTTCATGTTTTTTTTACAGAAATGGCTAAAAGAGGGTGCAGAGAATTTCATATTCAAGATGAATAAATATTGCAGTTACTTATGGCAGATAATAGTGACGGAGAAGATGACTTACAGTTAGACGAAGAAGACCAGCAGTTCATAGCTCAAGATGTAGAAAATGAATCCGCTGTTGTTGAAATTGAGGATTCTGTTCAAGAACCTACAAATCAAACCTTATTACCCACCTGTTCAGATACATCAGAGACTATTCCTATTTTCAACTGGAGAAATAACTCATACGCTCCTCACACATTCAATGAAAGTGAGTATGATTTTGGGCGCATAAATACATTATCTGACCGGCATGGCATATGTTGTTGCCAATGGACATTTTCATGGAGGTGACACAAATGGATTAGTTAGTGTCTAATATCATAATAAAAGAAAGTATCAAATACGCACAACAAAATGGAAGACCTTTTACAGTTAGCTTGGATGAAATAAAGGCATTTTAGAGCATGAATTTTATAATGAGTTATCATGTTATACCAACTCTTAGGAATTACTGGTCAACTGATGAAGACATGGGTGTGCCTTTCATTGCTAATGTTATGCCAAGAACTAGATTTGAGCAGATTCGGCAAAATTTACACATCACTCACAATCGAGTGACACAGCGTACAAAATAAGATCTGTTATGCAACATTTCAATTTGTGTTTTCAAGCAGCAATGAATAACTCACTAAGGCAATCCATTGATGAACACATGATTAAATTCAAAGGGCACAATATTATGAAGCAGTACATACAAAATAAACCTATAAAATGGGGGTTCAAGATGTGGTGTAGATGTGAGTCTTCAACAGGATACTTATACCAGTTTGATTTATATACAGGAAAGAAAACTAATACAGAAATTGGTTTGGTGTTTCAGTAGTACTCTGTCTGACGGAACAACTAAAGGGTCTTGGTTGGGAAGTATACTTTGACAATTTTTTCAACTCGCCTGCTTTGCAACATAAACTTATGATGCAGAACACCAAAGCCTGCGGCACTGTTCGCACGAATAGAAAAAATGTACCAAAGTCATTACCATCAGATAAAAGCATGAAAAGAGGCGACATCCATGCCGTAAGTACAAACGGTATAACATTCGTAAAATGGATGGATACTAAAGCAGTCCATATGTTGACCAATTTCATATCTCCGGCGCCAACTAGCACAGTAAAGAGGAGGCAGACAGGAACTGCTCAAAAAATAAATGTTACATGTCCGGAAGTAGCGATGCGCTATAATAAATATATGGGCGGTGTGGACCTTATGGACCAGCGCAAAGCATGTTATGAGGTTGATCGCAAGGGCAAAATCAAATATTACCTGCGCCTCTTTTTTGACATCTTAGATATCGCTATGAATAACTCGTATTTAGTGTACGTAAAGTTGCACGAAAAACACCGAGTAGAAGGTCCGCTTTTGAACAGCCTCGAGTATCGCCAATATGTAGCACGAGGTCTAATAAATAATTTTACATGTAGACACATGTAAACATGTAGACAGCGATCAAGACCCACTTTAGTCTCCTCTGGAAAGCTCCGCATTGGAAATAAACGCAATTTGCCAGCGCACAACCTGGATAAAAGCTCGAAAAACTGAAGCTGTGCGTAAATTGTGCAAAACCACGTATAGAAAATAGGACACATAATAAATGTGTTATGTGCAATGTCCACTTGTGCTTCACAAGTAAACGAAATTGTTTCGTAGAATACCATAACTAACTATTTATTTTACTTTTCTGATAATTTTTGTATTACAAAGAAAATGTTTTTTGTATTACAAAGAAATAAATAAAATACCGATATAATAAACCTAACTCTTCGTTTATTTACTTTTATGGTCCATAGGGAAAAATATTTCCCATGAAATTATAGGAAACCTATACACGCTGCTATGTTTTTCTGGTGATATTCGATTTTCCATGATAATCCTGGCGGCGACGTTTTTTTTTTTTAGGTTTCATGTCCCAAATTTGACGACGGTTTGATTCCAAATAGCGAATAGTTCGACGGATTAGTTTATCCGCATATACTATCGTTACACTTCTGTTCTGTAACGCTTTAGACAAGATGGAAAGTTCATACAACATTAATGCCAAGTTAATTATAGACTGTTTAGACATGATAAATTTTTTTAGACCAATGTATACACTCTGGTCAGTATTTGAACGAGTTTCATCAGTTGCGGCTTGATGAAAATGTTCAGCAAGAGATTTTAAATTTTGCCAAACTGCATTAACAGTTCTGAATGAACTAGCTATCCACCTTATTCCTACAACACGTCCTATTTTTTTAAATTTCTTTTCCCAAATTTTCCGCGCATGATTCTAGTTCGCGTTGATTTTTAGGAGATTGATGATAAATGGTATATAATTTATCCATAAATATGTGAAAATGGTTAATACCATTTACTTCCGCAACAGCATCGTTAACAGAGAGCTCCAGACGATGATTTAAACAGTGCCACGTGATTATTTTTGGAAATTTATTCAATAATTTTGTAGCTACTCCTCTTCTAGCTACTTTCTAACATTACACTTGCTCCGCCATTGGTAAATGCAATTAAATTTTGTTTCAAATAATTCTCGTCGAAGCCATATTTTTCCAAATTATTTAAAAGGTATTCTGTAATGGTGGATGCTGTTTGATCGGACAATTCTATTAAATCAAAAAAAAGAAATCGTGGTTCGCTGATTTTATTTATTTCGAATTTTAAAAATATAATTAGAGTAGATTTTTTACTGAATGTTGTAGATTCATCAATGAGAATCGAAATCTTGCCATATGTTTTAATAATTTCTGAACAAATGCTTAATTTCATATTTTTGGATATGTGATTAATTATATTTGTGCAGGTATATCTGGACCGTAAACCAGATGCCAAAATTGTTCCATTTAATTCTTGCAATTGCAATAAATTATAATAATCCGAATATGGTCGGTCGTGTTTGGCTAAATATTAAGCAGTTCTAAATACTAAAGACGTGCTCTTAATAGACGCCTTATTTAAATTGTCTATTACATTTTCTATTGGCTGATGCTGTTCGCTGTTTAAATTTTGTCTGAATTAATGTGCGCTGTTGTTTTCGCGTGTTCAAATTTTTTTTTTCTTAATGACGTTAACTGCGATTTTTTATCTTTACCGTAGTAAGAAACGGATGTGGAACTCCATTCCTTTGAAATATTTACACCACGGGTTTTAGATACCCCTAAGTGCTGTATTTTGTTACAAAAAGAGCAACCTAATTTTCCAGATTCGGAAAGTAACCAAGGAAACTGTCTTTTCTTTTTTAACCACATTTCCGCACTCCAAATATTAGGCCACGAGACTTCGTAAGAATCGTTATCATTATAAGTACTTGTAGCGTTGAAGTTCGTGTTGGATACTTGGCTCAATGTTGCATTTTCCTTGGTCATTGACTCATCTTCGCTGCTAGTTTTTAGTTTCTTTTTAAAAAAATCGGTGATGCTACTGTTTTTTCTTTTTTCACTCATGTTGAAATTACTAATAAAATAAATACTATTATTTAATAGGAAAAAACGGACATTTTTTTATTAATAATGAAAATGAAATATACTTACACTTTAAGTTTATTAGATTAAAGATTATAGAAAAATGCAACTACTACATACATATATGTAGTGCGCACGTAATCTTGTAGGGAGAGGTTCTTAGAAATATGCGAAATTGACACTAACACTTTTTAATCGACACTATGACTTAGGTAGCGAAGGTAGCGTGCATAGAATATTTTGCTAACAGTAGTACTTATTAATCTTATTATTACATTGTATGTAATAAAGGTTTTAATGCATACAATAGTTTTGTGTGGCACTTATTCACTAACTAAAACTTTCTATAAATGTGCTGTCGGTAACGTTACGTTTGTAAATCGGTACGTTTGTCGGCATTTTTCTTAGCATCACTGTAATAAACTAATAAAGTTTAAAACATCTACCAATACTAGAAACCAACATCTGGAAATTCTAGTTCACAACAAATGTATAATAAAAATTCTTAGCATTAGCCGCAGGCCCATTTGGGTATGGCAATAAACTATGCCAGGGATGAGTAACGTACGGTCCGTGGGCCGCTTGCATTAAAAATTATGTATGAAATCTTTACTTTTTACAATTTTATATTTTTTTCTTCTAATGTTTATTATAAATAAAGTTTAATTCCCGTTGAACCGGTTTAAAAACCGGTTCACGTATTTGTTTCGGTTCGGTTCGAGTTCCGGTTCAGCAGAAAAGAAACGTTCCGGACTCCGGTTCACGGTTCGGAAAAACAAGCCGGTTCGTTCCGGTTTTTGTTCCGGTTCGGGTTCGGTTCAAACCCTTGTTTATAATAATACATATAAAAATTCGTCAAAAATTAGAAAAAAAATCAGCAATTCTTTTTAATTTTTTTTTCAATACGTCAGCCAATTCTCGTTATCAGAAATCATCTTTAGTTCCGAAACGCGTTCCTGTCCAAAAAAGAAGTACCGGAACGACGCTCCGGAGCGTTCCGGCTCGACCACACCACTGCATATAGTTTAATACCTTTGAAAAGTAGGGATTTTTGACAAATATATATGATAAACCACATGGTAACGTCACCATATATATTTATGTATAGTTATTTTTGTAAATGTCTGATGCGCGTATGTCGCCTTACAGAGGCAGAGGCCATTATTTTTGTAGATATATTCTGAGATATTAGGAATAAAAAACGTCCCGTGGGTGTAAATGAAACCCGCAAACGAGGGCAATTGACTGCAGGAAGGAGAACAGATGAGCTGGGGATCACTCCGAAAGAATAAAGAACTACTGGCGGGGAAGACAAAGACAAAGATATACGTATGAGATATATACGTATGAGATAATATGTACGTGGTCCAAGATGGCATATTCGCCAAAAATTAATTAAATTATGGCTACAGACATATATAGTCCTTTTAGATCTAGAACAGGGGTATCCAAACTTTCCAGCCTTAGGGCCATACTGATTACTCCAGTAAGTTCAGAGGGCCAAAACCATATTATCATTGTTGCCGGTGGTAAAAAGTGAAATAGTCCACTGATGAAAAAAAAAGTCCGAAAAAGTACGCAACGTTTAAAAAAGGCTGCAAATCGGACTAAAGTCCGCAAAACGGCAACACTGCATATTATTAATTTTCCTGTCATTATCTGTAATTTCTAGAATAGTCGTAGAGTACGAGCCATGAGGAGTAACGTGACACGACATCTGGTGGACACAAGCGGAAATAGGTAGTACCTTCTATCGCTAACAGATGGCGCTAATAGCACTTACAGAATAATCTCGTTGGTTCGAGAAAGTTCTGGTGTCTTCCACTCACTTCTAGATGGCAGTAATTGGAATATAGAAAGCTAGTGGCGCAACCACAAGTCAGTTCCTATGACACTGGTGTGAAATAAAATAGTGCGTACCTCCTTAAAACGTGTTTGTGCGTGTTTAAGTTTAAGACATCTTTGTAACAGTATTTTGATTTGAATTGTTGCTTTTGTGTGTGATTTAGTAGTATGGAAAGGAAGCGAAAAATTGATAGTGAATGCAGAAAATTCAAAGATCAGTGGAACAATTAGTATTTCGTAATTGAGTCCAGTAACAAGGCACTATGTTTGATTTGCAATGAAAGCATAGCCGTTCTCAAGGAATATAACATTAAACGTCATTATGAAACAAAACATTTTCAAAATTACTCAAAATATACAGGAAGTTTGCGGACAGAAAAATTCGATTGCGCGGATTGAAATCGCAGCAATCTTCATTTACAAAACTCAAAACTGAAAAAGAGGCTGCAACTCGTGCCAGCTTTCGTATGGCTCTTGAAATTGCAAAACGTGGAAAACCTTTCACCGATGGAGAAATGATCAAAGAATGCATAATTGCAGTAGCCGAAGAAATGTGCCCTGAAAAGGTAAATTTATTAAAAACTGTCAGAATGTCAGCAAACACTGTGGCTCGAAGGGTAGAAAACATCACTGAAAATATATCCTCTCAACTGTTCGACAAAAATGAATATGTTGAGTGGTTTTCTTTGGCCTTGGATGAGTCAACGGATGTGTCAGATACTGCTCAGGTGTTGATTTATATTCGAGGAGTAGATAAAAGCTATGAAGTGCATGAAGAACTTCTTGATATGTATAGTATTCATGGCACAACTACTGGTACAGATATTTTTAAAGGGGTTGAAATGGCCATTAATCAAAAGAACCTTCGATGGAAAAATTTGAAATGTAGTACAATTGATGGAGGCAAACACATGAGTGGGAAAGATAAAGCAGTGGTCGCTCTTGTGTCAAAGGCTGTAGAAAATGAAGGTGGTTCAAAACCATTAGTCTTACAGTGTATCATTCATCAATAGTCTTTGTGCGGAAAATGTTTGGATATGTCTGAAGTTCTGAAACCAGTCATAACAACTGTTAATTTTATCAGATCTTTTGGGCTGAATCACCGACAATTCCGACAATTTATTGAAGAGGTTGGAGAAAATGACTTACCTTATCATACTGCCGTACGTTGGCTTAGTTGTGGGAAAGTCCTTCAGCGCTTTTTTGAACTTCGAGCAGTGATCGAATTTTTTTTGAATGAAAAACATCGCCTTCTTACTGAATTACAAAACAGCGCACGGCTGTGGAAGTTAGCATTCTATGTTGATTTGACAAAACATGTGAACGAACTGAATTTGAGATTGCAAGGAGAAAACCAGCATCTTCCTGATTTATACACTAATATCAAATTATTCCGGAAGAAATTGATACTGTTTCAATCACAACTACGAAGTAAATGTTTTTCACATTTTAAAACATGTGAAATATTCAGCCACACCACTGAGACTGAGTTTCCTATGGATTTTGCAATCGAAACTTTGAGTGCTTTTAAAATAAATTTTGATACTCGTTTCTCGGACTTTGATGCCATTGCGAATCAAATTAAGATTTTTCAGAATCCTTTTGATACTGACATTGAAACCCTAGCCCCGGAACTTCAAATGGAAATGATTGATCTACAGTGCAGTGATATAATTAAGAACAAATATCAAAACTCATCTTTGTTGGAATTTTATAAGAGTCTTCCACTGACACAATTTGATAATTTGCATAAATTTGCTCGTGGGCTGTTTTCTGTTTTTGGTACTACTTATTTGTGTGAGAAGGCCTTCTCCAAAATGAAGTACACAAAAAATGTTTACAGATCTAAATTAACTGATGAGCATCTTAAATCTCTTTTAATAATTGGTACAAGTAAAATTAGTCCACAACTACAAACTATTGTCAGTGGAAAATCTCAATTACATAAATCTCATTAGTATTTCATATGTCATTATGCTTGTTATAAGTTATGTTTTTATTTAAAATGTATAAAATGTTAGTTGGATTCATTTCAATAATTTGTTAGTTATTATATACTGAAGTTAAATTTTCTGCATATTATACATGTCTTTACTCATAACAATTCTGTGTTTCTTTATCCAACTTATCACAAAAACAATAACAATAAGCCTACAACAATGTTATGAGTAGTTAGCCCATGACCATATCAATGTAGATGTCATATTAATAATTATTCAACATAAAATTAGAATACTTCAGTAAACTAAATTTAATTTGCTATAAAAAATATGTTCTCTGAAAGGAGTTTTCAAGTATGCTAGCTCTCCGCGGGCCGGACAAAATCTGTCCGCGGGCCGGATGTGGCCCTCGAGCCGTAGTTTGGAGACCCCTGATCTAGAAGATAATTATATGTGAATAGAAGCTTTGCCCACTTTCTTTTTGAAGATTGTTCTTAAAATATGATTTATTAAAGTTTTTTATACATATTATAGAAACCTATTTATTTAAAAGCACCTCAACATAATATGATATCCATTTTTGTGTAATTATTATCATTATCATTTTTTGCTTAAAATTTGCATATTATTTGTCAATGTATTTTGGGTTGCTTATAAACTTCATTTTCAAATTTAGTTATATAAATTATATAATGAAACAGATATGACCAAAATTCTAAAACTGTCCTCCACTAGAATTTTGTTGAATGTCTTTTCTATAGTTGATTTTCCCCAAAGTACCTGGAAAATGAAAGAACTCTAAGGAGAAAACAAGGATTTGATACGAGGTTATAATCGATTGGCTGGTTGCCTGTATTTTCAAACCGTATTTCGTCATTGTACGTCGGGTTTTCTTAAACATGCGTATAATATAGAAAACTTCGGTTATAGGTTCTCTTAATGTTTTTGCTCCTACAATTAGTTGTGGATTTGTGATTTTTTGTATTCGTTCAATTTATTAAAACTAATATGGATACAAAAAGACGGAAATTAACTGGTAATCACTTTGACATTAATTCATTTTGCAATTTGTGATAAGATATTTAAAAAAAAACTGTATATATTTGATGGTCTACTTACAAAAAGTCATCTGATTTTTTTTGAGAAATTTAGTTTTTGGTATATCTGTGTTCATCTCAGGTCTTTTTGAAAATAGACCATCTATACATAAATAAAACTAGATAAACCAGTATAGTTGAAATTAAGTATTACTCAGGTGCCAGCATTATAAAAATATATTTATTTGGTCATAAGTTAAAAATCTCAAGAACAATGATATTAAAGTTTGAACATCAATAATTTAGTAACTAACTGAGCTAGAATCTTCTAGTTTTCACGAAATAGTAGCTAAATTAGTTAACTAAACGTCATCGATGTTTAACACTCCTAGCTAGTGCAATAATTAGATATCGACTGGAATATCAAAATTACTAGAATGTTTTTGAAAATAACAGTTGTACAGAAAGTTATTTTATTTTTCCCAATATGAGGGATTTTTCCCATGAGTGTCTTTTTACTCAACCATATGACTCGGGTAATATATTTTGACAAAAGGGCTAGTTGGATATAACAAAGCTTAAATAAAGGTATTTTTGAGGTCACTTCGTAATGTAGTCACTCCGTAAACTTCTTCTCATATCCTGAACTGCACCCAAAACTAATAAAGAAGTTTAGAGAATGGGAGAGAAAACTTGTGTGAAATCATGAAGTATTAAAAAATATCCTACTTGGGTCACATTTTCAGGGGTGCCATCAAGGGGTCCTTCACTTCCTGAAATGTTGCAATATATTTACAATTATCCTGATTTTTTTGGTAATTCGAGGTACTCGAAGAAATTACTAGCATAATGCGTAATAATGTCATGCAATTACATTTGTAAAAATTTTGCATTAAGTTTATTTTATATTAGCTATATTATATAGAGGGTCACTCCGTAATTTGAAGCTATTTTAGAAATTTTTAGTTTTTTAAATGTTTTTTCAGTTATAACAGTTTACTAATTGATTGGTTGAATAAAACAAAGGGTTTTTGTTGTTCAAAGTTTATTGAAAGTAATGAAAATGAACAATTTTAATTTGATATGCTAAGTAATGAAAATGAACAAGTTTACTTTGAAAAGCCTTTGCTAAAAGAAAAGAAAGCTTAAGGACTTCAATAGCGAGTATTCCCTCCTCTGGCAGCGACGAGAGCTTGCAAACGACGAGGCATGCTCTGGATCAGATTTTGGATCACATTTTGCAGAAGATTGTCCCATTCTTGCACCAATATGTCTCGAAGCTCGCTAGAATTTCTGGGGGGCGGCACATGCCTCCTTAAACGTTTTCCCATCTCATCCCAGATATGCACAATTGGATTTAAATCTGGACTGCGAGCTGGCCAAACAAATTGCGTGATTTCACACTCGTCAAGATAATCAGTAACTATCTGAGCAGTGTGGTTTTTACGCAACATTTATGCATGATAACGCACGGCCCGCGTTATCATGCATAAATGTTGCGTCGTCTCCAAAAATTACCATGAACGGCAAAACATGGTCTTCTAGAACCTCTGTCAGATACATATGTGCTGTCAACGTCCCATTCTCGATAAAGACTAACTCCATGCGAGTGTCAAAAGATATGCCTCCCTATGCCATAACTGATCTTCCATCAAATGGAAGCCGCTCGGCAATACACGCTTGAGCATATCTCTCGCGTTGTCGTCGCCACACTCTTCCATGTCTATCTGAGCCCTTAAGACAGAACCGCGAGTCATCGTAAAACAATACGCGACTCCAATCCGCTATTGTCCAAGCCAAGTGTTCTCGTGCAAAATTCAACCTCGCAATCCGGTGTGCACGGGAAAGAGGCGGCTTTAGTTCGAGAAGATATTCCAGCAGCATGAAGTCTCCTCCTAACTGCCCACTCACTTATGTTTACATTTCTCGCGTCTTGCAGATGATTTTGAAGAGAAACTGTCGTGACCGTTCGGTTTCTCAAAGCACTAGAAACGAGAAAGCGGTCATCTCTAGCTGTTGTAGTCATGCCTCGGCCTGAACCACGTCTTCGAATGGGCAGACCAGTCTCTTCGTACCGCCGCCATACTCGTTGCACACTCGAGAGACTTACACCAACGTTTCTCGCAGTTTCGCGCTGACCGCGGCCGTCTTCTAAAGCCGCCACAATTCGTGCCGCAACAACAGAATTTATGCTCATTGCAAAACACTAACAATGACAACAATACACAAACAATTTACAACAGACACATGACACCACAGAAACAAATGTCATGCTGTCCTTAAACTTTATTTTGTTTCAACAAAAGCATATCAAATTAAACTTGTTCATTTTCATTACTTATCAAATCAAATTAAAATTGTTCATTTTCAATACTTTCAAGAAACTTTGAACAACAAAAACCTTTAGTTTTATTGAAGCAATCAGTAAACTGTTACAACTGAAAAGAACATGTAAAAACAAAAAAATTCAAAAATTTCTTCAAATTAAAAAACTTCAAATTACGGAGTGACCCTAATTTTATGCTCGGCAGTGTATATTTGGTGATGACCCTCCAATGAATAAATAAATAAAATAAATAAATTATGCTAATTCTTTGCTAATGTGAAGTACTGGGAGAAATCACAAGCGTAATGCGTAATGTCAGATAATTTCTGAAATGCTTAGGTTCTGCAAAGTAATGTCACTTAAAGGAAGGAAATTTGAAATAATTACATTTTAAATAATATCTAATGCACAGAACGTTAGAGTATATTTACTTGTTATTACTATGTGCAACCTGTAAGATAAGAGTGCTAGTAATGAAGAAGACATTATCACGTTAGTAGTATCGTCATTAAATAAGTGTGTTAAATTTTTATGCATTTATTGAAATTGGATTGAAATACAACAAAATTACAACACTCTAAACTGCGTTTTCACATTTTTGTATTGACGCTCTATAACTAGTTTTTCAAATTTCTCAACTGAAGGGTGCTGAACCAGTCTCAACTGAAAAGGTCCTGAACCATAAGCTCCACAGAGCCATAAAAAATGAATTCAATTTATATAATTGCAATATCTTCTTCTTTTTGCCATATGAAGCTATCTATAGTCCATTTTTTTTAAGAATGCAGTAACTAGAAACCTGATTTACACTATGACAAATGCTCAATCTAGTTATAAAATTTGGCGCCAAATTCAAATATAGTTACTTGAATATGAAATTGGTAATTTATTAATGGTTTGATTAAATATCTTATTATTTATTTACATAGCTTACGCCCAAATTGGAGCACTTAAATCAAACCCAAATACTGTTAATTTATGTTAACAAAGAATTTAAAAAATAATAGAATTTTAACAAAGAATATCTTATTATTGTTGAATAACTTATTATAAAAATTATAGAAATTGAATAACTTTATTATATTTATTAAAAAAGCATAACAAAAACACATTTATTAAAATTTAAATTTATTACATTCTTCTTCTTGTTTAGAATGGGGCTACTTTGGACCACGCTTGTTCAACTGTTGGGCTTTGATCTTTGCCCTGTATTGTTGCATCTTCTGCCGGTGTAACTCCTTTCTCACTTCTGTCCAGTTGGTACCTTTCCTTTGGGGTTTTTCCTAAAATCTGCAGACTCCCTTCAGGGTTCCGTCTCACAGACTGTTTGTTTTGGAGATATGTTATTCCCAGTCCAAATTCTTTTTTTTTTTAATTATTCCATTCCAAATTCATTCAAATGTAATAAATTTCCTTTAATTATTCTATTCCAAATTCATTCAAATCTAAAAAAGTACATCTACTAAAAAAATAATTACATTACATTTATTTATTACATTACATCAGTTTGAATCTGAATCTGTAAATTCCGTTACACTGGACAAGCCAGTACTTACAACAAATTGCAGGTGCATATCTTCAACAATTTTATCCAGTTTGTATAGTTCATCTTCTTTTACAACATGATCAACGCAATTGGACCACTTCTCAGCTGAAACTTGCGCTAACCCATCATGAAATAATTTTTTTACTTCAGACATTTTAAATGTTTTATTATTTGTTGCCACATATCCCTTTACCTGTGCCCAAATTAATTCAATGGGATTTAATTTGCAGTGGTATGGTGGCAAACGTAAAACCTCCCGATGTGCATTTCGAATCATTTTGTCCACTCTGTATGGAACTGGATGAGTGTTTATGTAAGTTTTTACCATATCCAATAGCTCTACTTTTAATAAATGTTCGTTTACTTCCTTTCCTTTGCTTCGAAGATATGTTATTATATCCTCTTTCCTTCAAGCGGTTGTTGGTGTTTTTTCCATTTTGACAGAATGGTATGGAGCATTGTCCATCACAATAACACTATTTTCAGTTAAAGATGACAAAATATTTGCCATCCACTCTTCAAATACGGTGGAATTCATATCCTCGCGGTAATCACCCGTTTTTTTGGATTCAAATATTAGTAACCCACCTTCTACAAATCCATTTTCGGTGCCTATGTGGGTAATTATTAATCGGTGATCTTTTAGGCCCACAGACAAATCTTCTATAAAGACTTGGCGAGAATTTGTTACAGTCTTATCTTTCCAAACTTTTGTTTTTGTATGGCCTACATTCACCCACGTTTCGTCCAGGTTATAAATAGCCCTCCCTTCCTGTCGATATTTACGAATGTTTGTTAAATAACGTCTTCTCCATAAGACAATATCATCTCTTTCTATCAGCATGCTATTCCTACCTCTTTTTTCCCAAACAAATCTTAGTTTCTTGAGAACTTTGAAAAGCGTAGAGCGGGACATACGGGAAATTAATTCATTACCATTTATAGCCTGGAACAATTTTCATATACATAACATCTGTTTAAAATCAATAATAGTCATGTTACTTAATCGAAGTGTTACTGTTACTCAAATTTTAAAATTTGCTAATACAAAAAAATCAAAAAGAAAATATGATAGTAATTCAGTTATCACTTAATATTTTAGTTATGGTGATGTAATTTAGGCATAAAAGTCAAGCAGAGTCATAAAAATAAAATAACAGTTTACCTGGAATAGTTTATCCAAAGTTGGGATTTCATTTCTTTTGAAAAAGGAATGCACAGTATATCGGATAGCTTTTTTCACATCTTCTGATAATTTCGAATACAAATCTTCTCACATTTTTTTGGTGATGAAACTTTTTTTTTTTTTTCATTTCCGCAACAATTTTGTATATAGATCTTTCAGAGATTCCAACAGCTGCTGCAGTGAGTGCCACAGCTTGTGCTTTTTTTGTTGTACCCTTACTTTTATGGACCAAATAACTGTTGTAGGCCATTAATTTTTGTCCACTTTTTAAAAATTTTCCCTTCAGATTTTTCTTTATATCTTTGGAAGTACTGGGCACTTCGTTATCAGCCATGGTAGTATAAAAAACAAAATTCCCGGAGGGTGCACACTTTCTTCAATGAGTTAGAACAACACAACCAGAAAGAACAAATACTACTATTATGTGTATTGAGAAATACAGATTAAATACACCAAATGGCAATAATAGTAATAAAATATAAACAAATAAATGGAGAAAAACGCAAAAATCTAAATGATACAAACAGATCAGATGACAAATGTGACTAGACACAGCAGCCATTGACAACTAACAGCTCAACATGCATTGGCGTACGAAACAAATATACTTGGTGTTAATTAATTTTTTCATCTTTAAATTTAAAATTAAATATGAAACATTATTATATAATATAGTACCTATTAGCCGTAGTATAATTTAACGTTCTATTATATTTAAAAATTATTCGTATTCTTATATTCATTTAATTACTTATCGCCAAATTCTACGCCAGTGACTGCAAATGTATGTGAAAGAGAGAGATGGAGAAGTAAATATCGTCGGTGTAAACTTCTCCTCGATTTAAGCCAATCAGAGAGCAAGGTCAAATAAGCCCTATCTTCCCTGTACTGCATTCTTAAAAAAAAGGAACTATAGTTCAGAATTTAAAAACTTTACTCTACAGTTAGAATTTAAAAAAAATATTTAATATACGTCCAATATAATATGGGTTGTCGTACTATATGGTGTAATATTTTTCTTCTTCTGATTTTACCTTGAATTTTATATTGTTGTGCTGAGTGTCAATTTTGATTATAGAGGTATGATAAAAGTCTGTTGCGTTTTGTAATACACTGTCACTATTTCTATAACTGTCTTTGCCTACAGAAGAATAGATTTCTTCTAAATCATCATTCTTCTTTTCATTTTCTTTTAGAGATATAATTCCTTTTATGCGATGAATTCTATCTGATGATAGTCTGCCAGATTTAGTACTGAACAACAATAACATAATATTTTCTTACTGTCAGAGCTTTTTCTTTTATTTTTATTTTTAGAAACGGATTGAATCTGTCATTTAATTCTCCAGTTGTTACAGAATAATCTTTTAAATCGATCAGACTAATATATGTTACTTGATTCTTTCCCATCTTGCCATTTTTTTCTCTTGGAAAAATGAACTGATCACCTAAACAATTAAGTTTCAATGAAAATGTCAAAATTCAATACTAGGGAGTGTACCTGAATCGGAAATAATGTCATTTATGCACTGTATTCATATGGTTCTGTTCAATATTTCTAATAAATCGAAGTCCACAATTGTGGATGTGGATGTCATCGGTCATGTCATCGATCCCATTGTTCTGAATTTTGTTTTGCATGTTTGGCTATTAAACAACCACGGCAAAAATAATTTTTCAGAATCTTCGATGCGAAACTTGTATATCATGAGTATCATAGCGTGAGAGTTTATTTCAATGCATGTATATGTATTTAAAGTCAACCAGTTTTTTGACAACGTGTACAGTTCATATTTTTGAACCCAAGCTCTCTATAATCGTATAAAGAAAGGCACATACCAAATCAAATATCATCACTTCGTCGCAACGGTGAAGTCTTTTTTGAAGTGAAGAATTTTTTGCAAATCTTTCCAATTTTTAACTTTATAGAAAAATGTTATAAGGATTTTTGATAGAACTCTAAGAGTTCTACCGGGAAGTGCAAACAGAACTGTTGCTTGATTTTTTTTAATTTTCATTCAAAACCAGGGGTTCCTTATTATTGCAAATATATTTTCAACTAAGGTTTTGATAAAAAAAATATCGCGGCTATGATTAGGATGCTATTCATATCCGCGAAAATAACTGTTTTTGCAATTTTGTAAATTCAATTTTTTTGCAAAATGTCAATTTTTGCAGCAACTTTTTACAAAATTGATTGACTTAAATCAATTTCACTTTGTTTCAAATAGCTACGGCTTCTTTATATTATGACGAGTTTAGTAGGAGCTCACTGTCCTACTGCAGCACGGCGCATGATGTGCTTATGCGGGTGTAGTGGGGACGTAGTGTGGCCGTAATGCGAATATAATGTGAACGTAATTCAGGGTATTCAAGAGTAATTCAAGGAATGCAAGATTATTTTGTGTAATATGGTGTAATACTTACGTACTGCTAAGGAATGCAAAGTTATGTGCGGTAATGCATCTAAGTATTAACATGTATTGCAAGAGTGGATGACCCCTCGAGTGCCATGTATTAAATACCCAAATTTATCTTGCAAGGCAAGATAAAAGGTCCACAAAGGTCCGCATTCGCGAATATCGGCGGCAGATATTCGCATTCGCAAATGCTTAAATATTGACATTCGTTACATCACTAGTTTACACTATAAATTTCTTTTGTGTTTCAAAGGGTATATGAATAAAAAAGTTTGGAGACCGCTGATAGACATACAAAGGATGATTCATTTCTGAAATGAATTACGACAACCAGATAAAAGCTCTTTGATAGCCAATATTAATAGAAAAATTAATGCGCTATTTGCTTGTTAGAATTTCAAGGAAATTGCTGGAAATTTCTTTGAGCCTTTTACCAGATTATTCAAAGATTAATTCAAGCATGTACCGCCACCAATTGGAGAAATAGAGTGATTCCATTAAACAAGAGAGGCCAGAAATAACTATTAAATGACAACACCAAACTCAATACATGTTTGTTGATATGCCAGAAGCTGCTACAGCTTGGATAGGATCACAAGTAGCATATTAGCTCATTAGCTAATAGTAGCTCATTATTATTTGTGATCATTAATGTACATTTTAGATGACAACACATTTAGTTGAAATTAGGACATTCAAAATCACTTGGCTCAGTTTTCTGCATGTAAAGACCAGAAGTTATATGAGTGTGAAATCGTGTTACTACCAGAAATATTTCAAAATCTATTGAACCAAACTGCTACAAAACACAATGTAATTAAATACTTCTACTATTTATATTTATTTGTTTATTCATTTTAGGGTCATCACCTAATATAATATAGCTAACAAAATAAACTTAATGCAAAATATTACATTCTGTCTAAAAATTACTTCGCTGGTGATACCTACCACTATCTATGTCAAGTGCTAATAGATAATTTATATAAATGGTGAAGAGTATAGGCCCTAGAACTGTCCCCTGAGGCGGACCTACTCTCACCAGTTATGGTTCACTTAGACTTTTATTGACTTTTACATATTGTGAGCGGTCGTTTAGATCAGTGTTTTTCAACGTGGGGGTAGCGACCCCTGGGGATCGCGAAGTCTTTTTAAGGGGGTCGTGAAGCCTCTTTAAAGGGATCGCAGTTATTTTAGAATTCAAAATAAAGAGCCCTTAAGGTAGTTCACTCGTGACAGTTGTAGACAAAAACATCGTCTTATATTGAGTACCCTAGTGAGAGGTATTCAAAGATTGAAAATATTATTTTTGTAGGAGACATGTAAACTTATATATACGGAAACACTCTCATACAGTTATAATTTTTAGTAAAATCTAACTGGCAGCGTCGCAAATATATATACGGAATATCTACGGCAGTTTAAGAGTAAACTACCTTAAGGGTTTAGATCACTCTGGGATTTTCAAAAAATCGTTTTTTTTTTAAATTGTTTTAAATGGTCCCTTAGTACTCCAAACATGATATCTCAAGAGATTTTGGCCGGGAAATATATTCTAAGTACTTGTTTTTCGAAGTGCAGTATGCAAGTAAGTATGCGGTTAAACTATTAACAAAGTGTTTATCTCAAAACTGGATTTTTCATGTTGGCCCTACCCATAACTGGTACAATCTTCAACCAATTCACTTCAAATTTTAACTAGATCTTTAAAAATATATTCTCTAAATAAGAACGTAGGATTTCTTTTTTTATATGGCATAGTTCATTTGTTAATAACAATTTTCTGGCGATTTTATACGAATTTTGAAAGTTTGACTTTGGAAGTGCGCCATTCGGCCAAAAATCAATATATTAAAAATATACTACGTACTTTTCTTGCTGTTGAAATGTACAACAAAGAAAAATTGAGTGTTTCATCATAATTCAAAATTTGAAATAGCTATTGGTACGGCCGTGGACCCTTCCAAAATAGAGAGGCCATTTGAGGAACACTGCACAGCCGCCATTTTTAAATAAATGATTCTATAAAAATTTTGTTTTACAGTTAATCATATGTACAAAAAATTTATAACTTTGTAATCTCGATTTATTTGATATTTTCTCTGAAAAAAAAATCACAAAAATGAACCATTCAAAGTTAAAAAAAAACTAAAATCATTCTATTTCAAAATGTTATATTTATTAAGAAAAGGTAAATTAAAGGTTAGTTAAAACACAAATTAGGTTATTATTAGGTTATATTAATGTTACGAGGAATTCACATTCACATTAATGTGATGGTTAGGCCTGTTTCATGGTAATCATTTTTCCCATCGCGGATCCGTTTTTGCTACACATAGAACTAAATCGCTTTCTAAATTTAGGCAATTTTTATTTGAGCCATCGACGAAAACGTCAAATCGCACAAATAGGAGGTGGCAAATGGAATCAAACAACTGCTTCTCAAAAGCTTCTCTGCTTTATTGTGGATATTCTGTTTTTCTCTTTAGCTATCCAAAGTGATAGACATGAGTTCCAAGTGTAACATTCCATCAGCAGATAATTCCAACAGATTTTGTTTTAGATTGGTTCCCAAACTTGCCGCGTCTGTAGCAGCTTTTAAAAACCGAATTATGATCTACCTTTTTCCAGTGTTTTCTGAAAGTTCTTTCACCAAGAAATAATGACACAATTCTTCTTAAAAATTCTGCAATACAATTTCCATGCCAGGTATATATGATTTGATGTTTATGTCAGATCCCACTTCCCCAATATAAGACTGAGTATAAGAAAATGAATCAAAGTTGTCTTGCTTTATGGATGATGACAACTGGTTTATTTTTTTTGTAAAGCCATGGATTTTGTCTTCGGCACTAATGAAATTTTCATCCCTCCCTTAAAGGCTTTTATTCAATGTGTTTAAATGTTCGAATAGGTCAGAAAGAAAAGCCAGTTTCAAAAGGAATTCCAGGTCAAAAACAAATTTTGGATATTCGAACTTGACTTGCAGTAAATACATAAAATGTTCAGCTCGAAGTTCCAAAACTCTTGTTAGTACTTTGCCTTTCGATAACCACCTAATTTTGGTGCAGTGAACCCATAAAAATGTTTCGTGTCTGTAACGATTTTCCTTTAATAGAATTTACAAATTTTATAATCATAATAAGAATGTATTCCTGTGGTAAGGTTTTGGACGCAAGAGCTTGGCGATGAAGAAAGATATGCAACCAACAAACGTTTGGCATGAGTGCTTTAACCCTTAACCACTTGCCAAACGTCTCAGGTGAGAAAATTACTGCTACTTTGGATCTTGAGAGATGTATGTCAGGTGATTAGTTGTTACCGGCCCTATGCTGAACACGAGTATCGCGAATTTCGCGCAATGCTCTGAAGTAAAGCTGCCGAACGGTGGTTCAAGCGGGCCAGCGGGGATCGCGAGGCGATTCCCGGCACAGTGCCGTTGAAATCTACGCGCACGCCAAATCCAAACCGAATCGATGACGATGTCGTCGTTGTCGTGCTGTCTACCTGTACCGTTTCGGCGGGTTAGGCCTTGGGCGGGCCCGTTTGCTGGATGCGCTGGGCGGTCGGCTAGAAATGCCGGCCGTCCTTCCCCAGTCGACACCCGTTCAGCCTTTCTCGCGACGGTATCTCGTACGTACAGGCGACGCGAGGCTTTCCGAGTTTATTCGTGTAAGGTGGAGGCGCAAGAGGGCCAAGGGTTCAGGCTGTTATTTAAGAAAGAAAGACACGTAAGAAAGAGGAAAGAGAGGAAATAGAGAATAGAGGGCAAGTAAAAGCTATGAAATAAAGATGAATTCAGACATATCCGTGTGTCGGGCGTGCGAGCGCTACTTCATGCGGATCACTGTCAAGAATTTAATCTTAAAAACAAATGAAGCGAGAGAAGAGAGGTGAAGTAGTAGAAATGAAACACGAAAAATAAACGAAAGGAGGGTTCGAGCTGTCGTGTGTTAATTCACGCAAAGCAAGAACAACTCCCTGGTTGATCCTGCCAGTAGTCATATGCTTGTCTCAAAGATTAAGCCATACATGTCTCAGTACAAACCGAATTAAGGTGAAACCGCGAAAGGCTCATTAAATCAGTTTTGGTTTCTTGCACCGTACAAAAACTTACATGGATAACTGTGGTAATTTTAGAGCTAATACATGAGCATAGAGTTCCGACCGGAGACGGGAGGAATGCTTTTATTAGACCAAAACCAATAATACTGGTAATAAAGCCGATTTTCCAACCAGTCATAGCTTTTGCTCAGTCACTACAAATAGCTATGAATTTCTTCGCCCAATCGATATGGAAGTCTTGTGTAGCTTCAAGGTGCATGTTATATAAGCACTGACCTGTTGTTTTCGTAGGCAGAGCTTTGCAAAACAGTATTTCTTCCACCAATGTCTCATTGTATTCAAAACGCATAAAAGCTACAAACTAGCGTAATGCTTTCGAGTGTTAAAGTTTCGGAGCACATAATCCATTGTATTTTCAATCACAGTAAATCCGAATTTTAAATAATTGTCGTCATACAGACGCTTTTTCTTTGCTTTTGTTTCACTACTCTCACTAGAAGTTGAAGGTGACGGTTGTTTTGATCTTTTTAGAAACTTATATTGGAAACATATATTGATAATATTCCCTCTATGACAAATTAAATTATTAACTCATATAGGGGCGATTGCATTGCCGTATCGCTTCTCCGTGGAGGCGGTAGCCGATGCTGTAAAAATATTTGTTATATGAAAGTAATTACGTATTTAGCTGATATCTAATTATAAATATAAGTAGTAATTTTTCATGATGTACCATGTCAAAGGCCTTTGCTAAATCCAAAAATACTGCTATGCATTTTGATGTCATTAAGATGGCGTGAAACTTCATTAATAACCTCATACATGGCATCTGATGTGCTTTTACCTTCTCAGAACCCAAACTGATATTCACTTAATATTTTGTTGCTATTTAGAAAGTGTATTAAGCTTGTTTTTAGGCATTTTCAGTATTTTTTCAAAAATTATTAATTAAACTAATTGGGCGATAATTTGATATTTTATTTTTGTCACCTTCTTTGTAAATAGGGGTTATCACAGAGTTTTTAAATTGTTTGGGGAATTTTCCATTACTAAATATTAAGTTAATGATATGGCTAAGAGGGTGTAAAATGTATTTTGTAGTTAGTTTTTATAAAAATGGGGTGATTCTATCATAACCCGGCGCACTACTATTCTTTAATGAATTTATGTTGAGGAATACTTCATTTTCTGTAAAAAGAGTTAAAAATAAAGTGTTATTATTGCTGGGAATATTATGAAATGAGAAATCATCTGGTATATTTATTTTTCAATCATTTTAGTGCCTAGCTAGTGAAATTCATTACAAAAATTTGCCATTTTTTATTGCTACTAAAAGTTTATCCATTATCATCGCATATATCTAAAATTATTGTACTTTTTCCAGATTTATCATTTGTTGTCTCACAATTTGTTTGATATATTTTATTTTGATTTTGTGTTTTTATGTTAGTTGTGTTTACATTTTTTTAAAAGACTATTTAGTTGATTCCTTTAATCTTTATATTGTTCTTCTAAAGCTACCGAGAAATTATTACACAATCGTTTTTTTAAATTTATCTCTTGTGATAATGGACCTTGTAAGGCCCTTGCTATAATGGACCTTGTAATATAAACAGAGAATCAGCAACAAGAGTTTCAAGATAGGAGTGGAACCGGATCTGAAAAGAAAGTATGAAAAAAAGTAAAAAAAAGTATGAAAGTATTCCTCTGAAAGAGGAAGTATACCAGGATGATTTCTGGCCAGAAGGTATACTCCACGAACGTTTTAATTTCGGTAGCGAACACAGAAGATCGCAAACAAATTTTCCAAGACCACGACGAAGAAGGACCGATTTTTAAACCAAGAATTGCAAATTAGTCGTATTAAATCCCTTTCGATGAACATCCTCAGCCGCACAGATACTTTAAATGGACAACGAAAAAAGAAAATGCTAACATATATCATAAGTGCCGTTTAACAGTTAGTTTAATAAACCTAAATGTACAGTCCAATGGTAGTCTCAATAGGCAAGTCTCAATAGGCAAAATTGAATATATGCTGGAGGAAAATTGATACTGTAGATTCCTTTCACTCACAGAACATTGGAAGGGTAAGGACCAATTCGATATATATATATATATATATATATATATATATATATATATATATATATATATATGTATATATATATATATATGTATATATATATATATATATATATATATATATATATATATATATAAAAATTAAAATAATTTACCCTAATGGCTAGTTACTGTAGGAAAAAGGGAATGCATGGAGGTGTTGCTATATATTGTAGGCAAGACGAGATTATGTGTAGGGAAAGGACAGACATAAATAAATTAGCGGTAGAATATACCTTTGAATGTGCAGCAATTGAAACAAGGGTTGACACAAAACCTGTACTTGTTATTGTTATATAGCGAGCGCCCCTTACTTACTACAATATTTTTCTAGAAAAACTTCATCACCTCTTGTCCAAGATTGAACTCGAAAAGAAAATGTACGTCATTGTAGGCGATTTTAATATAGACGTGTTGAATAACACAAGGAGCAGTAGAGAATTTAACTCTATTCTAGACCAATTCCATTGTACCCTAACATTTAAAGAATCCAGTCACCCTGCGACAGGTTCTTGTATTGATAATGTCATAGTTAAGAAAGGAATGAGATTTCACACAACAACGCTGGAATATCACATATCGGACCACAACGCCCAACTAATCACATTCGAAAGAACAAATCCACGAACAACTATCCAATACCAGCGATATTTCACTCATTGAATGAACACAATTCAGTGAATGTTACCCATTTTAAACAGCAACTACAGGAAGAAACCTGGCCCGATGTTTGGAATTGTGACAAATCAGAAGTCAATAAGCAATGGAACTCATTCATGAGCATTTTCTTAAAATACTTTAATGAAAGTTTTCCTAATATCTCCACTAAAATCCGAAATAATTTCCATTGTTTATATAATATTCAGGAGATATACATGATGAGAAATATAACAGTAACTTTAAACAACAGTATAATAACAAGCGTAGATAATATAATTCACTAATCAGAAAGCAAAAATCAAATAATATTGAATACCAGCTAGAAACTTCGGATAACTTGAGCAAGACAACCTGAGAAGCAGTCAACCAAATAACATAACTAAAACCAAGAACGAAGGAGTTCCACATACAAACAGATGTAAATCCAATAGATATTGCCAGAAATTTTAACGACTTCTTCACGGATAATGCCGAACTTTTAATAAAAAATCTACCAAATACTCCATACCAAGATAATATAACGTCGCATATCAATTACTCAATGTTTGTGAATACTCTTAATTAAGAGATAATGAATTGTATAACATAGTTATGGCCCTGAAAAATAAAAAGAGCACTGAATACAATGAGGTGCCAATACATATTATAAAGGATACTTTTGAACATATAGCAGTACCATTAAAATTCATAATGAACAACTCTATTTCAAGCGGCATCTGTCCAGATGTGTTAAAAATCTCAGAAATAATTCCCATCTACAAAAACGGAGATAAGTACAACTTAGAGAACTATAGACCCATAAATATTCTCTCATCCTTTGCCAAAATATTTGAGAAGGTATTTTGCGCTAGGAAATAAGGTTTTCTCCAACGATATCATATCCTCAATGATAACCAACACGGCTTTGTTAAAGGGAAAAGTATAGATACAGCATGTTTCCCGTTTATAACAAATATTTTTAGGCAGATTGAAAACCTATCCATTCCATCGGGATTATTGATTAACCTATCGAAAGCTTACGATACAGTAGATCATAATATTCTTTTAATAAAACTGGAGAAATGGGAAATCAAAGGAATCCCTTTAAATTGGATCGAATCGTACCTAACTCACCGGACGCAATGTACCAAAATACAGACATCAAAGCCACTATGAGGTCACACATGAGAACGGTAAAGATGGGGATACCACAAGGAAGCATCCTGGGACCTCTTCTTTTTACTATCTATATAAATGATTTACCAAATCTATGTCTAAACAATTCCTACCAAATGATAAATTATGCTGACGACACCACTCTTTTACTAGAAAACCAGTCTGTCGATGACATTGAGAGTAACACAGCGTCAGCAATATTTTCTATTAAAAACTGGTTCAATACAAATCGTCTAATCATGAACAAAAAGAAAACAAACATAATCATCTTTAAAACCAATAGAAGTCTAAAAGTATACCCCAAAAACATCGACATAGTAGGAGAGATTTTCGAAATAAGACCATTAGACTCCTAGGAATACATGTGGATAATATCACAGATTGGTCTACCCATATTGCTAGCGTGCGGCCAAAATTAAATAAAGCAATATATGCGCTAAGAATTCTGCAAAGCTACGTGGGCTTAGAAGTTCTAAGGACAGTCTACTTTGCCAACTTCACCAATCTCACAATCACAAATCTCACCTGCATTTCGGAGTTATATGCTGGGGAAGTGGTAAAGATTTCGGGGACCTATTTAAAGCACAGAAGCAGGTTATGAGAATAATCTACAAGCTAAAATACAGTGAATCTTGTAGAGGGATATTTAGAAAAGCAAAAATTATTAACAGTTGCAGGTATTTATATTCACGATCTACTTGTTTTTATGTTTCAAAACAAAAGTAAATTTCATATATACCTAGCAGCCCAAAACACCAGACAAAAACAGATATATTAACAACACACCACATCACAAATTAACGATGAGTGAAAGAAACCCCATATATAGCGGAATAAAAGTGTTTAATGCTCTACCAAAAGAACTTAAAATAATTCCAGGCATAAGGACCTTTAAACAAAAAATCTTCGAACATATCAATAATTTGGAGCCATATACCATACAGGAATATTTGAATCAATCTAATGCCTGATAAGAATAGCAAATTATTTGTATCTCTTTATGACATATTTCGTTTAGCTTTTATGTTTCATGTATACATAGCTTTATTAATGAAATAAATAATTTTTGATTTTGAAGGTCTTCTCCAAGGCTTAATTTTTTCTTAACTTAAACTAATCTGCGCGTACCTCGGCTCGTCCCTTACCCCTCATACCTCGGCACAGTACAGCTGCATTCTCTCCTGGTTCGAGTATACTCACGAGTAATATATACGAATTCGCACTTATATTTCCTACATGTTTCTGCTTAATAAATATATTATCTATGCAAGTTGATGTGTCTTTAGTTACACGAGTCGGCAGTTGTATGTAAGGTAAAAATCCATGTCTTGCCATCACAGATATATGTTTATTTGTATTTACGTCTCAATTCAATATGCTATAAAAAAAAATCATGATGAGAAAACAAAATTACTTTCTGAACAACTCAATATTTTTTCCAAAAACTGCAGACAAAAGTTGAACAGACGATAATCTAGAATCTAGACCAGTGTTCTTCAAACTTTGAAGAACAATAAAAAGCAATGTATAAGCAAATCAGGTTTTTGGTAATTAGTCAGCATTGTATAACTACTATATTTATTTGTTTGAGTAATAGCACATATTAGGCAATAATTTATATTTTTTCTCTGGAATCCCTCAAACATCTTGCAGTCACTCTAGGGTTCTGTGAAACACAGTTTGAAGAACACTGACCTAGACCAAGAAGATGAGACATACTAATAAGACTAGACAGAAAAGACTGTACACGGAAGCCTAGATAATTTAAAAAATTAATATATACAATTCTCTCTATGATATTGCTAGATACAGATGAAGAAGAAAATGTTAAAGAAACATGTCCACATAAAGAAAAATGTTACCGAAGAAATCCTCATCATTTTAAGGAGTTCCAACATCCACATTGTAAGCTTAAAAATACTTGTACTTTTAGGAAATAAGAAATTATCATATTATTTACCGAAAAATTTTCTTTGTTCCAGTACAAAAATATTTAAAAGATAATAATCCCACATTTCCATCAAATTTTCCCCAAGATCACAGTATCTACATGGAGCAATTATCCATTTTAAGGGGATTGAAACATATCAAAGTCGTTCAGGCTGCATCCACATCAACCAAAAACGTTCTTAATAAAGCCGAACCAAGTGGCAGCAAGCAAGCAGCAAATAAAACTGAATCGAGTACTGGGTACTCAAAAATGTCAAAAACAACATTTATTTCTAATAGCTCTTTAAATCAAAGAACTAAAGTTAGTTTTAAAACGATGATGGAGAGGTTGGAACTAGCAAAACCTTATAATATATTTTTTACTAAAGTGCCAAAGGCTGCACAAACTATGAATCAATATAATTCAATCTCTTTCCCGGGTTTGTAGGACCATATTTCGTGATTCATTTCATTTTATATATTATTTTTAGATTTAATTTGTCCTAGTTTAGGCGAATTAAAATGTTCTCTTCAAATAAATTTCATGATTGATATTATGTGGCTGCATGAACAATATGAAGTACATAAATTGGGGTAAGAATTATGTAATAGTTTAATGATTAGTAAGGTTTCCAAACTATTCAGGTTCATGTTAAATTAATGTTTTGAAGCAAAGTTTCTAATTTATTAATAATTTGTTTTTAGTAAAAAACCATTGACAATATTATATGGTTACGAATTTCCACAGATGGATGAATACATGAAGTTGAGGTTGCCTCATGTTAAACACCATTTGGTTAAATTAAAAGATCCGTTCGGTACACACCACTCGTATTTATAAACACGTTACAGTTTAAATATTCATTTATCATTCTGTTTTTAGCAAAGTTGGTTTGTATCTGTATGAAGACAATTCTTTACGAGTGGTAGTTTCAACTGCCAATTTGTATTATGAAGATTGGAATCATTACAATCAAGGGTGAATTTCACATCATAAAATGTAATTGTTAGTAAAATTTATTTTTTTAAGATTGTGGATTAGCCCTCCTTGCCCAAGGTTGGAGGATTCAGAGCTCGATTATGCTTGTGCAGGTCCAACAGCATTTAAAACGGCTCTGTTAAATTGTTTGAAAACATATAATTTACCAATGTTGGAAGAATGGTTGACTATTGTTAAACGTGCAAATTTTGGAAGTGTTAAGTAAGCTTAAATGAATGCTTTTATTTAATGGCTGACAACTAAAAATGTGATAATGCAAATATATAAAGTTAATTTAAATGCAAAATTAGAGAATTTTAAGAAATATTAGTTTGGCTGATTAGAACAGTAAATTTGAAATATTTATCGTTTTAGAGTATTTTTAGTTAATTCGGTGCCAGGAAAGCATTACGGAAAGAATTCAAATTGTCATGTTCAACGTGTTGGAGAATTATTGAGTAAATATTGTGTCTTGCCAGCGAAAACTCTTCAAAGTGAAGGACCGCTTTCTTGGCCCGTTGTCGCTCAATCTTCCAGTTTAGGATCTTTAGGTAAGAAATATTTTTATATCCATTTGCTAAAACAGCATTTCTTTCTACGTTTCTGTATACAAACTGACAGGGTAAATAAGTCTTGTCCATTTTAACATGAAATGTTGCCAATATTTTAGGAAAAACGCCAGCAGAATGGTTACGTAGTGTTTTACTGCGTAGTTTGAGCAGTCATAAGGTTGCTCAATTGTCCTCAAATTCCCCAGCAACTTTAAATCTAGTCTATCCAACTGTGGCCAATGTATTAGCAAGTCATTTTGGCGCAGAAGGTGGTGGATGTTTGCCCTATGCCAAAAACATAAACGATAAACAGAAATGGCTTAAGGATTATCTACAGTAAATATTTCACAAACTATTTTATATTATATTTTTCTTACTTTTTTTTAAATATTTCTAGTGTTTGGAAAGCTGATGGTTTAGGAAGATCAAGAGCCATGCCTCACATCAAGAGCTATTGCAGAGTTTCCCCTTGTTTTACTAAGCTGGCTTGGTTTTTGCTGACTAGTGCTAATATTTCTAAATCGGCTTGGGGTGGTAATATACAGAAGGATGGGGGATGTTACGTCCGGTCTTATGAGATGGGCGTGCTGTTCCTACCTTCTTATTTCGAAGAAGAGTATTTTGAAATTAAAGCAAATGATTCGACGACTAACGTCTTTCCATTTATCTACGATTTTCCGTTAATTCCGTATACACCGAATGATGATGCTTGGTGTAATTAATATCTATTGTATACATGTATTTTTTTATTAAATTTTATATTTCTATTCTCGTATAAATACAGGATACGACTTCAATAAATTCGATTTCATAACATTACAGTTTGAAATTATCCAAAAATATTCTTCGGTTTTAGAGGCTAAGGATTTTATGGCATATATAAAATAGGAGAGTCCTACTCTAAATCAATACAAACTCAAGTGATTTAACAAAGTCATTTCTAAACCGATAAAATGGACATAGGTAAATATAATACATATGAGACAGAAAACAACATGGGCACAAAAATCCTAAAGAAAACCCTAAGTGGTGCCAAAATATTTGAAAACTTATAGATGGGCTACAAAATGCACATCTAACAGAGAAGAAATCTTGAAAATAGTTGAACACTTTTACAAGACCGTTTACCAAAAACAAGATTCTGAAATGAAATATGCACAACTTCCGCATCAAGAATCTAGGATCTGAAAATATCCGTGATGTAACTATAAGTGATTTAGAATGCAACATCATATTTCACGCTCCAGCAAGATACTGACTATGAAATTAGGAGTTCATCAAAGCGATTAAATACCACCCAAACACTTCACCATGCTGCTAGAGTTCGCAACATTCTGATCCCATACGTGATTGTAAAAATATTCGCGAATCGTTGATGATGCATAAAAAATGTTAGATGAATTAAATAATTCTACCAGATGTCAGACAAAAAACATCAATCTTTCAAAATCGAAATTTAGGACAAACATAGCATCTGGCATCCCATTAGAATAGGTGTCATCCTATAGGTACGTAGGTCACGATTTTCAAAATCAAAATTTAGAACAAACATAGCATCTGGCATCCCATTAGAATAGGTGTCATCCTATAGGTATTTGGTTAAGGGTTTAGGTCACTAGGATTTTCAAAAAATCGATTTTTTTATTGTTTCAAATGGTCTCATGGGACCTCAAAAAATGATATCCTAAAAGAGTCTGGCCGGGAAATATGTCTAAGTAGTATAATCTCGATAATCGGTCACATATTGGACTAGACAACCGCCGGATTACAAGAAAGAGCGCGAGCGGTCTCCAGACCGCCCGATTACCAGACGTATCGTCCGATTACCCAACGGTCGAATTACCGACATATACTGTAGGTACTTGTTTTTCGAAGTACAGTATGGTATTTTATGGGACTAGAGTAAGTATGCGGTTGATGTTTTTGTAACTAATAGAAACGTGTTTATCTCAAAACTGGATTTTACATGTTAGCCGCTCTCATAACTCGACGATTTTCAACGAATTCACTTCAAATTTTAACTAGATCTTTAAAAATATATTGTCTAAATAAGTACCTAGGATTTTTTTATATGGCATAATTTATTTGTTATTAACAATTTTCTGCCGATTTTTCTGAGAAAAATAAAATTTGACTTTGGAAGTGCGCCATTCGGCCAAATATTACGACCAAATATAAATTGGTACAATATATCCAAAATAACCTACGTACTTCTCTAGCTGCTATTATATACAATAAAAAAAAAATGAATCATCATAATTAAAAATTTACAGTAGCTGTTGATACGGCCGTGGACCCTTCCAAAATACAGAGGATATTTGAGAAACGCTGCCAGCCGGCATTTTTAAATAAATTATTCTATAAAAATTATGTATTACAGTTATTCATATTTACAAAAAACTTCTATCTATAAACTCGATATATTTGTTATTTTCCTTGAAAAAAAATATCACATAAAGCCTATTTTTTCGGCCTGTAGAGTGGTATAACCCCTTAAGCGATAATCAAATCCACGAGCTTTTTGGTAAATTGGTACATATTTAACCTATAGGTCATAAAAACTGACATTGATAAAGAAGACCGTTTCCGAGATACATGTCGCCTCAAGACACATGAAGCGGTCAATATATCTGTAAGAGATAAGGCACGGGATACCGAAATTCGACGCAGAACATATAGTAATAGATCCAATCAGCAAAATCTTAAGTGGAAGTGGGCCACGTTGAGAGACTAACAGACCATAGATGGACCAAAAATCTATTGGAATAGCGACCAAGAGCAGACGCCCATCGAAGCAGAGGTCGTCCTCCATCACGTTGGAGCGACGATAAGGCACATTCGGGGAAACTGTACGCAGGCGGTGATACCGTAATGATCGCGATGATTGGACTACAATACGGGAGGTCTGCGTTCAGTAGTGGGCCAATATATAAAGGTTGAATGATGATTAATCTTCGGCTCGGCTAAAACTAAAGATACAATCATTACAAACAATGGTTTTCAGCTGATTTCGAATTTTTCCCTCAAATTTTGGTTCCTTTTCCAAGAGCAGATCTAATTATTGTGATATCAAGAAGAGAAATTAAAAAAAAAATAGGAATGATACGAGGAAGTATTAAGTGATTCATGTCCAAAAAGGGGTTATATTTTAGTGTGGAATTATCTGGTGAAGCTAGATTACAAGGCCCAAGTGTAAGAATGCGATATTTTTTTTAATGACTTTCATATGTACACATTTCCGGGAAAAAGTTGGTAAATGTCAGTTGAATTTACATTTACCAACCAAGAAGGTATATGTGTACACATGCCGGTAAATGGGTACACTTTCCAAACTACGTACTTTTACCATAACATATGTACCCACACAGCACAGGGTCATCCTGAGAGTATCCTATGGATATTGTATTGAACTTAAAAAGATATTATCCCGAGATGTCTATGGGACCTCTCTGGGATATCCCTAGGATACAAAAATGTCCGCCCACACAATATCTATAGGATATCCCGTATGGGATAATGTAGATCACCTGTAGGATATCCCTTATGGGACATTCCGCGATTTCTCTAGTGGCAACACCGCCCAAAAAAAGGTGAATAAATAAAACAAATCCTTTTTTAATTAATATATTATGTAAAAAAATTTCATGCTGCTTCATCTTCCCTTCCTTCATTTCCCTGATTTCCATTTCCATCCCCTATATCTGCTAATAGCCTGTGCCTGAAAAAAATCTAGATTTTAAACTGGCTGATCCCCTAAAATAAATTATATAGTAATTCTTACGATTTCTCCCGATTCAATCTTTCTTTAGCGTGTCTCAGCCAGTTCTTAATATGTAGGGAAATTGTGTGATCTGTCACCTCTGGTTCACGTATTCTGACCACATCTAAAAAATTTTGCAATTAAATATAAAATGAAAACGATTATAACAATACACAGAATACAGATTATAAGAATACACAATACCATTTCATATAAAGTTACAACTTAATTGAAATGTATGAGAAATGTTAAATTAATATGCATTTATACATTTTTAAATGCACCTAGAATAACACTCGATATCAGTAAGTTGGAGAATATTATTTTTCTTTGCCGCCAATCCAACTAAATTTCTCCGCGACAAAATTTTAAAATACTCTCCATGATTTTTGCAGTTCTGGCTTTTGTATTAGGGCCACCAATTTCCGATAACTCGATCATCTAAAAACAGGAATATAAAAGTATATAATATATCATTTACTTACAGTCTGAAAAATTAGAAAAATTTGTAAAGCTACTAATACGTACCAGGTCTTTCTTGAATTGGTCATCACACAAGTTTCTTTCGATGATTTCCAAGGCTTGCATATCAAGTAAAGGAAAAGTTTTCATAATATTAGTTCGATGTTCTGGAACAATATTAGCAGCAGCGGTCTTTTCATAGGAGCTTGATTTTTCGGTCAACTGTTCCAGAACTTCTCTCAAGCTCATCTTTAAACTTGTTAAAGATTTTACCACAGAGTGTTGGAAACTGCGCCAATCTGAAATGAAAACTATATAACCATATTGTTGTTGCATGAATTATTTTTATGCTCAGTATAAAATAAACTAAAAAAGTGTATATACTTTTTTGCTTATAACATAATATCAGCGAATGTAGAATAAATGGTATGAATAGTTGAAAACTAAAAATCCTGAGATCTTGTTTTTAAATAATTTATCATTACCTGATGAATCATCAGAGAAAGAAGTTGATGGACCATCAACTTGTCTATCACAGTGTGTTGCTGAAGTTGAATGGTGCAGCAATTCACATTCATTATTTGTTTTTCTTGACTTTCAAAAGCTTAAGTTTTGGATTAGATGATGATTTTTTTCTGTTCGCTGGAGTGGTTGGAAAAGGTGGTAATATACACGGTCCATTATTTTCGGAATCAGATTCATCATCACTACTCGAATTTATAACGCGTGCTCCTTTTCTTCGGTTTTTCTTTAATTCTGCCTCATCCACATCACAATTATTTATGTCAGAAAACATTTCTGCTTGTTTTAACTTTTTTTTTCCATTTTCATAAATTTCTGAAATGAGAATATTTTTGTTAAGAAACTGTACCAGATATAAAACAGCCAAATAAGTAAAATGAGTTGTGATCTATGAAAATTTATCACTCAAAATATTCAAGGCGATTTTTCTAATAAATTAGAAGTTAAAAGTTAGTAAACATTAATTGTTTTATGAAAATAAGAATAACTTACTTGCTGTTGTGAGTATTTTAACAATTGGAAAGAGTTGCCATGCAGTTTACACAGCTTCTTTTTCTTTAACAGCTTTGTCAAACTTTTTGTTGTTTGTAAATGTTCGCCAATAAGCTTCTGTTTTTTGATTTGTCATACAATTCTCTGGTACTAATTGAATGCTATCCTCAAATTCGACAACAAACATAACAACATAAAAACTTGGTCCTTTCGAATGGTCCATATTAAAATATAAACTAAGAAAATAAAACTTTTGTTGGGTTTTATTATATTTATGATGTGAAGCAGCGAGCTACTGATGTAAGTGCCCACCTGAATTGGCCTACTCTTATCTGACTAGTCTTATCTGTATAATCTTTTCTGTCTAGTCTTGTCTGTTTAGTCTTGTCTGTCTAGTCTTGTTTGTCTAGCCAATATGTAATAATGGAAAAACTAATGATTTATTTTTTTTGTGATTCAAAATCATGTATTTTTTAGTAATATGGGTCAACGGCCAAGTTTTTGTGCCTGAAAGTTTGCTAACCACCCAGATTCGAAGTAATGAAGATAGACATGGTATTTCATATAAATTTTCTCTTTCTTGAAATGCATTACCCACAACAATGGGAATATTTTTGGCCGGATCATATGCAATGTTGGTCACTAAAATTATGCTACCATCTAACAAACCACAGCAGTTATCTGCTTTGCTTCCAGCATGCAGCATGAAATTTTTGCAAACTACAATCTTATATTGTGGATCTGTACAACCTTCAGGTAACGGACCATCAAAGTGTAGAGAATTTGTATTCGTTACAAGTATGTCATTATTTTTGTGTCATTATTTTTGTTTTTCTAGTCTTACTTTTTTCTATTTCTAAGTACCTTCTATTTAATTGTTGTAGTGGCCTATCACTTTTATCAATAGTTTTTTTAAAGTTTGCATAGAGTTTTCAAACTGAAATGCACTAAAGCGATCAAGTGTGCCAAGATTTTGTCCAAGATGAATGAGACCATGAATATTGTGTGAGACATGATGTTTTCCATATATTATTATAAATGATGATACAAAATGTTTAAGTAGACTTTGGGCATAATAAAGTAGATCTGTGTGTGTGTAGGTCATGACTGCACAAAATCCTTATTGCAACATGGAGTGTCATAAAATTGTGATAAATATCCAAGCGTAAAATGGATTTGAATACTGTTGGTCCAGTATATAATAAAAGTTGTCTAAACTCTGTTGCTTTCCACAACTTCACATAATCAAGGCATCGTGGTTTTCTTGCAAATTCTTTTGGAATATAAAAGAAAATATTTTGCAGGCATTCTGAAATTTCATTTGATTTGCGATGCTGCATACGAACTCTTAGGTCACCGAATAGCCATAAATATAATAATTTGCGAACCACACCCAAACACACTATGCACTAGGTGCATATAATCGAACGGAACATTTTTGATCAGATCAAATTTTGGTATATCTTCTAAACAACTATATCCTTTATGAAATTCTTCATTTGTTCTATTTAGAAAAGGCTTGGATTTTTTGCGTACAATAAATAGATGTTTTTTTACAAAAAATAGTTGCAAAAATACAAAATTCGGTTTATTCATACAAAAAACGATTACTTCGTCCAAAAAAAGGTTACTTCGTCCAAAATAAAATATAAACGCCCAATGATCGATTGAATCTTACAAATAATAATGGTTTAATACAATATTTGATAGATTTGTACAAAATAAAATCAATGCACCCAAAAAAAGGTTTAACTGTACAAAAAAGGTTGGTCCATCCAAAATTTGAATGCTCTTTACAAACAATTTTGTTTATACAAAATACAATTATATCTTACACAATAAACGAATTTTACTAACAAGGACTTGATTCCTTCAAATTTTATTTCTAACTAACGCGGCGTGTAACGAAAGAGAGAGCGCAAACACATCAGTCTTACGACCAGTCTTTCTCTGCAGACAAGAACGACAGGTTGTTCAACATCATTTTTCTAAAAGTTTTATTTGAAGAAGTTGTTCTGTTTGTTGTAATGTTTTTTTCATTATTTTTGGTTCAGTGCTAATGTATATTTAATTTAAACTTGCTTATTGACTATTGTACGTATTGAATTAATATTGGTGATAAGTCGTTACCGCTTAGATTAATTTTGCTGAGTGAGTTGTGCGAAGAAAGCTCTTCTGCGCCTAAAAAAAGAAGGTCTGGTGTATAGAATGGTACCAGGATCGATCAAAATTTACACATTCAAATTTAATGAAAGAACTGAGAATAAGCTCACCTGAATATTTAAAAAAAAAATTAAGAATGCGCAGACAAATGATGAGTTATTGAATAAAGTTCGACCAATAATTGAAAAAAAAAGACATGGTGATGAGGGATGCCATTTCTGCAAATGAGAGATTGTCGGCAACTCTCCGATTCTTAGCCAGTGGTCGCACTGTATGCCATGGAGTGTCTTTCCTTGAGCCGAAGAGCTCCGGTAGAGAAATTGTAAATCTGAGAGAGGAGAATCATCAGGAAGATCCTAGGCATTCCCTGTAAAGGAAGATGGGCAATTCCGAAGACGACATAACTCTAAGCTCTACGATATAACTCTGACTGTGCAAGGAAAAGAAGGCTAGCTTTCTATGGCCACGTTGCAAGATTGGCTCCAAACCGACTAACCAACAGTCTGTTCACATTCTGGTAAAGCAAGAAGATTCGTACCACTTGGTTGACAGAAACCGAGAAGGATATTAAAGAAGTGGGAATAACAGATCTCCAAAACAGACAGTCTTCTGTGAGATACATCCTGAAGGAAGTCCGTGGATTTCAGGAAAAACACTGAAGGAAGTCCTTGGATTTCAGGAAAAACCCCAAATGAAAGGTACCTCCTGGACAGAAGAGGGAAAGAAGCTACACCGGCAGAAGATGCGACAGAACTGGGCAAAGATCAAAGCCCAATAGTTGAACAAGCGTGGTCCAAAGTAGGGCTATTGGAAACAAGAAGAAGAAGAAGAAGATAGATGCACTATATATAAGAAGCACTATATATACAATATATAAGCAGATAGATTGATGCAATTTATTTCCGAGCTAATCCACTCATCAATAAGGTGAACAGTTTTTTCCTCTCAATATTTTTATGCATATAATAAAAGTGTGAAGATTATTAAATACACTCGTAAATTTGTATTTTGCACTTATTAAGTAAAATAAAAAACCGAATTTTTAATATGTTGAACGATTCAATCGTTTATTGTAAGGAAAAATCATAGTTTGTAAGACAAAATCAATTATTGGATGACTACATTTTAATTTGGACTAACTAACCTTTTTTGGATGAAGTAATTTATTTTGTACGAAGTAACCGAATTTTGGATTGATTAATTTATTTTTGTATTTATCCAGCTATTTATTGTAGAACTTCATCCATTTATTGTATGTTGAGTTTTGTATACTTCTAATCGAATATTGGATGAATAAATTTTATGCGTTTAGAAAATCAGTATCTGTTTCGAAAATCAGTATGGTTGATCAACATGGTTGGCCAACTGCGGTGTTGAAGTGTTTGTTGAATGTCTGTGGGCAGGTTGGATGGTTGAGGCTTGGTTGAGGCCAGTGGTTGAATAAAATCAAAGTAGGTTTGATTTTTGATGGGCGGAGCCTAATTCATCCAACCATGTTGAAGCGTGTGTGGCGCGGTTGACCAACCTATGTCTCAACATCTGTCTTATCACTCTTTTGCTTTTGCAATTTGGGGTTAGAAAATATTTATTTCAGTTGTTTGTATTTCGTTTCAAGTTATTTTATTTGTTTGTACAAGTATTCCTGATACTCAAGAGTGGAGAGATTTTTTTGAATGCTTTAAATCTTTGCCTGAATTATGGATGGTGAAGTCTGATGTTTATAAAGACAGGACGAAAAAGTGGCTTGCCTGGAACCAGTTATTGGAAGTTTTCAAATAAATAGAAGTAGAAGCTACGGAATTGCTACTCAGAGATCAGTCTCCATTATTATTTCTCCCAGACTCTGAGGTGAGATCGCCGTTAAAAATTGTATGTCTTGGAAACTTTGACCACTGGCTAAGAATCGGTGAGTTGCCGACAATCTCTCATTTGCAGAAATGGCATCCCTCATCACCATGTCTTTTTGTCAATTATTGGTCGAACTTTATTCAATAACTCATCATATGTCTGCGCATTCTTAATTTTTTTTTTAAATATTCAGGTCAGCTTATTCTCAGTTCTTTCATTAAATTTGAATGTGTAAATTTTGATCGATCCTGGTACCATTCTTTACACCAGACCTTCTTTTCTTAGGCGCAGAAGAGCTTTCTTCGCACAACTCACTCAGCAAAATTAATGTAAGCGGTAACGACTTATCACCAATATTAATTCAATACGTACAATAGTCAATAAGCAAGATTAAATTAAATATACATTAGCACTGAAACAAAAATAATTAAAAAAACATTACAACAAACAGAACAACTTCTTCCAATAAAACTTTTTGAAAAATGATGTTGAACAACCTGTCGTTCTTGTCTATAGAGAAAGATCAACATGGTTGGCCAACCCTGTTGGTCAACCACGTTGATCGTCTGTAGGCCCCTTAAGCCATAAGAGCGAGCGCATACATAATTAAAATAAAATAAATAAACTCGAAAATAAACAAACTCGAATAAATAAACTATCTCGAATCTCCACTCAAGGTTCTTTGTCAAAGAAACAAACTCGCGAGAACATAAAACAATATCTTGTAAAGATTCAATACGGAAATTTTGATTTAATTTCAAAAATCCTACTTAAGATATCCTAAAATTAAAATATCCAACGGGATATCCATAGATATGTCCATAGGATATACTGGATATCTTTAGGCAATTTGGATTATAATCAGGATATCCCTGAAATATCCTCTGCTGTGTGGGTACTAAATACCTATACCAAAATTGGAATGTTGCAAAAATCAACAATCAAAGGATAGAGTTCATTAGTTAATTGGTTCTAATTGATTTTAGTCAAAATCATAATGTTATCGACGCTAATAATAGATTAGTTATAAAAAAAATGTATATACAAATGTTCAATATATATATTTCTCGGAAATATATATTTTGTTTTGTAGGGGATTTTTACAATTGGGTTATAAAATAAACGCTATCGCAGGAACTATTTAGTTTCGATTTTTACAATCAGATTATAAAATATTATACTGAACATTGTTCCCTGTAAGCTGCGCGGATGCGCAGTAGTTTTCGTGACATTTTAAAATTTGCGCAGACAAATTTATTTTCCGCGCACTTAAATTACGAGTATTATTACGAGTACGTATTGATTTTCTAAAGTTGATTTCGTCTTCGAAATTGGGAATATTAGATTAATTAATATATTATTGTAACCAGCAACATAATACTATGAACAACAGACAGACCTGCAGCGCCATACAACGCCGCGCCGGGTGAGTTCTGTCGAACTCTTAAGAGAAATAAACCTATGCACACCTTGGTGATATAATGAGAATAAAATTACATTAATTTATCAAAAGGGCAAACAATTAACACTGCAGAAATTTATAAAGTGTGGGTTAGTACAAAGGAGCAATAAATTAAAGTTTTATTGGAAATATCCAAACTGTTATTTGGCTATTTGATATTTTTTTATCGATCTTGCCCGTCTATGGACCGCGTTAAACAATTATTGTTCAATGTACATTTCTCCTATTGCATTCCTCCTCTTTTCTCTTTTGCCAATATATCTTCATCCTCTCTCTTTGCTCTTCCCTTCGGTCTTTTGTCCACACTGTTCCTCCAGTTTTTCTCTTCTTCACCTCAAATCCTTCAAAATTGAGAATTTAATCTCTCATCTCATCCCTGTTTGTTATGCCTTCTTCTCCAATACCCACGTCCACTTAGTCTGCCTTGACTTCTTTGAACCATGTGATTTGGGTTCTGGAATTTTTGTCAAAAAACATGAATATTTTCTAGCTCAGCCTTTCATTATTCATTCTTTTCAAATGGGTATAGAACTTACCCTTCTCTTCCTTATAGTATCTCCTCTTTCTTCAAAACTTTGGTGAACCGCTTCAGTTTGCCGGGCTTCAAGAGCGAGTTAATATTTAAAGTTCCAAAGAAATGTATGTTGTTTTTCTTTGGTTTAGGGGATTTTGAATTTCTTGAACGACATAGTGTTTCAGGCTCTACAGAATCCTTACGTCTGATTCCGCCTCTGTTTTTGTTTCCATTCAGAGAAATTGACATAATGCTTAGTTGTTTGAAATTCAGGGGGGGGGGAATGGCTTTTTGGGCCATTTGGAGGTTAAAACTGGGATTGTAAGTTTCAGAGTGTCTATTCAGCCACTCCTAACATGGAAGACAGACGCTGTTTGTAGCCGCTCCTCTGGAGTTCAGACCTACTTGATATTAGGGTTTGAATAAGTAAGTATAAAAAAATTGAGTAATTTGTTTTTAATTATAATTTTTTTGCTCACCCTAGACTCACCCGCGCAGCACTATGTAAAGTTGCTTCTATTGTTATTGGAGAAATTTGTGAGCAAATTTCTTCCTTTATGATTTGGAAAGCTTCTCTCCATGTGTCATTTTCTAGCTCAGAGCATAACTTTTTCCAGTGCTCCTGCTTAGTTTTGTTTATTAATTGCTGCGGCTCCTTTCTTCATCTCTTATATATCTGGCTTGCCTCTTTGGTAACTTCGCTATCAGCTTGTTTTGTCCAGACGTTGATACTTCCTCCTGCCAGCGGTGCATGCAGTTCTTATGCTCGAAATTTCATGGTTCCACCAGTATGGTGTCTATTTTATTTTTGGTCGTCCTTCTCCAGTTATGGAGTTTTTACATGCTTTGTGCATCGCCTGAGCTAGTATATTTGCACTTTTTTTGTCGCTATTCCTTAGGTCTTGAGTTAAGCATTTTTTATTTAGTTATTGATAGGGGTGCTATTTCTTTTGGCCTTCTGTTTTCCTGTATGTTGTAGATGATGTGGTGGTCACTCAAGGAGTCTCTATCAAGCACTCTCCAGCCCTGGAGCTTGCTTGAGATTAAGTTATTGCAGGACGTGATATCTATAATAGAATGGGAGTTTCCTCTCCCAAACGTGTAGTCATATCCCTGGTTTTGTACAAGTAGATCTAGTTCGGCAGCCCAATCCATTACCAGGTTTTCTCTTTTGTCCATGCCTGACGAACCCCAATAGGGGGACTTAGCGTTGAAATCACCCGCAATGACTTGTTCTCTCTTTCCTTGGTTCCTGATGTTATGAGAGAGCTTCTAGGGATTGGGACAACTGTTCTGGTTTTGCATTGGAAGAAAAATAGAAACTGTAGATTATGAATTTTGGCAACTCGGCCCAGACAAATCCTGGTTCGCGAGTTGTTCTTATAACTGGTAGTTTTGGGCTCTATATCCCTATTGCTTAAAGTGACCACATTTTCATTGAGACAAAGCGGGACAAAGGGGATGAAATGAAAATTATAATTTGTTTATGAAAGCAGACCAATAATTTAATGTATATATTCATAGACATGTTTATAAATATACAAACATGTATTTATTATTAATTATTGGTAACTATAAAAATATTTTCTAAAAACAATAATTTGAATATTCTTTGAATATACTGTGTGAATTTCCATGTTACAAGAAAATAATTCAGAAATTACCATGTTCTCTCATTCACACATGACTACGATTTGGTTTCCATCACTTTTGTGCTACGAGAGACCATGTGGGTTGCTAAAAAATACTATTACATGATAAATAATAATAATGAACAGACGCGTTTCTGCCTTTTGGCTTCATCAGTATGGACTTCATCAAACGAAAGTGCAGGAAACCAAATCGTACTTGTAATTATATTTATTTATTTTATAAGAAATTAAATTTAAAAAGAATTCATAAATTTAAAAAAGAATTTAAAAAAATTATGATTTTCTTTCACGGTCATAATTTTGATCCGAGTGAATACTGCAATAGATCCGGATCATTTAATAAAATCTCGTGAAATTTCTCATATGAATTGGTCAAATTTTGTTTTAAGCTGTGTTTTTTCAGTTGTCCATATGTTATTGATACTAGGAAAAAACTCTCTCATTTTAAAACAAATTCAAATTCTCATTTTAAACAGAATAATATTCCTATCAAAATATTTTGAAAATATTCTGTTTAAATTGAAGCAATAACTCCGTCCACTTTTTGTCTGTTTCCACATTTGCAGACAACCAACATTTAACTTTTAATTCGCAAATATTATTTTTCGGAAAATATTCATATACATTTACTAATATATTCAAAATATTTTTCCACATATTCTCATAAAATCTCATCTTTTAATGTCTTCTAATGAAAATTTCAGAACAAGGTGCCATTAAACGACCGGATTTTCTGAAAGAAGTCAGAAATTTTTATAATAACTGCTTGGAATATCTTGAATGGACATTTCAATTCCAGGATATTAAAAATGTTCATAGGTTGACATTAAAAATGGAGATTTTATGGGAATATGTGGAAATATACTATATTATATATTATAGTACATTTAAAATAAGAAATGATTTTTTCTAAAAAGCGGGACATTTTTGAAAATCGGCGGGACACGGGACAGGCCTCCAAAAAGCGGGACTGTCCCGCCAAAATCGGGACGTGTGGTCACCTTACTATTGCTGCATCCTTTTTTTCTTCCATGAACCAATTTGCTACCCAAAGTACTAAAGTAAATACTTCAGTACGTAGGTGAGGATTTTTTTATTTTTGCGCTAAATTTATTAGAATGAGTTTTACGGGCATTTCTTGAAAATGAACCGTTTTGACACCCGCGCCCGAACTCGTTAGCATTTAAAACGCGCCTGACGGATGGTTAAAATAATAATGGGTTCTTTAATAAAAACATAACAATTTTGTATTTAAATAAAACACAGGATAGTTGGGATATCGAGCTGAAATTTATTCCAGGTGTAGTATGCATGTTACAAGTATGTATGGAATTCGACGTCGTTCATATGACCACCACGAGCACGACGGCAGCGATCGATTCTTTGGATCCAATTTTCAATCACCCTTTCAGACATATTAGCCGGAATGTTGGCAATTTCGCCTTCGATATTGTTCCTGAGCTCCTCTGACGTTATTGGATTCTTGGGATAAACCTTCGACTTAAGGTAACCCCATATGAAACATTCGGCGGCGCTAAGCATGAGTGAGGTGGCCATTTGACTGGACCAATTTTTCGAGAAAATGCGAAAATTACCAAATTTTCCTTTCAATAAATCAGTTGTTTGATCAACTGTGTGGGTTGTGGCACCATCATGTTGGAACCACATATTGCTGGTCAATTCTGGTCAAAAATAGTCTTCCAACAAAGCACAATAGCCAACTCTATTGACTATAACATGGCGATTATTTTCATCGACGAAAAATTCGGCCCTATCGCACCCCCGGACTGAAATCCACACCGCACTCATGAAGCGAATGTGGCTTTATTGCTGTCCAATAACGCATATTCTGATCGAATAAATTTCGGCGCTTTAAATGATTCAGAGGTTTCAGTTCTTGGGTTAATTTGATCTTGTAAGGATGAAGCTGGAGATCTTTATCTAAAATTCGCCATAATGTGGATTAAGAAATTCTTAATTCTTGTGAACGGCGTGGAATTGACTTGCTTGGTTCATCGCACGCACAGCTTGTCTGGTGCGATGATTATTGCGACCAAAAATTGGAGTAAGCGCTCTTAAAGTTATGACTACCGACTCAAAATTTCATTAGTAAGTTTTAACGATTTCAAAACGTTGCTCGTTTGTGAACATCACCACGATAAAAATGTAACCTAGGCTGACTTTGACAGATCATAAAAATATTTGTAGGTTAGGTTCTGTATTATAAAACAAATTTGGTATTATGTACCTTTTGAAAAACCCTTTATAACCAAACACGCACACGTGTATTTCAATTTAAAATGGATCAAATTTATGAGCCCTTTTCACTCCTAAACATAAAGACTATTGAACTGTTTCGTAAGAAAATTATTTACACAAAAAAATAGTGAAATAAGAAAGTCTGAAATTGATTCTGTCCAAGAAACGCAATTGGAAACACATTGGAACAAAAAGTCGATATAATTATAAGCTTAATGAAGAAAGTGTGTCCTTTGCTAAAATAGGAAAAGAAAATGGAATGAACGAGTTCCGAAACCTGTAAAAAATAAAACACAATACAAATCGCAGCGTGTACGGTAATAAGACGCCGCACAGTGTCAGATTTTCACTTAATCTTGAAAAAAAAGTACTTAAATAAAAAAAAAAACGCTTTAATATATAATATAAATATAAAATGTATTAAAAAATGCACCCTTGAATACACTATAATTATAACGGTATTCCGATTGTCAAATTTTAAAAACAGAAAAAACTGTGTTTTATTATTGAAACAAATTAATGTGATTTGAAGACATATTGTATAGTTGTGTGTAAAGTTTCTGGTGATATTCCTTTTTCAAATAAAGTATTATAGTTTAAATAACTAATTTTATGTTTTCAAATTAAAAAAAAAACGTGAAGGTAATATTCTTTTTTAATAATTTCAAGATCACTTTTTGTGTTAGAATTGTCGAAAAACAAATTTTCTTTTAGGTTATATCTTCTAAACACGGTAGAGTACGAGGGTCGTATTTGGATGAAAAGGAACATAACAGTGTCGAGTCTAAGAAACAATAAAAAAGAATTGCAGCCGTTCGCATGCCGGATTGTTTTTTCAAATTTTCTAAAATTCCATCTGAAATCACAAACTTTCAACTTTTCGATATATAGCTAGCTACTACCAAAAAAAGATCGATGTGGTAGAATTATTGACTACATATCGAGTAATATATCTGGTGGATCGCAATCAAAAATTGATTATAAAAAAACTGCAAGTTTTTAGCAAACGTCTATGCGAAAATTTTGATACCAGATGGACTAAGTCGTATCGGACAAAGCATCGATTTTGTCGTAATAACAGCCTGTGGTTCAAATCTAAAGTAGACATATCTTTGTTCGTCATAAGTTCAACTGTTAAAAGAGCTGCTGGCAGGCCAATTAAAAACTTTGTGATGACTTTACATGATTGTACCCAACGAACAAAAGCAAAAAAAAGCTAAAGAGTTACGCGATAGTCTAAATGATGAACATTTATTTATGGAACTGCGATCAACAGGGAAACGTGATTCAGCAGGCATAGTAAAGGAATTATTTAATGCATCTCCAAAAAGGGGTACCTCTGTTAAAAAATCGAGAATCGATAGTGTGGCTCCGCAAAGACTCTCTCCAGATGAAGCTCTTGCGATAATAATAGATGCTGGTTTGTCAACACATCAATACAATTTGATCAGGCAGCATACTAAACACGTAAACCCTAATTTATGTCCTAGTTATGATCTGCTATATCAATGAAAGCATTCATGCTACCCTGAAAACATAACTGTGACGGAATCATGTGCCGAAATAAATTTACACAGGAGGAAGTTTTGAAGTCGGAGTCCGTTAATTGCCGTGAAATGAATGCGTTATTTAAATGGGGTTGTAATGGAGCGACCCAAAATTGTTATAAACAAGCAAGGTCAAAAGAGTTCAAGAGTGATGAAAGCTTATTTAGCGTCTCAATGGTACCAATACAAATATATTACACCAGTATGAATGGCAAGCGAGTTATTATTTTTCAAAATCCTGCACCGTCTTCTACAATATATTGTTGGCTCATTAAGTTTACATTTGAAAAAGAAACTACAGACTTAATTGTAAAAGAAGTGGAGGCAATAAAGAATCAAATTCGAAATATACGTCCCATAATAATAAAGATAGGCGAAGTCGAAGTTTCAATAAAACCAACGATAATTTAGTGTATGGTTGACGGAAAAATATGCAATGCTTTATCCACCTACCAACATAATTCTACTCAGACGTGCTATATATGTGGCGCTAAACCTAAAGAAATGAATAATCCTTCTGTTCTCTCTACAAAGGATGTTGATGAAAACATGCTTGAATTCGGTTTGTCTCCTTTGCATTCTTGGATTAGGTTCATAGAGTGCTTGCTACATATAGCATATAGACTAGAGGTCAAAACTTGACAAGTTAGGTCGGCCGAAAATAAACAAAAAGTTGCGCAAAGAAAAACCTTAATACAAAATAGGTTTCAGCAAGAGATGGGTTTGCTTGTATATATGCCAAAGCAAAATACTGGAAACACCAACGACGGAAACACGGCACGCTCTTTCTTTAGGAATGCAGAAAAATCAGCAGCAATTACCGGATTAAATGTATCCCTCATTAAGCGCTTTCACATCTTATTGGAATGTTTGGGATCTGGATATGCAGTAAATTCAGATGCCTTTGACAAATATGCAGCATGTACAAGAGAACTTTTTTTAAATGAATATTCCTGGTACTATATGCCAGTTACTGTACACAAAGTGCTTTACCAAGGAAAAGTTATCATTGATCACTGCATCCTTCCCATAGGACAAATGTCAGAAGAGGCTCAAGAGGCAAGAAACAAAGATGTTACACTATCACATTGAACACACTAACGATTGAAATACACAAGAAAAACATCTCGCGTTCACACCAATCAAGACCTGCTACATAGGCTTTTGATTTCATCAGATCCATATATTTGTAGCTTAAGAAAGTCTCCAAAAACTAAACGGGGAATTTTAACACCCGATGTATTGCAACTTATAAAACGATACTTAAAAAGAAAGTTAAATATTTTTTTACAAATAAAAAAATGGCTTAGTCATTAAACAAGAAACTTCAGTTCAAAATTTGGTTTGGCTACCTTTTGTAGTTAAGGAGTTAGGGAATTAAATGTAGTCAAACAGCGAAAATCTGACTTATTTGTCAAAAATAGTGAACAAAATTAGAAGCAATCTAAATGTTTATGCAATAGTAAACATGAAGTGGTAATATGGCAGGTATACAAAATGGTGGTATACAAAAAATGGTATGGATCGAGGACCATAATAAAAAACAAGTTCCACTTATAGTTAATAAAATGGAAGTTCATGCCAAATCACTAAGTTGTTAGAACGACTTGAAGACTATTGATGATCTAGTAAGCGGAAGTGCGGGAACTAGTGATTTTTTTACGGCAAGTCATTACGTAAAATTTTGTTTGCATATTTAGATCGACTAATTCATCAAAAATAAAAAACATTCAAAATTCTTTAAGTACAACCGATTTAAGTAAAATAAAAAACAACGTGTAATCATTATCTCTCTCATTATATGACATATCAGCTGATGATCTGATAAGTAAATTTGATGTAACATTGACCAACTTGGTCTAATATTTGGCTTCCGAACGAAAAGTTATTAAGTTTTCAAATTTAAAAAAAAATCGTTTTATATTAACAAAAATAGCGTTAAATGGTATTAGTAAAGTCACAAACTTTTACACATAGTAACAAGGGGGTAAGCCTTTTTTCTTCAAATGTGAAAACATAGTCAAAAAAATACATTCTAGATTGTAGTTTCGGTGGTGACGACTTGTACTGCGACCTTCGTAGATCTATTGTACACCACCCTCTTCCTCTAAACGTTGGTATACATACCCATAGAGCGCCTCCTCTAGTCCTGATTTCTTTAGGAATTTCATGATCTGAGTAGGATTCAAGGACTGCAACTCCTTTGCGATCAAGCAGTGGGCTCCAAGACAGATTTGTCTCTTGCGGAGCAGTGCTCCGCGGTCTTTGAGCAGATGTATGGGGGTTTCCTCTGCTGAACCACAGAATCTGCATCTGTCATCTTCCTCTAGGCCTAGGGTCTTGAGGTGTTTGTCTGCAGTGTCCCGCCAGGACTCCTGCTAGATTTATAAGCTTGTTTATGTTTAGGTTCAGGCAAGCTTTTGTTCTTTTCTGGTTAACAGATCCCAGCATTACTTTGGATTGTCTCAACCTTGGAAGTTCTTTCCAGGTTTTCATTCATTGTTCTCTTATTTCTTCTTCTAAACTTTTGTGGATGATATTCACACTCATACCGCAAAAGGGTTCCGGACCTATAAAGGGATTACTGGATCCCTTGTTTGCTAGGTGATTGTCTTCTTCGTTTCCATCTATACCAGTATGTCCTGGTACCCAGGATAGCGTAACTGTATTTTCTCTGCCAAGCTTGTTTAGCTTTCCCACACTGTCCCATACCAGTTTGGATCTGATGGTGTATGAGCTAATGGCCTTGATGGCTGCTTGGCTGCATGACAGGATAGCAATTCGTTTTTTGCGATAATTCCTGTCGAGGTTAAATTGTGCACATCTTTTGATTGCGTGTACCTCTGCTTGGAAGATACTTGGGAATCTTCGCATGGATTCGAAGTATTTGGTACGAAGTCCAAACACTCCTGCACCAGCACTTTTCTATGTCTTCGAACCATCTGTATACCACTAAATAGCATTTTGCTCGATGTGGTATGCCGAGGATTCGTTGCTCCAATTGGCTTTACTACTACACATTGCTGTGTAGTTTTTCTCGAAATGGTATTTGCATACCATTGCGTCTTTTTCTGCCAGCCAGGGGATTTTGGCAGCGAGGCTGTACCGGTCTCTGCTCCCGATTATTTTACCTCTGCCTATTCCTTTCTTGCTAAACCTTACAATCGCCGATCTGGCGACCCTGCACGACAAGGTTCAACGGAGTCAGATCCAGCAGCAGTTCCATTGATGCTGTCGGGAACGACCCCATCGCCCCCGCAGATGCACGCCGGTCTTTGAATCCTCTCAAGCTGCTTCCTCATAGAGGCCAGCTTGGTTCTACTTCCCCACGTAACTGCCCCGTAAATGATCGCAGGTCTCACTATCATGGTGAACATCCATCGCAGGATAGTGGGGTTACAACCTCACGTTTTCCCAGCCAGATTTCTGCACACCATTAGAGCGCGATTGGCTTTTCCTACCGCTGCTTCAGCGTGTCTATTCCATAGGAGTTTGCTATCTATTGTTCTGGCAGCACTATACTATACCTAGGTACCTTATCTCCTGTTTGTAAACTACTGCCCTCCCATCTAACAGTATGGGCTGTAGGCAGTTTAGTTTTCTCTTTCTAGTAAATGGTATCACCGTGGTTTTGCTCGGGTTGAGTCTCAGTCCTACTGTTTGACACCATCTACTAGTTACCTTAAGGCCTCTCTATACGATTTCACAGAGCGTTCCCTTAAACTTCCATCTGGCTATGATGACTATATCATTGGCGTAACCTTGACATTTGATGTCTAGGTCATTCAGCCTAGTCAGTAATTCATATCAACTATACTATATCAACTGCCAGGCTCCACATCAGTGGTCATATCACACTTCCCTGTGGGCACCCTCGAGTTGTGGAGATCTTGATAGTGTCTCTTTCCATTTATGCCTCTGCCGTTCTGGTTCTCAGCATTTCTCCCATCCACTTTGAGTTAGTGCTGTCGATATTCCTTCTTTCAAGAGCCGCTTTGACAGCCTCGTGCAAGGTGTTGTCAAAGGCTCCTTCTAAGTCCAAGAAGGTACATATCGCCACTTCGTTTGTCTCAGCCAGCGTTGAATGTTACAGGAATGTTGCAGCAATATTCCGAAGGCTGCACAACATTCCGAATGTTGCAGCAACATTCCTGAACATTCCAGTGGCAACGTTGCAATGTGAATGTTGCAGCAACATTCCTGCAACATTCCAGTTGCAACATTACAATGTGAATGTTATAGCAACATTCCTACAACATTCCAGTAAGGCTGCGCCAATTATTTCTTTCATTATTAATATTATCATTTATTTTTACTGTGATTATTTTTACTCGTCTCACTTTTTTTTATTCTTATACTCAAAAATGTATTATATTTTTAGTTATTTTTCCGATGGGCGCGTGTATTTTCAGCCGAACGGAATTTGCATATACATAACGTGAACGAGATGAGACGTGATGAAAACCTAAAACCCATTGTTTTATATGCGGCCCATTACGATCGAGGTAATGTAAAGTATCCGAACTTAACATAATGTAAAACCTACCAAAGTCCAAAGTTTCACGTCGTGTCGCCTTAATTTTTTTTCGCCAATTTTTAGCCAATCAACGCTCTCGATTCTTGCGCGTATGCACTCGAATTCAAGAGTGGCATTTTCCATTGTGTTGTTACATTCACTTTGTTTACAGTTCGAAAAGTTGTTTATAAATTAAAAGTTAAAAAATGTCGATTAATGACATTTTGTCAGTTGAGTGTGTGCGGACGTATCCCCAAATATATGATAAGGGGCATGCAGGTTTCAAAAAAAAGACTCCGCATGGAAGAATGTGCCCGAAACAATGAATGGTAGGTTATGTTGCATCTTTTTTTCGAAATTTACAGTTCACACTTTTCTATATCCTTTCTATCTTTATTTCAGCAACAGTGAAAGGATGTAGCTCCAGGTGGCAAACGCTTCGTGAGAGGTTTGTCAAAGAGAAGTGGATTGTTGAGCTTGATGGGATGGGTCAGGGGCAGCGGCATCGACTCGTCCAGAATGACCCTTATTGCAAATATTGCAATTCCTGAAACCCCATATTAGGAAGATGAAGTGTATGAACGCTGAGTCCCTCCTAAACGCGTTTACATAATCTACTTGTACAACAAACACGTTGCCTTAAAATTTAGTTGGCAAGGTCGTTTGAATAAGAAACGATGTTTTAGCCAATTGATGATGGCGAAATTACTCTGCAGTAAGTTTATTTCTTTAAAAGTGAACATTTTTATATTTTTGCCAGATATTTTTACTTATATTTTATATTGTCCTACAATTTTACAGAGACTTGGCGGAGAGAAATGGTCGGAAAAAGATATAGAAGAGACTCTGGTGAAATGACATTCAAACTCCAACAAGAGTGAGTCAAGCCAAAAAAAGAGAAGAATAAAAGAGAATAAACTAAAAATATAATTTTCTATTTTTCAATATTCAATATATTCCTATAACATTCCTACAATATTCCTGCAACATTCATGCAATGTTCGCAATCTTCCTGCAACATTCATGCTATGTTCGTAATGTTCCCGGAACGTTCGTAATGTTCCCGCAACGTTCCTGCAATGTTTGCAATGTTCCCGCAACGTTCCTGCAATGTTCGCAATATTCCCGCAACGTTCCTGCAATGTTCCGTGCAACGTTCCCACAACATTTCTGAACGTTGCAGAAAGGCGGACATAGGAATGTTGTAGGAAGGTTGCAGTAATGTTGCAGCAATGTTTAACGTTGCGAAAGTAACATTGCTGCAACATTCCTGCAACATTCAACGCTGGCTGGGTAGTGCTGCTTCTATTTCATTTGTTAGCTGATACAATACATTCTAGCAGTTACTGGCAATTTAGACTTCAAAGATCAGATTAAAAGTCAAGGGAAATGAGTCACTTTAATGTAGCCGAGATAAAAGTGATTACATGTGATTTTATGATTATATAATTTATGCACCTCGATAGTCAAATAAGTGTATATAGTACTTGCTGTTTAATAAAAATTGTTATTGAAAAAAATAATATTTCGGGTTCTATAATACATAGTAAAATTATACTACTACATTGTTTTTTCCAATCATATATGTTCCAATCAGGAAAAAATATATTTAAGATAAGCTTCGATTGTTCATTAGTTAGTTTATATAATTATATCCGAGCGATGTCACGTATACAAATTGTGAAACAAACTCTATCAAGATTCTTGTGCCTTTTTATGGTATTGCTAGATAAAAATGAAGAAGAAAATGTTAAAACAACATGTCTACTTAAAGAAAAATGTTACCGAAGAAATCCTCACCATTTTAAGGAATTCCAACATCCACATTGTAAGATTAAAAATACTTATCCTTTTAGGAAATCAGAAATTGTCCTTTTAGGAAATAAGAATAATTTTTTTTCTTCCAGTACAAATATATTTAAACGATAATAATCCCACGTTTCCATCAAATTTTACTCAAGATTATAGTATCTACATGGGGCAATTAACCATTTTAAGAGGATTGAAACCTAGCAAAGACGTTAAGCTACATCCACACTAAACAAAAACGTTAATAAAGTTGCGCCAAGTGGCAGTAAGCAAGCAGCAAATAAAACTGAATCGAGTACCGGATACTTAAAAATGACAAAAACAACACTTATTTCTAATAAGTCTTTAAATCAAAGAAATAAAGGTACCTTTAATACGATGATGGAGAGGTTGGAACTTGCAAAAACCTTATAACATATTCTTTAATAAAGTGCCAAAGGCTGTCCAAACCATGAATCAATATAACTCAATATCTTTTCCAGGTTTGTAAGGCCAATAATTCCGCGATTCATTTAATTTTATATATTATTTTTAGATTTAATTTGTCCTAGTTTAGGGGAATTAAAATGTTATTGAATGGCTGCATGAACAATATGAAGTACATAAATTAGAGTAAGAATTTTGAAATAGTTGATTGATAAGTAAGGTTTCTAAACTATTCATGTTCAATCAATGTTTTGAAGCAAAGTTTTTTTTAATTAATAATTTGTTTTTAGTAAAAAACCATTGACAATATTATATGGTAGGGAATCTCCAGAGATGGATGAATACATTAAGTTGAACTGGCCTCATGTTAAACACCTTTTTGTTAAATTAAAAGATTCATTCGGTATACTCCACTCGTATTTATAAACAGGTCAAAGTTTAAATTTTCATTTATCATTTCATTTTTAGGAAAGTTGGTTTGTATCTGTATGAAGACAATTCTTTACGAGTGGTAGTTTCAACTGCCAATTTGTATAAAGATTGGAATCATTACAATCAAGGGTGAATTTAACAGTATAAAATGTAATTGTTAGTAAAATTAATTTTTTTCAGATTGTGGATTAGTCCACCTTGTCCCAGGATGGAAGACTCTAAGCGTGATTATGCTTGTGCCGGTCCAACAGCATTTAAAACAGCTCTTTTAAATTGTATGAAGACATATAATTTACCAATGTTGGAAGATTGGTTGACTATTGTTAAGCGTGCAGATTTTAGAAGTGTTAAGTAAGCTTAGATGTGTGCTTTTATGTAATGCCAGACAACTAAAAATGAGATAATGCAAAAATATATAAACTTATTGTTAGTTTAAATACAAAATTTGAGAATTAAGAAATATTATATTTGTCTGATTGGAACAGAAAATTTGTAAGATTTATCGTTTTAGAGTATTTCTAGTTAATTCGGTGCCGGGAAAACATTACAGAAAGAATGCAAATTGTCATGTAGAACGTGTCGGTGAATTATTGAGTAAATATTGTGTCTTACCACCGAATACTCCTCAAAGTGAAGGACCGCTTTCTTGGCGCGTCATCGCTCAATCTTCTAGTTTAGGATGTTATGGTAAGAAATATTTTTATATCCATTTGCTAAAACAACATTTCTTTCTACGTTTCTTTATACGAACTGCCATGGTAAAATAATTCTGGTCCAGTTTAACTTAAAATGTTGCTATTATATTAGGAAAAACGCCAGCAGAATGGTTACGGAGTGTTTTACTGCGTAGTTTGAGCAGTCATAAACTTGCTCCATTGTCCTCAAATTCTCAAGCAACTATAAGTATAGTCTATCCAACGGTGGCCAATGTATCAGCAAATCATTTTGGCGCAGAAGATGCAGAAGGATGTTTGCACAATACCAAAAACACGAACAATGAACAGAAATGGCTTAAAGATTATCTATAGTAAATATTTCACAAAGTTTTTATAAATACTAGCTTCTTACTTTTTTTATTTGTATTTGTAGTGTTTGGAAAGCTGATGGTTTAGGGAGATCAAGAGTCATGCCTCAAGAGCTATTGCAGAGTTTCCCCTTGCTTTACTAAGTTGGCTTGGTTTCTTCTGACTAGTGCTAATATTTCTAAATCGGCTTGGGGTTGTAACATGAATAAGGATGGGACACGTTACGTCCGGTCTTAGGAGATGGGCGTGCTGTTCCTACCTTCTTATTTCGAAGAGGAGTATTTTAAAGTTAAAGCAAATGATTCGACTACCAACGTCTTTCCATTAATTTACGATTTTCCGTTAATTCCGTATACACCCGATGATGATGCTTGGTGTAATGATGATGATAATTAATTTACATAAATATATATATATATATATATATATATATATATATATATATATATATATATATAGTCAAAATTTATATAAATAAATTTAATACTAAATAAAGTTGAATAGATTAACAACAGATAAGGTATGAAAATAAAAATAAAGTCTAAAAGAACAATATATCTTCTTTATCACTTCAGCTTTTCACTTTTCACGACAACTTTTCACGTCTTAACAAGAAAACTCCGTCCTTCGATCTGTCTCTAACTCGTCGGCTTTTTCACGGCCTCCCTCGGCGAGCAGAGGGAGGCAGTGAAAAAGCCGACGAGTTAGAGACAGATCGAAAGACGGAGTTTTGGTGTTAAGTAAAAAAAAAAACCTTCCTCGGCCAGGTCACATGATCCAATAGTTTTCGGTTGAGATTCAAATCCCACAACTCGACCCTTCTGATGATCGTCCGACTCGGATGATTCGTCGACCGCAGTCTATCTCTTCATATATTCGGCACAGGAAGTGGTCCTCATCGGGCCGTCGTGATAGCCTTCTTTCTGAACATCCGTAAGTGTCGTTAGATTTCGTCTTGGTCACTCGATATGGGCCTATATCGGTTTCAACTTCATTCCAGGACTTTGCTGTGTTCTCTTAATTGCGACCTTAAATGGAGCGCGCCTTCTCAAATCGCATCTCCTTCTATTTTCTTCTTGAACCTTGAGTGTTTGTTTTTTGTCTTGATTTCTTAGATCATGCCTTTTGTCGTCAAATGTCACCTGAAGATGCTCCTTTATCAGCTCTGCAATAGTTACATGTTCCCTACATCGAAGTTTGACACCATTCATTAACTGTCATGTCATTAACATTCACCAACGTCATTAACTGGAATGGCGTTGTGCCGATGCTCCTATTCTCTCTTGAGTTTATTACCATCTGCACTTTCCCTACGTGCTTGTACCACTTGGTGGGATCATCTATAGATAGTTTTGAAAGTATGGTGATGATACATGAATTGATTCTCTCAGCTTGACCATTTGCTCGCGGCAAACCGGTTGTCTCATGGATACAATAACCCTCAAATTCTTGAGCAGTAACTACTGTTCCCCTATCAGTGATTATGTTAACTGGATTTCCGAATATTACCTTCTGTTGCTCAAGCTTGGATATCACCTCGACGGCTGTCGTCGATTTGGTCGGGTAAAGCCATACGTACTTAGTAAATGCGTCTACTACTAACAGTATATGCCTATAATTCTTATTGGTAGACTCTAAGGGCCCTAAATGATTCATATGATAAGTATGCAATGGGATGTCGTCTTTGTGTAAGGGATGTAAAAAGCCTTCCTGCTTACCCCTTTTTCGGTTAACAGGAATAAATTTCACGCAACCTATAATCATGTTTTCTACTTTTGTTTTCACTCTAGGTATATAGTAATGTTGCTTTATAATTTGTTCTGTCTTCTGTGCGCTGAGATGACAGTCTTCATGAGTTATTTGAATGATTTCATTATGCATATTTCTCGGAATTAATAACAACTCGTTATCGTCCTGACATTTGTTAAGAATATCGTCTTTTAACATGTAGTCTTGATATGGTTTTTCTTTGAGAATAAAATTCTCTTTATCGCTCTCAACCCACAGTCTGCGTTTTGAGCTTCACAATTTTTCAATGGAAGTGCGCTGGCTTCAATAGACCTTTTCATAGTTGAAATTTTTGTGCGCAAGCGTCAATTTCCGCCATGTTATACGTCAAAATTGACCGAACTTTTTGACGTATAACCTTAATATTTGCCCGAAACTTTCAAATTCCCGCCTTTCATACTTGACAGATGCGCATGCGCTTAACTAACCGTAAAAAGGTCTATTAGAGCAACCGGATTCCTGCGCAGGCAGTCAACATGACGCATTCTCGTACCTGACCTATGCTCCACGATGAAATCAAATTCTTTCAGCATCAAAAACCATCTGGCAACTGGTGGATAAATACTTTTTGTCCATAGTCTTTTGAAAGGCTGAACAATCCGTAACAATTTTAACTGACGTTCCAAGGAGATAAACGCGAAACTTCTTTAGTGCCTTAATTATGGCGCGTACTTCAAGTTCATAACTGCAGTACTTTTTCTAAGCATCCGTCGTTTTCCTACTCGCATAATATACAGGGTGGAAGTTGTTATCTTCTTGGCATCTTTGACGAAGAATAGCTCCATAACCTTCCATGCTGGCATCTGTATGTTTCGAGTTCTCCTCCAGGCTTAAAAATTTTCAGAACTGGATTACTGGCTAATACTTTTTTCAACGCCTCAAGTTCACTTTCCTGTTTTGGTCCAATGAGAAATTTTGCGTCTGCTTTTAATAAGTCACTCAATGGTCTCGCTATTATGGAGTAAAATGGTATAAATTTCCTAAAATATCTCGTGAGACCTAGGAAACTTTGTACTTGTTTTATCGTTCGTGGTTCTGGTAATTTCATAACAGCTCGAGTCTTCTCTGGCGATGGTAGTACGTTACCATTTTCTATGATATGATCTAAAAATTCTATTCTTTTCCTTAAAAATTGTCATTTTTTTATGTTTATCTCTAATCCGTGCTCCTCTGCGACTTTTAAAACATTCTTCAAATTTTAAATTGCTTCGTCTTCATTGGCTTCTTTGAAATACTGCTGGGGAGTTGCAAAGTCCAAAAGGCATTTTCCTGAATTGAAACTGTCCTTTGTGCGTAACAAATGCGGTATATTTCCTGCTATCGTCTGCGACACTCACATGAAAAAATCCATTTTTCAATTCTATAGTGCTAAATACGCGTGCATCTATTAATTGGTCGAGTAGGTCCTCTATCAATGGCAGTGGATACCGATCTTTACAAATTACTTTGTTGATTTTACGGTAGTCAATGCATATTGCGATCACCACTTGACTTGCAAATTCGGACTTGCTTGGTTCTATTATGCCCATTTTGACCCAATCTTCGACCTGTTCATCCACTATTTTTCTCTCAATGAAAGGTAGCCTCCTAGAACTGAAGAATATGGGTTCCTCATCTTTCAACACTATCTTCATTGTTAAAGCAGTTGCTCTTATTTCATTCTGGTGATAAGCTGAAACGATGTCTGGAATGGTCTTCTTTGCCTTGGTTGAAGCCCTTTCTCCGATATCTATTTCACCTTCGTCAGCCATTGGAATCTGCATTAAAGACATGCTTTCCCTTCGTTTAGATATCCTCAATCCATCTTCGTTTATTAGGATTTCCGCTTGTTCCATAAATTCATTCTCAAAAATTGGATTCACTGTCATGACATTGTCCGGTACTATGTAAATCAGACTAGTGTAACAAGATTCGTCTATATGGATACTGGCTTCAAAGACTCCCTGGATTTTAATACTCGATTTTCCAAATCCGTTTAACATCAAGTTGGATTCTCTGATTTCTAGGGATCCCATTTTTTTAATTAGTCCCTCCTTGATTACATTCACACAGCTGCCTGTATCTATTAGTACTTCGGTTTGAATATTTATTACAGCAACTTTACACATTCTATTTTTTGGTATCATCACTATTTCGTTAATATCTGCAGGTATTTGCTGCTTGGTTAATTTTGTATCCATTTTGCAGGCAAAGCTTTTATGTCCCAACTCATTACACTTGAAGCACTTTACTTCTTTTAATCTACATTCTGAAGATTTATGTCCCTGTACACCGCAGTTATAACAACGAATTAGCTTGTCACTTCCATCTCGTTATCAATTTCTGATTTTTGTTTTGCATTTTTCTTTATCCTCGTCTCTTCCATCACATTTATCTCTAAACTCAATATATACATTAAATTTCATCTTAAACTCATAAACACTAGTAGCTCCATATAAAATCATTTAATTCCGTGAATCTCCTAGTAATCCATTTATTACATACTGCAACAATGATTTCGTTTCTATATTTCCTCTACTCGCTAGCTCTTTCATATACAAGAAATACTCATGTACTGTTTCGTTTCTCTCCAATTTTCTATTCCGCAATATTTCATGTAGCTGCGCGCTATTCAATCGACTCGAAAACTCTTGTTTCAGCGACGTTTTAAGTAAATACCACGAGTTCAAACTGGATTCATATTATATATTGTATCATATATTGGATATATAGCTTCGCGAATCCTCTTAAAGATTTTTTCCCATACACAAACATAAGTAATTCGTTCCATCCGAAATTCAAAGTCAAAGTTCAAAGTCAAATTCAAAGTAAAAAATCCAACATTCGACAGTGCGTACGAACTAGTGCCATCAAAAATTTGTGTTGTCTTCAGTGTCTCTAAAATTCATCACAAATGGAGCGGTTCCTCTAGACACGGATACAGACGAGTTACTCTGTGCATTATTCTCTTCAGTTTCTTCCTCGTCTTCATCGTCCTCCTCTTTACTTTGATAAATTAGTCTTAGATTATCTAAATCCATTAATCGTTCACAAATACTTCGAATTAAATTGAACTTATCACATTTAAATCAACGCGAAAACTTGTCGCCACTGCCACAAGTTCATTCTCAGAAAAATGTTGGTCAATATATTCTAGCTTCTCGTTATATTCAGTTGAACCCTCTTGAAACGTGAAACCAGATCACGTAATACGCCTCTGCTTTTTCGATTACCCTCTTCTTCAAAAATCAGCTTATAAATATTCTTGCAAACATTAAACCTTGCATTTTTAATGCTGTCTGGTACGTTGGAAATTTCTCCTAGCGTCGTCATAATTATTTTCTTCGTTAATATTTTCAACACTTCTTTACTTTCTTTACTTACTTACTTCTTTAAAAAATGTAAATCTCTTTTTTTCAAATATCTTCGTCTTATTTATTTCCGAACGTCGTCTTTGTTTGAAAATATGTCCGTCCTTTATTTTCAAACGTCCGTCCTACTCTTTATTTACGGCCGTCGTCCTTGTTTGAAAATATTTCTGTCTTTTATCTTCAAATGTCCGTCCTTCTCTTTTCAATAGGTTGCGTCAAACCTAATACGAACCCCCATTTTCTTTATTTACTCTCAAACGTTTTACCGCCTTAATAATTTATATATCTATATATATATATATATATATATATATATATATATATATATATATATATATATATATATATATAATAATGCACAAAAATCATAAAACGCACTATGTTCATTTAAAAAAAAAATGCAAAAACACGTCAAACAGTTTATTTTATTCCGTTTATTTTATTATTTTTATTCTTTTAACATAAGTCAAAAAAATAAAACGTCAAATTTGTCAAAGTTATGACGTCATCAATATTTTTTTTAAATAGGAAGCTACTTTTTGTTTACATTTTTTGATAAAGCTTGTTTTTCTGCATTATAAAAAAATAATTGAAGTATGGGTAACATAAGAAAAAAAACCGAGAAAATTATTAAAAAACGAAATAAACTTAATTTTAGTAATAACCTCTGAATTAACTAAATAGTCCATTAAACCAAAACTATTTCTTACAGGAATTGTTCAAACTGTGTCCCGTCCACTATCTGACATAGGCCAAGACGATGGTAGACCTGATTTCCCTTGAGTTCTCGATCATCTGCGGAGTTATACGAGTCATTTTATGTCTAATTCGTTCCATTAAGTCTTCTAAATTGACTTTTAAAATGTCCCCACAGAAAAAAAACAAAGGGGATAAGATCAGGTGACCTAGGTGGCCACTCCATTGGTCCACATCTTCGAACATTAAAACCATAATGTGTTGGTGCACCATCTTGTTGGAACCAAATACTGGGATCCAAGTTTTCCCTATTATTTGCATCCGGAAATGCCGCAATTAGGTCCGGAAGCACTGCCATACGCCGATGTTCCAAATATCGCTCAGCTGTTAAATTCCCGCGAAAGAAATAACGTTAATTTTTTGTCTGAATCCAGTGGTGGCTTTCCCGAGCCCAGTAGCGACAATTGTATAGATTTACTGTACCACTTAAATAAAACGTTGCCTCGTCTGGAAATAAGGCAAATTTAAATTTTCGTCACAATGCCTCATGGAGATTTCACAAAATTCCGAACATCTGTCCGGATCATCTTCTAAGAGTTCGTGAACAAGCTGTACTTTGTATGGGTGCAGTTATTCTTTTTTTAAAAACTTTACTACAAACGACTGACTAACATTTTCTTGTAAGGCAATTTCTTTTGTAGTTGCATGAGGGTTGTCTTCTAATGACAGCAAAATATCTAACTTTGCATCGTCGCTTATTTCTGGTCTTACCGATTTTGGAGCAACCCTCACGCTTCCCGTTTCATTAAATTTTGCAAGAACTCTGCTTGCTGTGCTTCTAGCAATTGGAGGTCTTTCAAAATGTGTATCGTTAAATAAAGCACATATTAGTAACCTGCTATCATTAGAATTTATATCTTTTCTCTTTCGGTTAAAGGAGCCATCATAATAAAATTGGTATGACGCTAATTGTAAGACTGACACTGACAAACATTTGTTTTATTAAAACAATTGAAAAAATTTATAAAATTCATAAAAAATTTATAAATTTATATTTAAGACAGATGTTCTTACTAGGTAACTTTAAGTTTTTTAATATTTAGTTTTTTTTCATAAATTCAAAATCAAGTTTATTTTGTTTTTTAATTCTCTCAGTTTTTTGTTATATGACCGCTACTTCAATTATTTTTTACCCCATGTCCTTTGGTTGCACTAACTATGTGGTATTAGGAGGAAGAAATTCCAGCTGTATATTTTGTAGATTGTCTAAATGAGGGTGTGTCGCACAATTGCCAACAAGCAACAATATTTTTCTTTGTTTAAGTTGTAAATTTTGGTCCCAACTAGTAAGCCAATTTCGAAAAAATCAGAAGTCATCCATGCATTTTTGTTTGCATGGTACTCCACTGGTAAACCCTCCATTCTTAACCCTTTAAACTTAAAGCATCGAGGTCTAGCACTTTTTCCTATGATCAGTAGCGTTCGTTTGTCAGTACCTGACATATTTGTACAGCATAACACAGTAATTCGGTCCATCGCCTTTTTATAACCCAACTGTGCAATGTGTTTATAGCATAAGGAAGCATCTGGCGTAGCACGATAATAGACGCCGGTTTCATCAGCATTGCCATCAGCACAAAAATTCTCTAAAAAAGTAGGAATTTTCGTAGTTTTCCACTGTTCGGCACTTTCGTTGTCGGCACTGCCCTTTACACCGTGCGCTTTTTAAAATTCAATATTGTGTCTTGCTTTCCATCGCGATCACCAACCATCAGTTGCTTTGAAATCGTTGCGGCCCAGTTTTTTAGCTAACTCCTCTGACTCCGCCTTCAATATTGGGCCGTTGATATTTACGCCTCTGCCACTAACAATAGAAAACAATTGATCTAGTGCTTCTTCGACGTCTGGATCCTTCCCCTCGCGTTTTCTTTGGGATGTTTCTGCCTGTCCTTCTTGTAATACCAATTCCTCATGCAGTTGACTTTCTTGTCGTAAGACACGCGATATGGTAGATTTTGGTACACCATTTATCTCAGCGAGACGACGATAACTTGTATTAAGTGGCTGGCTTTTTATTTTATCTAGCAAAGCAATTTTACTGGAAAGTGTCAAATCATTTCTTGGCATTTTGGCAAGGGTCAAATTTTTGAAAAATAAAATTGACAAAAAATAAGTTCACGCACTGTTCACGCGCGAGGTGTATTGGTGACTGAATAAATACGCAACAATTGAGACAGTTGTCACGTGCCAGGTGTATTGGTAACTGAATAAGATCGGCTTGGCGCCGCGCCGATCAGCTGTGAGACAACGCATCATATCAAATTCTTTGTATAGAATTTTTCTTGAGAATATGTGTAACATAATATGTGCTGTGATCTTAAATTTACTGTCCCAATTAAGCGGAATGTTGTCCCAATTAAACATATAAATTTACTATTGGTTTCTTGGGTTGGTTTCGGTTCTTTGAGATTTGCCCCAAATAAGCGGCTGTACCAATTAAGCGGTGTCCCAATTACGCAGAATCGACTGTATTTACCAAAGCCGTGCTTGGGAAAGCGTTTTCCAGGTCCAGACCCACAAATATCCCAATGTCCTGAAAATCTGGCCAACAATCTTATTATCGGCGTACGTGAGAGTACATATGAGTTTCGGGGTCTATGAATCCAAATCTAGTGCTAAAATTGAAAAAAAAAGAAAATGGCCGATATGAAATGACCGATAGAGTTTGTGAAAAATTGTGTGAGATTGTGTGAGAAATTGAAACTTATGGGTTTTTTAGATCAAGGAAAACAAATTTGGTAAAAATGATAAGAAACAACATATTTTTTACATTTTTCCAGAGTAACATCGAACCAGTAGTGAGTGTTGCAAAAACGTTATCGTGAGTGGATATCTTCATCGCATAATAGAAGACACTCAGGTATGTTAATATCGCTTATCGATGTTTTCCACGTACACCATGTAATGTTAGACGCGTGAGATACAGATTTGTGAAGTTATTTTGGAATAAAATTTAGATAGTTGAACAGACGTCTTGTCTAGTCTTATTGTAGACAGGGCGAACTGAACCTCGCCCAATGGATTGTATATTTTATTTATATTTTTTTGTTTATTACGAATAAAGGCCTTTATTATTATAAAAGTAACTTAATTATCTAGTTTATTCAAATGTAATTTCAAAGGTCCCTTAATTCCATATAGTAAATCCTGTCCGAAAACCATATCAGGGTGCGGCCAAGACAACTCATATTTCCTTACAATCTATAAAAATTAAAAAAAACACGTTGAAAAATGTTTCGTTTTGGTAGAATATTATAATCTTTTACTTTTGCAATAGCAATTTCCATTTCTAAATTCGCCAGGCGTTTACCAATACACGACCTTGCCCCAAAACCAAACGGCAAAGTTACAAACGGATACGTATTCTTATGAGAATATTCATTCTTTGTTGTCCTTAGCCATCTATCGGGAATAAAAGTGCTTGGATCTTTAAAATTTTCCTCCAAAAGTGATAAATACAAGTTCGGAAAGAAAAGATTTACCTAGTTATGTAAACAAAAATATTCTTCCAAATATCATTGATTAATAAATATTTGATTTGACTTACCCCAGCTGGTACTTGATAACCACAAATAACTAAATCTTTTGTCGCCATCCTCAAATTTCCATTGCCAATAGGTGCTAATCTAGTCGTCTCGCGAATTACAGCTTTCAAGTAATGCATATTACTTAACATTTCCTTATTAATTGGTGTGTCAGGACTTGGTAAATATTCAAGCAGTTCTTTTCTAAGTTTATTCTGTGCTTCAGAATTTTTTGCTAGGAAATACAAAGCTGCTCCCGTTGATTTTCCAGTCTATAATGCATACTGTAATTACCGAAAAATACTTAAAATTAGTGCAAATAAATATAACAGTATCTACTCCTGCTGAAAGCATATCTAGGGTCATAACCATGGCAATCCTTTTGTCTTTTGCTAACATTTTCTCAAACGCACTTTTCTCCCATTCTGGTTTATTCTGATAATCAGGAGTGGTTTCAATTTTTAAAATGGCTTCTTCAATAAATTTCAAAGTCATACTAAAAATATAAAAATTAAATACTTAAAATTATAGACAGTTTTTCTTCATTACTTTGTGAAATAATCTTGATATTTTATAAATCTTTTCCACATAGGTAGGTTATATTTGATTATGTATTTGCCGAATGGGAAGAAATCCAATATAACTAACATCTTTAAAATGTCTACCATATATTTGGCCATCGTTTCAGCTTGGACATTTGGATTTACATCCAAACAACCGAAACGCCTGTCCAGAGCTACCACACCTATAGACTCAAAAGCCCACTTATTCAATTCATACTCAAAATTAGGAGGCATTTCATGATTCAAACTATACAAAAATTCTATTCTTGTCATAAAATCATCAGCGACTTTGTTCATTGACGAAATGTATTGTACAGCCGTCCTTGGCTGTAATAAAATTGGGTTCACTGTCGAACGAATCTTGTACCATTCTTCTCCGTGTCTGAAATAGAATTAATATTAATTTAATTGTAAAAACCCCTTGAATTAATTTTAGTTACGTAGTCAATAAACTTCCAATTTCTCCAAAAACATCTTTTCTGATATCTTTTCTGTAAATGTTTACAGCTTTCATTCCTTCTCTTATTGGCCAAACGCTTTCATTTCTATAAACCTAATTAAAACATTAAGTTAGTTTAATAAAATTATCATCTATGGCAGCTTAAAGTTTATATTACATGTGTGATCATTTGACTTTTTCTTCTTTTTCTGTAATATATATATATATATATATATATATATATATATATGTGTTGTATTGTTTTCTCGGGGATTCCGCGTTGATGCTGAGGGTTGGCTCTGAAAAGAACCGGATTCTCGACGTTTCGGCGAACTAACATTCGCCATTCTCAAGAGATATATGCGTCCGTACGGGTCAACCGTTCGACGCATACTGAGAGCTCGTTCGTGCGATGCGACTACTTATAGCTGTCTGGCTTCGGGTCATGCGCGTTGTGTGCGATGCTTCGGTTCGGTTGTTTGTTTGTTTTGTTGGTCGTACATGAGTCTGGGGTGTCTGGGATTGCATTTTGAGGGTGGATATGATCGGTCGCCATGCTGGGGGCAGTCTCAAGGAATCGTCTCTCGTGTTCATGCAGTAGTCTCGTTTATCTATCTCTATGGCTTCTCTGTATACTCGTGACATTTCGTGGCTAATCTGTGCAACAGTCCTTGAATTTCAGGAACACAGGTATCTATCCGCGAAAACCTCAAATACAACATATATATATATATATATATATATATATATATATATATATATATATATATATATATTAAAGCATATATCAACCTATATCCCGAGAAATAGATTATTTGTTTTAAAGAATGATACTATTTTTAAATTTCCAATTGCGAGCAATTAAATTTATTTTGTAACGGAACAACGAACTAAATATATAAAAAGATAATATTCATCCTATTTTCTTAATAGTAATTTTCCGAACTATTCGTAACATTATTCTAAAAAATCTTATTAAACATATACCTTTTCTATTTCTTTAATAGAAAATATGGTAACCATATCACCAATAAATCCCAAATCCTTCATAACTGAAATTTCACCATACTTCCGTCTAATACTAAAACAAACTATTTCACGAACAAATCTTTGAGCGCGATTAGAGACTCGTTAAGTTAACTTCATATCTCCCCATAAAAACGTCCATGTGTTGCCCAAAATAGGCAACAATTTGGGCCCTGGGATGCTCTCGTAAGGTTTAGCTTCATCCCAACCCTCAGGTTTATGTCTATTTGCTTCTGAATCAATATAGTAGTTATATTTGTTTTGAATGGGATTCCCTAGGCACAGTAATCTTGACTGAATTTGTTTCACAATTTTTATACGTAACATCGCACGGCTATATATAAACTAACGATGTTCTTCAATTGCTTATCTTAAATATGTTTTATCGTGATACTCATAATTTACCGAGCTCAACCGAGAGGAAATATTATATGATTCTGAATAAATAATGTATTATTATTCCTTTTTTAATAAAATTTTTTACAGCAAACAATATATATATATATATATATATATATATATATATATATATATATATATACACTTATATATTGTTTTATACACTTATATAAATAATATACACTTGTTTGACGTGGATAAACTATATAGGCAAAAATCACATATATCATTCACTTTTAACTCGGTGAACATTAAAGTGACACATTTACCTTGACTTTGTTATATGATCTTTCAAAGCTAAATTGCAGATTCAGTAATTGTATAATGTAGGTATATCTTTTATTTATTTTATTACATTTTCACATTTAAAGAAAAATAGCTTACTTTCTTGTTATTACGAATAAGTTTTTCACTTAACTAATACCACAATTGAACGCTATTTTTTTATATACAACGATTATTAATATTATTATTTTTAATTTGAAATATAATTTAATAGGTTTTTACTCGGAAGACATATATTGGACTAACAATAAGTTGGTCAATGTATCATCTAAATCTACTTATCACATTTTTCGTAGTGCGAATCTCAGACAGACAAAAATATCCAGAAAAAGATTAGATAATGAGACAGATAATAATTAGACCATTCGAATAATGCAATACACGTGCGCGAGTATGATTAGGTTATCTTATAACATTTAAAACCAAGTAAACATAAAACCAGTTTAGGATCACAACAAATAAATTAGTGTCCGACCACCGAAATACGATTTTCAGCCGACACCGACACCGTAACCGAATACTCGGCTCTCTTTCGTCCGAAACCGAAAGGAATTATTATTAGGAAATCTCTTTATTTTCTGCATAAATGTGTCTTTCAGAGCTCAGAAAAATGTCACCTTTTTGATAACATTCTTTAGTGGTGATTTTATTGGCAGAAACCGTAATGTAAAGTGACCACATTTTCATTGAGACAAAGCGGGACAAATGGGATGAAATGCGAATTATAATTTAGTTATGAAAGCAGACCAGTAAATCAAAAAAATAATTTGCGTAACAAGTGTGTGAAGAAGGGCTTTTATGCATGAGGTGCGAGTTTTATGAAATCGTTTTTTATTTAATGTAATCTGTTTGGCATGATAGTTCCGGTTAGATGACACTTTAATTTAAATGATTCTTCAGTTAATGCAATGCTGGTGAAGTATCGGTCGGTGAATAAATGGTAACCAGTGGCAGCTGGATGATCGCTCACTCAATAACTGATGATATAAATGCACTGGAATACTAGTAGATACTGGAAAGTCCGGTCTCATCAATGACTTTGTTGTTATACTTCCAAAATAAGGTAAAATCGAATAACGTGCGTAAAAATCCAATGTAAATAAAATCGAGTTTCATTATTAAATGATTCCTGTTTATTGTTACTATGGCAACAACTTGCGTCACTAAACAAAAACCATAGACATAAATAAATTTTCGGACGTGCTCTCATTGCGATTACATAAAACCCGCACCTCATGCATAAAAGCCTTTCTTCACACACTTGTATCATAAACTACTATTATTGTATACATTCTTGTATACAATAATATATTCTCATATACTTGTCTATAAATATACAAAAATGTATTTATTATTAATTATTGGTAACTATAAAAATATTTTGTAAACAACAATAACTTGAAAATTATACTACTAATTTTTAAATAATTTAAATATTTTATTTAAAAAAAATATGATTTTCTGTCACGGTCAAATTTTTGAGAAATAAGTGAATATAAAAGAGAATACTCGGATCATTTATTAAAATGTCGTAAAATTTCCCACATGAATTGGTCAAATTATTATTATAAAGTTTAATTTTCAAATGCGTTTTTTCAGTCGTCCATATTTTATTGATAGAAAAAACACTTTTTGTTGCTGCATTTGTTCCTAGAAGGGACAGCGCGTATTTTTCTACCATTTTCAAAATATTTTGATAAGCTTAATGAAGTCGGAACACAGCCTGAATATATAAATATATTCAACCTTTCCGGCTCTATAACAGTAATGAATCTTTATACCTTCGTGGTACTCAACAAAAACCAGAAAAATAACATAGCCATCTGTACACGCGTTTCGAGATATATCTCTCATCAGTACAGCTTTGCTTTTATGAACAACAATTTGTAAACCATTTACTTGTTGTTCATAAAAGCTAAACTGTACTGATGAGAGATAAATTAAACCATTAAACGACCAAATTTTCTGAAAGAACTATTAATTTTTTATAATATCTGCTTGGAATATCTTGAAGAACGGACAGTTCAAATGGAGGATATTAAAAAATTACATTGCGTGACACTAAAAAAAGGAGATTTTATGGGAATATGTGAAAAAATCTTATTTTATATATTACAGTACATTTAAAATAAGAAATGCAGATATTTTTTAAAAAGCGGGACATTTTAAAAATCGGCAGGACGCGGAACTGTCCTCTAAAAAGCGGGAGTGTCCCGACAAAATCTGGACGTGTGGTCACTTTACCTTAATGGCAACTTTCTTAGATGTCTACTATACCAAAATACTATATCAAAAAGGTATCTTATCATTCTTTAGAGGTCATTTTATTGGCATATAAAAGATACCTTAATGGCAATTTTTTTAGATGTCTCTACGATATCAAAAAGATATCTTATCATTCGTTAGAGATCATTTTATTGGCATATAAAAGATACCTTAACGGCAACTTTGTTAGATGTCTCTACGATATCAAAAATATATCTTATCATCGTGTCTGCCATAATCTAAATCTAAACTTATCATCAGCTGATGGCTATATAAGTTTTTTAATGATTGTATATGAATTTGCAAATAAACACTAAATTTGTAAACAAAAACTCAAATATTTTAACAATATTTACTTTATTCAGTGTGAAATTTACATAATCAAATTATAGTTTATTTCGGCTAACAATAAGTGTGCAAAATAAGCTTCCCTCGCTTAGCGACTTGCTTTATAATTTTTGCGCTTGCGCACTGAAATGACCTTGAAATAAATAACATTGTCGTAAAATAAATTTTTGATTGTATAATAAAATTTCATTAATAAACGACTTTTCTTTTAACCTATTAACAGTTAAAACAACAGTCCTTGCCACTTTATCGGTTAACACCTGCAAACGAGTGTGGGGACGACACTACAATGCCACAGTCAAAAGAAAATTAGTCAGAATGTAAACAAACGATTGGTTCATCTACGGACTGGGTTCCAAACCTAGGGATAATTACCCCCACGGGATTAAATCGGCTTTTCTGCGGGGATAACCAAGAACTAAATTATTATATCATACTAATTAATTAACAGAATATATAGTTACTAAAAATTAAAAAAAAAATTACAGATAAACTGCGCAGTAGTATTTACACTCTTTCTAGCAGCCGTGTCGTTGTCGCCTGATTTAACTTGATAATACGCCTGATAATCCGACACATGGTACCAGACAACCGCCGGATTATCCAAACATTCCAAATTATATGAATAAATTACTGAAACGCCTAATTACGGAACGTGCCGGACTAACCAACGGCCGGATTATCATTATTGTACTGTAGTTATTTTTTTTTTTTTGCATTTTTATTCTATTTAAGAAGACCAAAACACGGGTCTGCTAGTTATCTCGCCCTCTAATCATCTGAATTCCCGGCATTTGATTACCAATTTTCCCTCCATGAAATATTGTAATGGCCACACCTTTTTTGCCAAACATCCTTGATATTGTAAAATGAATTAAAGTTAGTTAATTTCCAGAAGTCTTTTTTTTGTGTGGGGGTCGTTTGGCTGCAAAGCCTTTCTGCACTGCGACCAACTTGATCTATTGTGCTTGACCCTACTACAGTTACTCTCCCAGGAATTCAACTTCGTGAACGAACTCTAAGATATTCCTGAGAGGGTTGCTACTCAGCTCCAAGGTGGTCAATCTTGCGACCCCGAAGTGGACAAGCCTTATGTGTGCTAGCGCTACACATGTGCACATTATGTGTTCAGCGGTTTCTTCACATAATCTACAGGAAACTTCCTCTGCCTTTCCCATGTTGTGTAGGTGATATCTCACCGGACAATGTCCTGTGAGTATGCCTACCAAAGTTCTGATTTCTCTTCTAGAGAAGTTTAGCATCTGCTGCTTATTGCGGCAGAATAGTTTATGAGCATTTTAGCTTGCCTCTGTCCTGGCGTGTTCTTTCAGTGGGTTTGCTTTTGCTCTTCTTCCCATTTCTTAGCCGCCTGCCTTAAGTGGGCCTTTGTAAGCCCACAAGTTGGCTCCGGGCCCAAGAAGGGAGCCTCGCCCCGCTTTTGGCGAGTGCGTCGGCCATTTCATTCCCATATATGCCCTGGTGACCCGGTGACTACATTAGCGTGAGTCTGTTACCTTTCACCAGTTGCTTTAGGGTTTGTTTACAGTTCCAGGTTACCTTGGAATTCAAGTTGTGGGCTTTTAAATTCCTTAGAGCTACCTGGCTGTCCGTTAGGATGTAGAATTGCACTCCTTTAAGACGTTTCTTTAGGCAGATTTGTGCGCATCTTTCAATGGCTATAATTTCAGCCTGTAGTACCGTGGGAGCCTGGCCCAATGCCGTGAACTCCCTGTGACTCCGGCTGTATATGCCAATTCCTGTACCCTTAGCAGTTTTTGATGCGTCGGTGTACCACATGGACGCTTTGTCTTTTAGGTTTTCGATTATTTGAACACTTTTGAACGGCTGTGTCAAAGTCGTATTCTGTAGACATTGCGTCCCAGGGATGCTTCAGAAATTTCTCTCCGATTTGTTCCCTTATTTTCATGTGTCTCTGAATAGGCGATGTGTACCTTAGTCTCAGAGCACTGAGAAGACCTTCTTTTTCTACCTGATTGTGCAGTGGAAGTAGGTCCATCAGAACTTCCATTGCTGTGGTTGGAGTAGATTGCATCGATCCTGTTATACCCAAGCACACAAGCCGTTGAAGCTTTTGTAGCATGTTTTGGGTCTTTATTTACTCTGTTTTGTACTACCATACGAGTGAACCGTAGGTGATAATCGGTCTTACCACTGCTGTGTAAGACCATAGGACCATTTTGGGTCTTAGTCCCCATGTTTTCCCAAAAAGCTTACGGCAAATCCAAAAGGCCGCTGTGGCTTTTGAGAGCGTTTTGTTCAGATGCGAGTTCCAAGTGATTTTCTTAGGTTACCCCTACATATTTCACCTCCTCGGAAAACTCTAACGTCTGACCTTCAATGCTCGGAGCTTCCAAGTTTAGATTCCTCTTTCTGGTAAAGGGGACCATATAAGGGATTCATATGATCCCGTTCATATGGTTCATTGATTCAGCATTTATCTGCAGCAATAAACTCACTGAAACAATATTTTCCGGACATGGATACTTATCAGTTCAACTCTTGGATATTAGGATCATTTTCTACTTATGATGACATTATTACAGACGAAGATGTGGCGGCCAAAGTGGAGTTTCTCGGACTGCGCGAGAATAGTCTTTTAGAATTTCAAAATTATGATCTCTGTAAATTTTGGCGTGAAGCATGTGCCGAATATCCTGTTAAAGTTAATAGAGCATTAAAAATCTTAATACCCTTCGTAATCCGGCGAATCCGACATCACTAAACGTTTACCGGATCCGGTACCAATATACCGGATCCGGTCACCGGATGAGTAGCACTTTGAATGTGTGATGAGCATGGCGCTACATTGGGTTAATCTGTTCTAAGAGAGATTACATTTATAGGCAACCCAACGTACGCATTATCCGCATGCGCATTCCGCATGCAAACAGTCAACAGAAAATTATCCTGATCGGATCAACCGAATTTCCATCGATCCGGCCGGGTCCGGTCGGATCCGGCCGGATCGATGAAAATTCGGCCTGATCCGGCCGGATTATAAATGACACCGGATTGTAATCCCTATGTGAGAGTAGTTTTTCAACTTTAGTTTATTAATAACAAAGGCCAGAAACAGTCTCAATGTGGAACATGACTTGAGATGCGCTTTAAGTAAAACTAAACCTAACACAAAAAGACTTGTGAATGCAAAACAATACCGTGAAGGTTGGTGCCTATGCTACTGCCTATTAAAATATGTTAAAATTGTAGTATAATTTGTGATGAATAAAGATATTTGTATTTGCTTGTATTGTTTGTTTTGATTTTAAGGGTACCGGCTTTACTACTTTTACAGGTTTGAGCGGGGCGTGCTTATTAAATAATTGTGTTATCAGTGCGCTTAGTTCTTCAACTTTTTTGGAAACTTCGTCGATATTATAGATTGCATTCCACGGCATTAAAGCTGCATCATAGAGTAAACAGTCCATATCAACATCTTTCAAGTTTCTGCAAAGTTTACTTTGGGGGATATATTTCGGTACGTCAATGTTAAATTTACATGTAATGAGGCTATGGTCGGTCAGAGTTTTGGTGTCGATAGTAATTTCATTCATCCGCTCAACGGTAGAATCAATCAGAAGGTCATTATTGCTAATATATAGATGGCCTATCAGAATGGCACTGGTGTGGCATATTCTGGTGGGTGTGGTAATGATTTGAGTCAAAGTCAAAGTCAAAAGGTTCTACCATTTTGTATAAATATTCTCGACTCCGGAGACGGTCCTTGCAGGAGATCAATATTGAAGTCACCTGCTACCATTATTCCATTGACTTCCGCCGAAAAACTTGACAGCTGTTCTTCAATTGTCCTTAGGATTTTGTAACTTATGTCCGGCGTTCGGTAGATGACACCTAGGCCAAGTTTATATGTGGGTTTGATGATCACGATGCACCATAGCTGTTCGATTTGTGAGTTTTCAGCCTGTTCTAAAGTTTCAAACTTATACATTGATTTCAGGTAGATGGCTACGCCACCACCACGTCTTTTGTTGGAAGTGGTTGAGTCTCTGTCTTTTCTAAGTAAACTGTAGCCCGGGATGGTGATCATTTTGTTATGATCCGCATGACGTCGATGTAAACAAAACGTTAGCAACGAATTATCGAAAATGTCTAAAGGGACAACGATAAAGGAGGCGATCAAAAGATGGGAAGAGAAGCATCCAGACGAAGCTATAGGTCAAGCCAAGGATGTGGGATTCCAGTTCCAGTTTCCGCCGATCGAGAAAATGGACAACTCACTCGCAGCGCTGATCAATGTCACGAAAATATAACCATTTATTACATAAAAGCACACAAATTAGATTAGTTTGGAATAATTAATAGTTTTGTGTATATAAGATTTGTCAAGAGGATGTTAAATTATTGCTTAATTGTCTTTTAAATTTTAATTGGGGCAGTCGTTAGCAAACGCGGACTAACCCCGAGTTATATATAACACCAACAAGCGTATAACACCAACCAGATAACTACACCAACCACCCCCGGATCTTCAATGTTTTCGTGACGAGGCCAAAACTGAAAACTGCCGCCCCCACCCGCCTATATTTTTATCTTTATCACCATCATTTCAGCCATCAGACGCCCACTGATGGATATAGGCCTCGCGGAAAGAACGCTACAAAAACCTATCTAGCGTTACTCATTCTGTGTTAAGCCTATTTATTTACAAATATACGTACGTACATGTACGGGCGAGTAGAACATACATATTACTTAGGATAACACAGATGATGTCAGAAATAAAACGAAAGATTAAAAATAAAAAGCAATTAAATATGTTGTATTGCAAATTGAAATTAAAATTTTACTATTCGAGCCTTTTGATCTGCAAAGAAATCTATAGCCTTGTCATCAAAACATTTTAAAGTAGGGATGAAATCTGTTTTCTAATATGCCACAGGGGTAATGGTATTGAAAAGGTTATGCACCTATGATCTACTATGTTGATCTATGTTGGTCTGTGTCTGTGTAACCAGAAGAATATTACTAATATGGGCAGGGCCCGGTGGCCCGCCACGCGTTTTGGTCGATCTTGGCCACAATATATATATATATATACATATATATATATATATATATATATATATATATATATATATATATATATATATATATACATATATATATATATCAAAAAGTAGATCGCCACTACAAAAAGGTTGTACAGCCCTGCCAGTGGCGGATTTAGGTCAGTTGAGGCCCCGGGAGCAAAAAAAATATTGCCCCCCCAATAAAACGAGAGAGACAAGAAAAATTTGATTTATTTATTAACCAAAAATTAAAAAAAACAAAAATAAACATAAAATATTAAGTACTATTAATGTACCAATAATATTTGAATATAATATATGTGTAATATAATTAATAGCATAAAAATCACAAAGTTTTGAACTAATAGTTGAGCATATGTAGGTGTATAAAAGTATAATTATAATTATTAATAGTATACGTATAAGAGGAACAATCAGAAATATGAACGAAAAAATATTAGAATTGTACATGAAATAAAAATTTCATATTTGGAAAAATTTGAATTTTTTTTTCTTGCTTTTCGTTTTGCAAACTTATTAACTATCTCATCACAATAAATAATTTTCAGTAAATCGCTCTCTATATATAAGATAGCCATATTTTTAAGTCTTTCCTCTTACACTGAATTTCTTCTCGAAAATTTCTTCTAGATAATCTTAAACTCTTTTTAAACAAGAATTGATGTGTTTGAAATTGGCATGGTTGCTAAATTTTTGGAACGAAGTTCCTTTAGGGAGGTCCCGTATGAGTGATTCGGCAGAAAACGTATAAGCCGCGTAAGTTATACCGCGTAACTATACCGCGCCCTCTTTCTTTCGTTATACGCCGCGTCACACTTTCTTTCGTCATACGGCGCGATGTTTTTTTCTCTTTCTCTCAGTTATACGTTTACATAAATTCAACAAGCGAGTGGCGCAACGGTAACAGTCCCTCATCGAGAGCGCGAAGTCGCCGGTTCGAACCCGCCAGTGGGCTTGCGCTTTTTCTTCAAATATTTCACATTTTTTTACAAATTCTGTGTCAAAAATGTGTCTTGAATATTGTTTATTTTGGAATTAATTGTAATAACTGTTTTTATTAGCGGGAAAAAGAATTTTGAAAAAATCATTTTCAATTTCTTCATTTCAAGGAAATTTTCAATTTCTTTTTTTAATCTCTTAATTTCTACGTTATCTGCATTGATATCAACATAACGTAATGGATATTTTACAATACCAATCCCTTACAATTAGTATTAAAAATGAATTCGTAGATCGTACCTAGGAAGGGAATATAAATTGTAACAAATTCGACATCATTAGGTAATACGTGGAGCGATTTCAAGATGCTCGGGAAGCTTTCAGGGGGTCACTTGACAAGTTAACTTAATGGTACTTGCTACGTCCCGTTAAAAAAATATTTACAATTGATTCCAAAATAAACATTATTCAAGACACCTGAATTTGTAAAAAATGTGAAATATTTGAAGAAAAAACGCAAGCCTGCTGGCGTGTTCGAACCGCCGACTTCGCGCTTTCGAAGCCGTTACCGTTGCGCTACTCGCTTGTTGAATTTTTTATTCATCAATCGCTATTCGAATATAGTATTGAAGGTTCTAATTTACTTAATCTAAATTATTATAAACTTCCACTCATATTGGCTGGAGACTTCAACGTTAACTTCAATGATTTTGAAAAATCTGAAAAACTCGCAACCTTTTTATCAGAAAGGTTTGATTTGAGTATAAATAATCATCCAGCGGAGTACACAACAAGAAACTGTAAGACAATTGATGCTGTTTTTTAGAGATACTTGGATAACATAAAATCTCAAACATATGTATTTTACTATAGATATCATAAACCAATAATTACCACACTGAATTAAAAAAATCCTTTGGATTTTCTGTACATCTTTTCTTGAGATCATCTTCAAATGATTTATCTGTAAGTTCTTTAACTTCCGATATCATTCATTTTTTTAAGAAATGATTTTACTTCAATAACAACTTTTTTTTTCTTTTGGGGAGTTGCATATTTCATATAATGCCTCTTTAATATTTTTGTACCCACATTTTAACGCTAAAACTGCATCAGCCCTGGCAGAACATCTTGTGACACATCTTCTGACACATTCTTTAATGTATAAGACCATTTATCTAATTTATTGCATAACATGTTCGATCGAATCGGCGATGCAGAGAAAAAACAAACAAATTTTGCACGAATAAAAAATATCTGGACGCATTACTACAACTCTCTGCAGCAACATTACCTACTAAATTAATTGAATGACTAGAGCACGGAATAAACGTTGCTGATGGAGCTACGTACTTGCCCGACAACAATATTTGCTGAATTGGCGTGGATAAAACTGTCTCTTCTAGATACTCCGTATCACATCATGTATTTCTAAAGGGAAGAACATTAAAAATCTCTCCTTAATATCCCCATTTTCTGATAAATAGGGCACTACGAAGTTGTTCCACATGCACAACATCGAGTGTAGAATCTAAAATTATACTATTAGTATATTTCGCAACAAGTGCGGAAAGTTGTCGATTGCACACGAGAGCCAAGATAAGCGCACGAACGAAGTGAGTGCGCTCATTCGCTCGAGGGGGCAATTGACAATGCCGCACGAGTTGCGGATATTATTTTTTATTACGAATGCCAGAAAGACAAAGACTTAAATTTTAAAAAGAATCAGGTGATTCTAAACGCTCCATTATTATTTATGTCATTCTATCTGACATCTTGTAACCTTCGGCCAGTTCACTTTGAACTTTTTTTTTTTAAATATTGATTTGAGATGTCATTGTGTTTCACGTCTGTCGTTTCTACATGTGTTGACAAAAAGTGTTTGTGTAATGTAATGATTACAGTGCTAAATTAACGAGTTTTACTATTTTTTATTATGAATTTGAGAATGACAATACAAAAAAAATTAAAATTATGTACCTACTTAAATCAAAAGAAAAAAAAACAGAAACATTATTTTTTTTAAACAATAGTTGAAAAAGTTATTAATTATTTTTTTTTCATTATTATATATTGAAATATTTGAAAAATTAAAACTTATGTGTTTTGAGGTTGATGTTGAAATTGTGTGTTTCAAAATTTATATTTTCTTTGTTCTGAATTTTAATTGGCACTGGATTTATTTGTATATTTTCTTTTGAAGTAGACGGCCTGTTTGATATAGTATCTGCAATTTGCTGGCCGATTCGCTTTTTGTTGTGGACCGAGTCTTCAACGTAGCCTTCAGCGACTGTATTAGATTTCCATCCTCCATGTCTCTTAAGGGTCAGCAGATCGGCACCAGAATCAGCTAACAGAGTAGCTGATGTTCTTCTGAACATATGTCCAGTATAAGACTTCAGATCTTTCAAATTTAAATATGCTGCTACTGTTTTATGCATACTGCCCTTGTTTAGTACATTTTCCGTTTCAATAATTTGTGAAAAATCTTGTTGTGGTCATGTTGGCAGGACGCAATATGGCATACTTTTTATATATATGGTAAAAATCATCCGTAACTACAAATGATCTTTTATGGCTTATCATTTTTAGTTTTTGGAATTTTTACCAAAAGCATGTTATCTTTATCTTCTATACCGTTCACAGTTGTTACACAGCTCATGACGCCTTGATGACGCCCCAAAAAACCTTGTACCCTAAAAATTAAAGCTACCTAAAATTAAATACATATAAATAAATTTGTGTATTTATTTATATATTGTATTGAAATTATTAGAAAATTTATTAACTAACCTTCACAGTCAGGAATTGATTGTCTAGAGATTCTCAGGAATTGATTGTCATTGAGCTTTCTTGCATGTATAACCTTTATTTTTTATTTTAAAGAAGCAATTAAACTTGAATAATTACAAATATTAATTCTGTGCTTGATGTGAATCAAGCTTCGCAGCATCGAATAAGTTCCCCACAAACTTGACGGCTTATGAGTTTTGGCCAGTTCATTGAAGTATGATAAGACTATCGATTCAGAAAAACTTTTAATTTTTTTTATTGATTGCCATTTCATGAATTTTTCATAGACAGCTTCATATCTACTTCTGGATTTCGTTGGTGTTAATTTTTCAATTATTTCAGTCACAATTTGTTTGAATTCAGGCGGTGTAGAATCATTTTCTGAATCTGAACTCTCTATTTGACAACTCATAATGACAATAAATTATACATCATAACCATAAATTTCTATTATTGTTATTTTTGATGCGTCATTTGAAAAACATTTGAGATGTTGTTTCACAGGGTTGTCGTTTCTACATGTGTTGACAAAAAGTATCCGGGTAATGTAATGACAACAGTGTTAAACTAACGAAATTATTGTACATGTATGATAATTATCGTATGATTGGCAACGCTGCATGTCACACATGTTCACAAATCTAGTGCGGAAAGTAAAGTTTCCGTCCTAAATCTAGGGCGGAAAGTAAATTTTTCCGCTCTAGATTTGCAGTCATTTTCTGACCTATAAAATGGCCTGTAAAATAGTACTTTCTGTGTATGAGTAATAAAAAATATTTTGAGCATTTTATTTCCTCTACAATGTGTGACATAAGAAAATCGGCAATTATTTTCAAAAGTTCATCACACGTCTCAGGCGATAAGTAATTTCGCTACCTTGATTACCATACTTTTGTAAGTGCAACTTGGAAAAATGGTCAAACGCTCAAATTCTCTAAACTAGTCAAATAATTGCCTTTTATCGAAGACGTTGAACTCTCATTATGGCCTCTAAAAGGAATGCCCAACTTTGCGAGGAATTTTTTTGAGGATACAATTCTTGGAAGAACCTCTTTCCAATAATTTTCTTTTTGTTATGTAATTTGCAGATTTTCAACATCAATACGATCTAATGAAGAAGAGCTTGTATAATGTAGACATTGAAGCGAGGTGCTCTTTTGACCATTCATGCTCGAAGTTGTCAGTAAGATATCTCTTAGATGCCAATAAAATGACCTCTAAAGAATGTTGTCATAAAGGTGACATTTTCCTGAGCACTGAAAGACATATTTTTTTAAATAACGTGACTTATTTTCCAAACCGACTAACCAACTGTCTGTTCACCTTCTGGCAAAACAAGAAGGTTCGTACTCCTTGGTTGACAGAAACCGAGAAGGATATTAAAGAACTGGGAATAACAGATCTCCAAAACAGACAGTCTGTGAGACGCATCCTGAAGGAAGTCCGTGGATTTCAGGAAAACCCCCGAAGAAAAGTTACCTCCTGGACAGAAGACAGAAAGGACATGTTACATGACAATTTACACCGGCAGAAGATGCGACAATACTGGGCAAAGATCAAAGCTCAACAGATGAGCAAGCGTGGTCCAAAGTAGGCCTATTCATATTCGTAGGTCTCGTATTCGTAGGCCTTAAAGATGACTTCTTTATGACATATATGTCGAACGGTATAAGTTGTAGTTTTATGGGTTTCCTATATTGCATTCCAAAAATAAACAGATTTACTAATAATAATTAATTTCGTTTTTGGAGGAAATTGGAAAAGGAGCATGGGCGTAGCTAGGGATTTTGTCAAAGGGTGGCAGCCGTCTAGCTGAATATAAAATTGAAAGTCTAATAGCTAGATCTGTATTAGTATTATCATAAGATTGCGTAAGAATTGGAACATTGCAAAATTTGCTTTTGTTCAGTGTTTCCAAAATAAGCGTTGCCAATCCTTCAGCGTCCCTAGACATCGAGCAATCGATGAAATCTATAAATTTTTCTTTCACTGTTAATTGGTTTTAATCGAATTATTATAGACAACTGTTCTTCTTTATAGCACCTTGCTTCGTCGACACTGGAGGAAAAAACCAAATGCTTTCACTTCTTTTACAATTGCCTCTCTAGCAAGGCATGCCATTATTTCAACACTTTGTGAATATCTGGACTGCAATTATTGTTTATTTAATAAGTGTTTTTCAAAGTGTGCGTAAAAGTTTTTGTCATATTTCGAAGTTGATGTCCTCTTGATGTCCTCTTAAAGGTAATCCTTGATGGACAAGGATCTATATTGTAGCAATTAGTTTCAATAATTATTCTCCATTTTGTATAACATTTTGCTCCTGTTGCTTTAAAACTTATTTATGGACATCTCCAGTTTGTAGAGATTGTTTGTAGGATACATATTTTTGTGCACTTTCAATATGAAGCGAAGACTGTTTTTTAACCCCTTGCCAAGTTTCTTACAATTGTTGTAACCGTTTTTTTACATTTTTTTCGTTCTGATCACGAATTCCTTTTGTAATATTATGTTTTATAATTGTCTTATGTTTTTGAAAAATTTCTGTAGGGCTGTGATGATTCGGCAAGGTACCCAATTTGATCCGGTTTTCACTACTAACAGACTCTGAAGCCTCAAGCTTAAATACTTCTGGTTTTGCAAGTAAATCTGCTGATTTGCCTGTGGTCATCGACTGAGGGCAGTTTTCGCCAACTTCTGCACATTTACTTCAACTTTTACATTTATTTTTGCTTTTCTTTTTTAAATGTGGGCATTTCGCGCCGTGTATAATACATAATATATGACTATGTGATGTATAATATATGACTATATATGACAATATAAGTAAGCACTAACAGAAGAAAGTTAATAAAATTTAGTGTTTAGTGTGAGTGTTCACGATAACATGAACATAATGCCCGCTCCACACTCTCGCGGAGTAACTAACCGAAGTTGTTCGAGGCGAGGAACTAGACGGAGGAGGCATCTACACTCTCGCCTTACTTCGCGAGGACCTCAGTGCCATGACTGACACCGAACAGGTGATAGCTGCAGCTGTAACTATTTGTGTGTATAATATACAGGAAAAGACGAGTAAACACGAGTGTGTAGACGTGATACTCTCCCTTCCTCGTACTCGCGCCTCGTGTCCCTTTGACTCGGGTACGAAAAACCGCTTCATGAAGCGAAGTTAGCCAAGGCGAGGCGAGGAAGCACAAGGCGGACCTAGTAACCTGACCACACTCTCGTTCCTCGCTCAACTCCGTGCTATTTCGCGAGAGTGTGGAGCGGGCATAATATTTTCTTATAAAAAGAAACATATTTTCTTTTTAATTATTTGGAAATGTACGAAAATTTCACACCGACGCGGCGTGTGAAAACGATCTGCCCCACCTTTCATGTTGCCAAAACTGGTGGTAAGTCTAGCATACCTAGTTGCAAACTGAGACAGAGACGAGAAAGGATTGTGATAATCTAGATTTTGGAGAAATTAATTATACGAGGAATTACGAGGAACTACGAGGAAATACGAGGAATTGAATCTTAAATAAAAAAGCGATTAAACAGTAAGTAATTCTTCAATGTCGATTTTTCTAGGGTGGGCAAAGAAGTTTCTAGGGTATTAGAAGAAGGTATTAGGCTAAACCGAAAATTCGGTTTCGGCTGTTTCGGTCGGACACTAATTTATTTGTTGTGATCCTAAACTAGTTTTATGTTTACTCGGTTTTAAATGTTATAAGATAACCTAATCTTACTCGCGCACGTGTATTGCATTAATCTAATGGTATAATTATTATCTGTCTTATTATCTAATATTATCTAACCTAACCTAAACTAACCTTTTTCTGGATATTTTTGCCTTTAGATGATATATTGACCAACATAGTCCAGTATTTGGCTTCCGAGCAAAAAGCTATTAAATTATATTTCAAATCAAAAATAATAATACTAATATATATATCTAATAATAATGATCGTTTTGTATAGAAAAATAGCGTTCAATTATGGTATTAAATCAAAATCTATTTATTTCATTATTTAAGACACCATAAAAGGGAACTAAATGAAATATGTCACAAACGACTACAAGAAACTAAAAACTCTTAAAAGAGAAAATTAACAAAAATGTGAATACAAGTAAATGTACATTTAAACATGTTTAACTCGAACATAAAATTCATTTAAATTATAGGGTTCAATCTCGAATAAGGGATCATACAATGCCCTCTTAAAGTTTCTGATAATGTGGGTTTTGCATATCTTTGAAACAATAGTTTGTGTTTAACCAAAAAAATAATGCTGACAAATATATATAGGTCAGTGGTAGTTAGCAAGTTAGCCTTTTTAAACTGTCCTCGGCATGATTCCCTGAAGGGTAGATGAAGAATAATCCGCAAGGCTTGCTTTTGGACTCTAAAAACTTGCTGGACATAATTCCCGTTCTCCCAGAACATAATTACAAATCTCAAACATGATTGAAAATTGGCGAAGTATGCCATCCTCAAGATATCAGTGTCTAAATAAACTGTTTTACCTAGTTTCATTGAGAGTTTATTAATATGTGTAAACCAATCTAAGTCTTTGTCTAGGTGGATTCCCAAAAGCCTTGCGGAGTTTTGGATTTGGATTACCTTTTGTTCAATTCGAATTTCTGTTGGGAAGCTGATTTACATCTTTTTGATTGGAAAATTATTGCATTGTTCTTATCTTTGTTGACTATTAGATGGTTTTCAGCAAACCACTCCAACACGGGACTTAATACAAGATTCACGTTTTGAGAAATGTCCTCTGTAGGTTGGTTTGATATTAAGATGGTAGTATCATCTGCATAATTTATCATAGTATGACGAGGGGCCGCACGAATCTGATACAAATCATTAATAAAGAGAACGAATAAAAGTGGTCCTAAAGTACTTCCTTGTGGGATACCCACGTTTAATACCCTAGGAGGTGATTTAAATATTCCAGATGGGGAAATTAATTTAGTAATAAATATTCGATTAGACAGAAATGATTTAAACCAGTCCAATTATGCGACTCCTCGTATACCATAATGCAATAATTTATCGAGCAGTATGTCTTGGTCCACTAGGTCGTAAGCTTTGGAGGGATCCAAAAACATACCAACAGGTATGTTTTTAGCTTCTAGATCCTCACATACGGCCCGTATAAATTGGAAGCTTGCAGTGTCCGTATCCCTCCCTTCGAGGAATCCATGCTGATTTTGGTTTAATAAATGACATTTAGTTGCGAATGCAAGGACCCTCGAAGATACAAGCTTTTCGAATATCTTAGAGAAGGATGATAAGATGCAGATGAGTCTGTAGTTTCCTATATCAGATTTATTCCCTGATTTGTAAATAGGCGAAATTAATGCCACTTTCAAGACTTCAGGAAATACACCAAACATGAAAGAATTATTGAATATATGTTCTAGCGGGGTGATAATGCTAAAAACAGAATTTTTAGTAACAATGTTAGGTATATCGTCGTTACCTGCACTTTTCTTAGACTTTAGTGACATGATTGTTAGGAAAAGTTCCTCGCTACTTATTGGTTTAAGAAAAATTTATGCACTATTACCATGTATGTTGTTCGAATAATGGCTTCTTACTTGCATATTGCGTAGATCTACTGCTTTGTTGGCAAAATAGTCGTTGATGAATGTGGCACTTTCAAGGGATGCTGGGCAATGATCGCAGTACGAGCACTGTTTCTTCTTTACGCCCGCAATTTGGTTGACTATACTCCAGGAAGTTTTTTGGATATTTGGGGATTCTTGGATCTGCTTATTATGGAAGTAGAGTAGTTATGGAAGTAGAGTTTCTTGTCGTTGCGAAGAAGTCTAGTAAACCTCCTTCGAAAGTTGTTAAATACCTGTTTATAACGGCGGTCGGTGTAAGCAATTGTTTGCAGTAAAGCGATTGTTTTTTTCGTTTTGCTCAATTCTGGGTTTAAGAAAATTTGAGGTTTTTCTGCCGTTTGTTTGAAATTGCTGCGGATCAAGGGAAATGCCTCATTAAAATTAGCATAAAAAATGCTCATGAACAGATTCCACTGGCTGTTAATATCACAAGAATCAATCGTCAGTAGCTCGTCCCACTTTATTTTGTCCATTAATTCTCTGTGCAGTCTTTTATTATCTTCGCTATAGCATCTAAATTGATTAAAGCTGTGCTCAGATTCTTCCTCGGATTCAATCGAAAGTATTTGAGCATAGTGGTCCGATATAAAATAATTCGATGTATTTTGATTGATTTCAGTAGACTCAAGAACTGTTGGCATACATTTGTATTTCTTAAAACATCGATATTAAAGTCACCAGATATAATGAATGATTTGCCTTCCTCCGCTAGCAGAACTAGTAATTTAACAATGAATGAACGACCGTTGGTCAAAGGGACTGTAAACAGCCACAATTACTGAGTTTTCTTTATTTAATTTAGTTTCTATTGCCGAACATTCAAACAAAGACTGTTCAGCAATTAGGGCAATATCATTTCTAACTTTATATACTCTCTACAATAAATAGCCGCGAGCTCGAGAATATCCTAAAAGAAGAGCGAAAAATCATAAGGAAAATCTTAGGACCAAGACATTTGGAAGATGGTTACCGCCTACAATCACGGAAATCTACAGAAAAAACTCCTCCATGCATACTTTCGGGTCTGCAAAAGTGAGCGGTAAGTTTAAAATTATTTATTATAAAAGCATTGATTTGACAAGAGCTCTTCCAATGTTCTGTAACTAGTAAATACTTACATTTTTTGTTCTTTTCTAACATATACTCAATGTTGTCAATTGAGTTGCCCAGTGAACGAACAAGTATTTTGATTAATTAAGCTAATTGAATATTCTGGAAGTATGTCAGTTCTAGATCGTTTATTTACAAATTCACTGTCGTTTTACCTCAGTAAAAAACGATTCACACACGTGTTTCGTGGCCAGGTTTCTGGTTTCATTACATTGTCTAAATCGTCAAATGGGACAGTGACTTTAAATGACGAGTACTCGTCAGGGTGCTTAGACACAATTTTCTTACACTTAACATTCATAATTTTTTTCTTGTTTAAGTATCTAGTAACATCCTCGGTTAAGTTAATGTAGGGTCGAGTCGGTAGACATGAAGGTGATAATATCTAGCCGCCGCCTTAATCTGATTGTTATCGTCGTTAGTACCAAGAATAACGTTGGATTTTCTGGTACTCCTCCTTCTAGGCTTCTGTGTTTCCCATTTGTCGCTATCAATGTTGTCGTTTTCGCTTTCAACTATATTTGTGCTAAGTTGTTTTATTTTCTTGATAGTTCCAGTCTTAGTGTTATTGTTTTTATTCCCATTCTTGGCCGTATCCACTTTTCCAAGTAATTAGTAAACGGACAAAATTTTATTCGTAATAACAAGGAAGTAAGATATTTTCCTTCAATATGATAACTTAGCAAAATAAATAAAAGATATAAAAAATACACATTATACAATTACTGGCAATTTAGATTTCAAAGATCATTGAACAAAGTCAAGGTAAATGAGTCACTCTAATATCCACCTAGTTAAAAGTGAATGGATACATGTGACTTTAGCCTAGATAGTTTGTGCACGTCAAACAAGTGTGTATTATTTGATGTTTAATAAAAAAATTTATTAAAAGAGGAATAATACATTGTTTTTTCACAATCATATAATATTTTCTCTCGTTTGAGCTCGGTAAATTATCACGAGTATCACGATAAAAAATATTTAAGATAAGCAATTGAAGAACATCGTTAGTTTATATATAGCCGAGCGATGTTACGTATACAAATTGTGAAACAAATTCAGTCAAGATTCCTGTGTCTCGGGAATCCAATACAAAACAAATATTATATTGAAGCAAATAGAGCTAAACCTGAGGGTTGGGATGAAGCTAAACCTTACGAGAGCATCCCGGGACCTAAATCGTTGCCTATTTTGGGCAACACATGGACGTTTTTATGGGGAGATATGAAGTTAACTAACGACGCGTGCACAATGAATGCAAAGTAAGTGTCTAATAGCGCTCAAGGATTTGTTCGTGAAATAGTTTGTTTTAGTATTAGACGGAGGTATGGGGAAATTTCAATTTTGAAAGATTTGGGATTTATTGCTGACATGGTTACCATATTTTCTATTAAAGAAATAGAAAAGGTACCTATATATTAAATACGTTTTTTTTTCAATAATGTTACAAATAACTAGGAAAATAACTAAAAAAATATAATGATTATTGCCTTTTTTATATATTTAGTTCGATGTTTCGTTGCGAAATAAATTAATTCTCGTAATTGGAAATTTAAAAATAGAATCATTCTTTAAAAAAACACTTTTGTTCTATTTTTCGGGTTATAGGTTGATATATGCTTTAATATTTATTACAAAAAAGAAGAAAACGTCAAATTATCAGACATGTAATTTAAACTTTAAGCTGCCAATTTTTAATAATTTATGAAACTGAATTAATGTTTTCTTTAGGTTTATAGAAATGAAAGCGCTTGGCCAATAAGAGAAGAAATGAAATCTGTACGCATTTACAGAAAAGAAATCAGAAAGGATGTTTTTGGAGAAATTGGAAGTTTAATGACTACGTAACTAAAATTAATTCCCGGGATTTTTACAATTTAATTAATCCTAATTCTATTTAAGACACGGAGAAGAATGGTACAAGATTCGTTCGACGGTGAACCCAATTCTATTACAACCAAGGACGGCTGTACAATACATTTCGTCAATGAACGAAGTGGCTGATGATTTTATGACTAGAATAGAATATTTGTATAGTTTGAATCATGAAATGCCAGCTAATTTTGAGTATGAATTGAATAAGTGGGCTTTTGAGTCTATAGGTGTGGTAGCTCTGGACAGGCGTTTCGGTTGTTTGGATGTAAATCCAAATGTCGAAGCTGAAACGATGACCAAATACATGGTAGAAATTTTGAAGATGTTCTTTATTTTGGATTTCTCCCCCTTCGGCAAGTACATAATCAAATATAACCTCCCTATGTGGAAAAGATTTGTAAAATATCAAGATTATTTCACAAAGTAATAAAGAAAAACTGTCTATAATTTCAGGAATATAATTTTTATATTTTTAGTATGACTTTGAAATATATTGAAGAAGCCATTTTAAAAATTAAAACCACTCCTGATTATCAAAATAAACCAGAATGCGAGAAAAGTGCATTTGAGAAATTGTTAGCAAAAGACAAAAGGATTGCCATGGTTATGACACTAGATATGCTTTCAGCAGGAGTAGATACAGTTACGTTTGTTTGCACTAATTTCAAGTATTTTTCGGTAATTAAAGTGTGTATTATAGACTGGAAAATCAACGGGAGCAGCCTTGTATTTCCTAGCAAAAAATTCTGAAGCACAAAATAAGCTTAGAAAAGAACTGCTTGAATATTTACCAAAACCTGACACACCAATTAATAAGGAAATGTTAAGTAACATGCACTACCTGAAAGCTGTAATTCGCGAGACGACCAGATTAGCACCTATTGGCGGTGGAAATTTGAGGATGACGACAAAAGATTCAGTTATTTGTGGTTATCAAGTACCAGCTGGGGTAAGTCAAATCAAATATTCGAAAAATAATTGAAATAATATTTTTGTTAACATAACTAGGTAAACCTTTTATTTCCAAACTTGTATTTATCACTTTTGGAGGAAAACTTTAAAGATGCAAGCGCTTTTATCCCCGATCGATGGTTAAGGACAACAAAGAATGAATATTCTCATAAGAATACGCATCCGTTTGTTACTTTGCCGTTTGGATTTGGCCCAAGGTCATGTATTGGTAAACGCCTAGCGAATTTGGAAATGGAAATTGCTATTGCAAAAGTAAAATATTATAGTATTCTCTCAAAACGGAACATTTATTCACGTTTTTTTTTAATTTTTATAGATTGTAAGGAAATATGACTTGTCTTGGCCGCACCCTGATATGGTTTTCGGACAGGATTTACTATATGGAATTAAAGGACCTTTGAAATTACATTTGAAAAAACTAGATAATTAAATTACTTGTTATCTAAACACTACTGGTTCGATGTTACACTGGAAAATGGCATCAATTATTTTGCTTTTCATCATTTTGACCAAATTTGTATTCCTTGATCTAAAAAAGTAACAATTTCTCACACAATCTCACACAATTTTTCCTAAATTCTATCTGTCATTTCATATCGGCAATTTTATTCTTGTCAATTTTAACACTGGATTTGGATTCATAGACCCCGATACTTATGTATGCTCACGTACGCTGACAATGAGATTTTTGACCAGATTCTCAGGACATCGCGGTCATTGTGGGTCGGAGCCTGGGAAGGGCTTTTACCCAAGCACGGCTTTGGTAAATATAGAACCAACATGATCTATCACCTGCACTTCATTTCGTTGCAACAAGAGTTACTTATTGAATTACAAATTCATTCTTCCTCGTGTAATGTCAGTCTCTCTGACGTTGGCGACCAGCAATATTCAGTTTAGCAGGCCTATGTACTCAGGAAGAACTATCTTATGCACTGCGGATATCGGTTCATGTCTTGGTATTACTTCACATAACGGTCTTCTTGTATTTCTTTATTAATTAGAATTGACGTTTCTTATCGCTTATGGGGATATGAACGAACAATGCAATTTTTCTGTATTGATAGTAGTCTGGTAGTTTTCATGGCCTTTCGAGATTAGAAATAATTAATGGTGAATCCAGACGATTCGTTGCCCACCCAGTTAGACTTTCCGTCTAATAAGCGACATTTTGAAAGCATCCCATCCCATATTTCACCATTGTATTAAGTCATTTTTGAAGAAATTAGTAAATGATAAAAATTTTGTATTGACAAAATTTTTAAAATTTGCGTTTCAAAATCGTGTCTTAGTTGGGGTGCCTTTAGGAACCAAGACAAAATTCTGAAAATTCGAGTCTCAAAATCATGTTCTAATTATGAAGCCTTGAGGAAGCAAGACAATATTTTTAAAATACGCGTTTTAAAATCGTATCTTAGTTGTGGTGTCTTGAGGAAGCAAGACAAAATTTTGAAAATTCTCGTTTTAAAATCGTATCTTAGTTGTGGTGCCTTGAGGAATCAAGACAAAATTTTGAAAATACGCGTTTCAAAATCGTGTCCTAATTATGGAACCTTGAGGAACCAAGATATAATTTTAAAAATTCACGTTTCAAAATCGTGTCTTAATTATGGTGCCTTGAGGAACCAAGACAAAATTTTTTAAATTCGCGACTCAAAATCATGTTCTAATTATGGAGCCTAGAGGAACCAAGACAAAATTTTGAAAATTCGCGTTAAAAATCACGTTCTGATTATGGAGGCTTGAGAAACCAAGACCAAATTTTGATAATTTGCGTTTCAAAATCATGTTCTAATTATGAAGCCTTGAAGAACCAAGACGAAATTTTGAAAATTCCCGATTCAAAATCATGTTCTAATTATGGATCCTTGAGGAACCAAGACAAAATTTTGAAAAATCGCGTTTCAAAATTGTGTCTTAGTTGTGGTGTGTTGAGGAACTAGACAAAATTTTGAAAATTCGCGCCTCAAAATCGTGTCCTAATTATGGAGCCTTAAGGAACATGTAGCATTAAGGAAAAACATAGATGCCCATAGATTTTTTTAACGATTTTGCCCATCTCAAATCTAGAAGGGTAACCTCTTTATTCAACGTAGATTTAAGCACTAATCTGTGAATTCTAAAAGTAAAAAACTCTAGTAAAAACTCTATTATATCTATTCATTTAATGTGACTATAAAGAAATAAAAAAAAAATCTACAGCATATCTACTTTCTTTGCCTATTCTAACAAAATAGTGCTCTGTCAAGGTCATAGGGGCCCCATTATCGTAATGTGCCCAGGACGTCCCATAGGTTAAAGACTGCCCTGGACATCGGATATTTGTGGGTTGGGGCCTGGCAAAGGCTTTCCCAAGCACAGCTTTGGTAAACATAGAACCAACAATTTTTCTGTATTGATAGTAGTCAGGTAGTTTTCATGACCTTTCGAGATTAGAGGGAATTGTGCATTTTTCCTGCATTAATGGTGAATCCAAACGATTCATTGGTCACCCCGTTAGACTTTTCGACTAATAAGCAACATTTTGAAACCATCCCTTCCTTTCTTTCTTCATACTATTATAATTCGAAACTGTTGTTTCAACATTGAATTAGACATTTTTGAAGAAATTAGTAAATCAGATTAATATTGTATCAAACTATTGTATATTAATTACTATTTTTTTTTTAATATTGCGAAAGCAAATCTAATTTAATTGTCAGGTTCGTAATACCTAGAAAAAAATAACAAGACTCAAAACACTACAAAAAACTTTTTTGTTTTCCTTCTTTCTATTAACTAGCTTAGTTTACTTTCGTTTATGGTTTTGTTTAAATATAAATATTACAAATAAAGAGCTAAAATTAAAAACCTATAAAAATCTATTTATAATTAGCCTTACAGGTAAAAATTCGAGGATGTTTATCTCTATAGACGTTTTGAAATATACTGCCTTTCAAAAAAAAAAAAAAAAAACAGAACACCAAGTATTTATTGGACGATTTTAATGAAATTTACAGAATTTGATCATGTAAATGAACTGCATCGATGATCAAAAAATCAATTGTTTTTGTTCCTATTTAATGGCATTTCCTTTTGATTTCAACATTATGAAGATCTGCTGATTTTTTAATGTAATTGCTGCTAATATCTAAGTAGCCTCTGACTAGTTTGACGTTTCAGTTTTTAAAACTGAAAAAGATGCCCCGTGTTCTTCGTCGTGCAACAATATCATCATCTAAGCGTTTTTTATATGGGTCGCATTATTGGTATGCGAGAAGCGGGTTTTTCGGTTCGTGCTATGGTTGAAAGGGTAGGCCGTAGTGTATCGGTGATAGTACGCTGCTGGTCTAGATGGTCCGAAGCTGGCGAGAATCGACGTAGACTTGGATCAGGAAGTCGAAGAAGCACCATTGAGCGTGAAGATCGAGCTCTTCGTCTTACAACTTTAAAGGACAGATTTACAACGTCGCGGGCATTGGGAAATGACTGGTTGGCTCTAAATGGCCAAAGAGTATCCATGGCTACTGTTTACAGAAGAATCCGCAGTTTAAAGGTCGATTCTCATATACGCGACACACAGCTACGCGACGTCACGCGACATAACCTGTCAAATAATGACTACATTGTTTTAAATGGGCACGTTCTTACTCTGGCCATGCGACAGCTAAGCGACGTGCCCATTTAAAACAATGTAATCATTATTTGACAGGTGATGTCGCACGACGTCGCGTAGCTGAGTGTCGTGCATATGGGAATCGACCTTTAGTATTAGATCCTACCGTCCACGATTGTGTCTACCTCTTACTCCGCAGCATCGCAGAGACTGGAAAGACAACATTGGATCCATAAAAGCAATATCATTATCTTCAACGATGAGTCTCGGTATATAAACATACAAATACTGGAAATTTACATTTCAAACATCAGAAAGCATAGTCAAGGTAAACTATTAAGAATTATATAATATTTTCTTTCGTTTTTAGGGTTCCGTACCGAAAACGGAACCCTTATAGGATCACTTTGTTGTCCGTCTGTCTGTCTGTCTGCCCGTCTGTCTGTCTGTCAAGACCATTTTTCTCAGGAACGCGTAGAGATAACAAGTTGAAATTTGTATCAAATACTCGGGTCTGCGGTCTCTTTCAGCTGTGAAAAAATCAAACTTGTAAGTCAACGCGATCAAAAGATATGACCGTTTATGTCGCATATTTTGCGATTTCACAAGGGAATCAAAACCTATATACACTAATGTTGTCGTAGTGCTATTTTCAGGCTCCAGAAGCATATGGGTTGCATATAGTTAGGACCTCCTCGGTTAGGTCCGAAGGTTAAAAAGTATGTGTTGGCACCAAGCTGTTTATTCTGATTTTTCTTTGTTTATATTCGTTATGCATTTCATCACGTACGCTCTATATACATAATATATACAGGGTATATATTATATCTAAATTTTGCTTGTTTATAACCGACATGCGACATACTCAAGTCCCGTAACATCCTGTATATATTATATTTCGTCTAATTTTTGTTTATAATCTACATATACTTAAATCACGTACGCCCTATATTTTGTTGGTAGTCAATTGCCCAAAAGCAGTCAATTGAACAACTGAATGTTAAGAGTATCGAAATAGATCTAGAAATAGTTAATATATTATTTTATATTAGATCTAGAAATAGTTAGATCTTAATATAAAATAGTGAATAAGTGTAATACTAAAATAAAGTTTTCTTTTTATAAGTTTAAAAATATTCGCGTTATTTAAAAAAAATACCCTGTATACCTTTATACAGGGTATATAGGTATACAGGCAAAATTGAACAGTAAAAACAAATAGTAAAGTTCCAGAACCCCTAAACACTCATAGTGAATGGGGGATGTATGGTAATAAAATATAGGGTAGAATTCCATCGTACGACAGCGACATTTTGAGGTTATGCTTGCAGCGGTACTAAGATGGTCCTGATTTCAGGAGGGCCACTTGTCAAGTTAACTGAATGTGCTTGCTACGTCCTCCACAAAAAAAGATACCTTACTTACAAGTTTGTATGGAACCATCGGTGCGCGAATCACAACTCGCACTTGGCCGGTTTTTTTTCTGGTAATTAAATGTGTGAATGTTAAACTAATTCAATTAAAAAATAATATACTACTATTTAATATAAGCAACTATAAGCAGCTTTACTTTATATATAATCGAGAAATGTTACGCATAACAAATTTGAAACTATTTCAGTCAAAACTCCTGTGCCTAGGGAATCCCATACAAAACAAATACCATATTGACCATAAATACCACATTGATTAAAAAGCAAATAGACCTAAACCCAGGGGCGGATGGGCCATAAGACGAACCGGAATATTTCCCGGTGGGCCGGCTGTTCAGAGGCCTACAGGGCCGGTAGCTGAAAGTACGCCTAAGTAATATACCTACCTATCTTTATAAACCTACCTATCTTTATATACCTATCTTTATAAACATGTACCTACTTACCGAAAATAAAGAACCGGAATGAATTTTTCATTTTCTGAACAAATTTTTGTACATTTTTTTCTGTATATCTACTATTATTTGCCTATATAATTAATCCGCAAAAAATTTAGTTTTTTTAAATTCTTCTTCCAACTTCTTATAAGTAACTTTCAAATTTTTATGTTTTGTTGCAATTGGACACTACACAGGATATTTCAGTTCAAGATCAATGTTCAATTGTAATAAGGTATGTTTTGGGTTGTGAAATATAAATATAAGATTGGTTTCCGTTGTAAATTGTACAGACTCTACCGGGAAAGGTATAACCTAGGTTTAACCTGAATCAAAAAGAATTTTCATCTTTAAATATTCCACTAATAAAATGCGTCTCTAATGCCACTGATGGTGCAGCAAATATGCAAGTTGCTTACAATGGTTTTTTTAAATGGATGTCTGAAAATACACCTAGTCAATTACATGTGTGGTGTTACAGCCATATCCTGAACCTAGTTGTTGTTGTCCGACATAATTTTTTCAAAGAATCCTACCATAGAACGAATATTTGGAACAGCACATCCTTAAAGGCCAAACAAAAGAAATTACAAGTAATTGGAGAAACTCGTTGGTGGGCAAAAGAAGCAGCATTGAAAGAACTATTTGGAAATTAAAATATACAAAAATCACGCCAATGCTCTTTACATCGATGTATTATTAGCATTACACGATATAAAATTGTCTGAAAACATGCCTTACACAATTTATAGATTATGAAATGCTACTAACGGCTCAAATTTTTAAAAAATTATTTTCAATTATTGGTCCTGTCTCGAAATATTTGCAAACTAGCGGATTAGACTTACTAATTAATTTTTAATTTAATTTTTAAAGAAATGTCAATTGGCCCGGGTCTCGCATTTTCTCTGAGAGGCTCTGGAATAGAACAACCTTTTACTTATTTACATTTACTGTACATTACCTCCAAACAGTTGGTGGTTCATGGCAAGACCGACATTTTGTTTAATGATCCCTTATCACTAAAAGGTTTTTAGAGCGTATGATGACAGAACTCCATGTGGCGTCCCTGCGGGTAGGATTAAAAATGAATCTGAACAAGACCAAGATTATGAGTAGGGACGACTTACATATAGAAGAAACTAAAACCTAAACAAAGAAAAATGCAGAACGCTTTAGAACAACACAAACAGCAATATAAAGGTCCATGCTTGGAATCAGCCTACGAGACAAAATACGTAATACAGAAATTAGGAGATCAAAGATAAAGACATCATTGAGTGTGTAGCTATAAGGATATTGCCTTATTGTCTCCAACAAATTTTGATGAAGTTAAACAAGGAGTAGCATCAAATGAACTCCTAGAAAACTATTATCCAAATATTACAAAAGAAAATCTGCAAGAAGAATTGGTTAGTTTTGCGAAAAAATGGGATAAATTTAAAGTTTCGGCAACAACAAATGCGGAGGGTAATCAAGAATTTCAGAGTAATGTTACAGTTATAGACCCAGATGAAACGATGAAGAAGACAACGATGGTTTTGAAAGAGATGGTGGTTTTGATGTTAATAATAAAAAATGTAAATCTTCTCTTTAATGTGCTATTTGCTGTTATTCTGTCATTCAAAAGTACAATATGTACAGATGGAAATGCTTACGAATATTTATTTACATTATCAGTAAATCAAGTGCAATGTGAATGACGTTTTTCCAAGTTAAAATACAATAAAAATAGATTTTTAATGTATTCAATGTCTAATAATAATTTGGATGCTTTTATGTTAATTGCTTGCGAAAATGATATTTTATATAAAATTGACTCTGATAACATTATAGATATGCTTATGCAGCAAAGCAAGTTATTAAATAGCTTGTTAAAAGAGTAAAGTTTTTATATAATAATTTTTTCTTAAATTTTTTTTGTCTAAACAATTTTTATGAAGTTCTAAGTTCTCTAATCGTTTATAACAAACCTAATTTCTACACTTGGAATACAAAGACTTTAAACTTTGATTTACTTTTATTTTGTTTCTATATTTGTACTTAACTGGGATTCCGGCATTTTTAACTAAAAGAATGTTTTTTGGATAATAAATATAATCTGATTAAAAAATCTCTCTATTTAATTAAAGGAAAAATGCGTAACACCCTGTAAATGTATATTTTAGCCATATCTGGAAATAAAAAAAGGCTGACAAATATTATTTCCCGGGCCGCTAAGATGTTGCCCATCCGCCCCTGCATAAACCTGAGGGTTAGGATAAAGCTATACCTTACGAGAGCATCCCAGGACGTAAATCGTTGCCCTTATTTGGCAACACACGGACGTTTTTATGGGGAGATATGAAGTTAAATAACGACATATATACGGCGAAACGAAATAAGGGTGTAAGTGCACTCACGGATTTGTACGTAGAATGGTTTGTTTCTGTATTATTAACGGAAGTATAACGGGAATATTGTGATTTTGAAGGAGTTGGGAATTATTGCTGATATGGTTTCCATATTTTCTATTAACGAAATGGAAAAGGTTAATGTTATATAAAATGATTTTACAATAATGTTACAAATAATTGCGACAATAACTAGTTAAAAAAGTTCCGTTGTAAAATAAATCAACTTGCTGGCAAATGGAAATTTAAAAATAAAAAATAATTCATGCTTCATAGAATTAAATGCAAAAAATAACTTATGATATATTGTTGTTTTATTTTACGGGATATTTATATTAAAAAATAGGGGAAAAATGCATATTACACAAACAAGTATTTTAAACTGCAGGGCAGCAGCTTTTTATTTAATTAAATTAATGTTTCAAATAGGTCTATTGAAATGAAAGCGCGTGGCCAATACGAGAGGGATTGAAATCTCTTGACATTTACAGAAAACAAATCAGAAAAGATATTTATGGAGAAATTGGAAGTCTAATGACCACGTAACTGAAATTAACTTCATTCATATTGATAAATGAATTCATTCGATTTATATTTAAGACACGGTGAAGAATGGTACAAGATTCGTTCGACAGTGAACCCAATTTTATAACAACCGAGAACGATTGTTCAATAAAATTCTTCATGAATGAAGTAGCTGATGATTTTATGACTTGATTGGAATATTTGTATAGTTTGTATCATGAAATGCGTGCTAATTTAGAGTACGAATTGAATAAATGGGCTTTTGAGTCTATATGTGTTGTAGCTCTGCACAGGCGTTTCGGTTGTTTAGATGTCAATCCAAATGTTGAAGCTGAAACGATGCTTAAATATATGATAGAAATTACGAAGAAGTTCCTTATTTTGGATTTTAACCCTTTTGGCAAATACGTAATTAAATATAATCTGCCTATGTGGAAGAGATTTGAAAAATATCAAGATTATTTCACAAAGTAAACTGATTAAAGAAAAACATATATAGTTGAAATATATATTTTTTGTCTTTTTAGGATTACTTTGAAGTTTATTGAAGAAGCTATTTTAAAAATTAAAGCAATTTTTGATTATCATTATAAACCAGAAAGTGAGAAAAGCCCGTTTGAGAAAATGTTAGCAAAAGATAAAAGGATTGCTATGGTAATGACCCTAGATATGCTTTCAGCAGGAGTAGATACAGTTATATTTCTTTACACTAATTTTAAGTATTTTTGCTAATAACAGTACGTATTATTGATTGCAAAAACAAGAGGAGCTGCTTTGTATTTCTTAGCAAAAATACCTGAAGCACAGAAAAAACTTAGAAAGGATCTCTTGGAGTATTTACCAAATCCTGACACACCAATTAATAAGGAAATGTTAAGTTATATACTACTACTTGAAAGCTGTAATTCGCTAGACGACTAGATTAGCACCTATTATCGTTGACAATTTTGGGATGACGACAAAAGATTTAGTTATTTGTGGTTATCAAGTACCAAGCGTGGTAAGTAAAGAATTAGTGAATTATATTTGAAATAATTTTTGTAAACATATAGGTTAATCTTATATTTCCAAACTTCTATTTATCACTTTTGGAGGAAAATTTTAAATACCCAAGCGCTTTTATCCCCGATAGGTGGCTAAGAACAACGAAGAAGGAATATTCTGCTAAGAATACGCATCCGTTTGTAACTTTACCGCTTGGCTTTGGGGCTAGGTCGTGTATAGAGGATTCGATCAGGGTCGATTTTTCTACTACCGGGATTTCGGGATTATCAACAGTTAATACCGGGATCCCGGGATAGTCCCGGGATTGTATTGGTAATAGAAAGTGGTAGCAAAAAGAAAGTAAAACATATCAAAATCAACCTTTTATTTTAAATCTTTACTTAAATCTTCAAAAACAAAACAAAATCATAATTTCTTCTAATAAAATTAACAAACTAGGCCCTTATAAAATAGTTTAATAAATTATTGCTTAGTTTGTTTATTTTATTTTACAATAAACTTAAAAAAATCACTTAAAACTTCTTAAAATTTGTCAAAATAGATCAATGTTCATAGGACTCAAATTTTAAATCAAATAGACCAGAAACTATAATTTACTTTTATTTAAGCCACGAAAATAAAATCTAAGAAATAACAACGCATCCAACGTCTCATCCGAAAGCATACTTCTTAATTTGTTGCACAAATATGAAGCAGCGGAAAACGCGCGTTCAGGCTCGATGGAAGTTGGAGGAATCGTCAATAAATTTTTATAAGCCTTCTCCAAATTATAACCTCGTGTGGAACTAGCATTATAAAGATTCATTTCTTGTTTAATGATCTTAGAAAGATCAGTTTCTTTATATGCTTCAGGATTTATAGTTTTCATACTGTTTTCTATTTCGTTCTGAAGCTTTTCTTTTAATGTTAAATCAGTTTTACTAGTTGTCTGCGTGGGTTCAATGTTCATGTCATTTTCTTCATTATCACTATTTGCAATTTTCCCAGTTAACAAAATAATCTGTTTTTTTATAGTCATCTTGCTTGGACTTGAAAATAACTCCTTTACATCACAATCAGTCTCCAACTCAGTCTTCTCAGTATGAGGATTTTGTAGATAGTTTAATACTCCACTTAACTAACTTCGTCAACGATCTTTCAAGCGGTTCAATAAATGTGTCTTCAATTTAGAAGCCAAAATTGAGTCATTGTCACGCAATTCTTGAAAAAGAAACTTGAGTGTCGCATCCGCCGTGCACAAATTGGCATCAGAACGACAAAGTGCTTCTACAGATAATTTAACTGGCGCCAATACCTTGATTATCTCACTAATGAGTTGAAAATCTGACTCTTCAAATAGTACAGGATTATTAAGATCAATAAGTGCCTTTTTTGCGCTAGTTTTTAAAAGATCAAATCGCTCCAGCATTGTAAAGAGACTGTTCCAACGCGTTTTACAGTCGAGTAGTAAATTAAGCTCTCTTCCATGTTCTTTTGTAACATATTTTTGAAGTATTGTATCATTTTTCAAGGATGCTCTTTTGAAAATAAGAACCACTTTACGAACTTTCTTTACTAATTCATTAATATTTCGATCATCATAAGTCAAATCCCGACCATTTCCAGTTTCAATGACTAATCCTGAGTCTAGTTCTTCATTATCATCATCCGAGTCATCAATATCATTGGTACATTTATCGGTACACAATTATCACTGATAGTCTCATTTACAGGTGTCTTTTTATACAATAAATCACAAACGGCTAAATGAATACCATGTGCAAAACAAACTTGGTGTTCTGCATTAACAAGTTTTCCAACCTTCAGCATTACATTTGGACCATCAGTCACTATTGCCACAATATCTGTATCTAATGAGATATGAAACTCCAAAAGCCGCTTTTTTAAAGTATGAACACAAATTTCGGCGTTCAGCGATTTATCAATTCGAATAAGTCCCGAATTCCATTTTTTGTTTACTGAATGAATATTTAAATTCATATATCTCTTATTAGAGGTAGAAGTCAATTCGTCAAAACTTAGACTAAATCGTTGTCCTTCTTTTTTAAATGTAGATAGTTCAGCTGTTATTTGCTTTTTTATCTTTACACTATAGTCTAGTACTCTGTTGCGGATTGTTGAAGCAGATTTAGGTAAGTCTGATTAACCTTTTGCTAACAGTAACGATCTTAAATCGTTTGATGTCACAAATACGCTAAAAGGAAAACCATCTAGCGCAGTCATACGGGCCAAAACATCGTCAAGAGTATCAGATTTCACAAAATAGTCGGGGACTGAGGTCATTTTTCTTTTCGAAGGTGGTCCTTCATTATTTTGGCTCGTTGAGGAAGATGCCTTACCAGAATCTACTTTTACGGAATGTTTTGAAAATAGATGAGTATGTAGGCCTTTGGTTGATCCTCCTAAGGTTTTTAAAATAGCTAAACAACGCTTACATTGTGCTGAGCTACCCCTTTTGTCGACTAAAAAATGACTCCACACTGACGTAACGTCCTCATCTTTTTTATATTGGACATAAAAACTTTCCTTGGAGAGTGACATTGTTTACTTCTTAAACCTAAACAAAAAAGAAAAGAACATTTAAATCTATGTACAACATAAACATAACCTCTTAGATCAACAGAAAAAACATTCGCTGTTTTTCATCTATATTTACTCATATACATTAATGCATTGTTGTTTTTTTAATAAATTAATTGTTTATCACCAATTAACAATATAAATATCAATACTTACACGATCTGAAGCGTAATTTTTACACTATTTTACACACATACTTAATCCGACACCGGTCGTTAGCAGAAACAAACGCAATCAGCTGTGTAAACAAGATGGCCGGCAAATTTTGACGTTTAACGTCAAATGAAAGTAAGTGCGTTTCGTTTCACGCACATTTTTATTGACTTATATAAAAAATATATTAGTCCCGAAAATCCCGGGACTCATTGAATTTAATCCCGAAAATTTTGGGACTAAAATATGATCGGGATCCCGGGATCCCGAAGACCGGGTCCGAATCCTCTAGTCGTGTATTAAAAAATTAAATTAACTAAACGCCTGGCGAATTTGAAAATGGAAATTGCTATTGCATTTTATTTTATTTTTTATTTAAAAGTAAAATAGTATTCTGCAAAGACGAAACATTTTCCCACAAGTTTTATTGATTTTTGTAGATTTTAAAGATGTATGAGTTGTCTTGGTCGCATCCTGATATGGTTTTCGCACAGGATTTATTATATGGAAGTAAAGCACCTTTGAAATTACATATGAATAAACTAGATAATTTATATATGCAAATCGTGTTATGTAATGAGACTTTTATTGAAAAGAGCTTCCTATAGATGAATATTAAATTTTTAAGTTTTCAAAAAAATAATATTAATGCAAATGAGCCAAAATGATAGAGCCAAATGAGCTATATATGACCCTATGTCATAGACCAAAAGAGGTAAATTTAAAAAAGCAAGCTAAATATTTAACACTAGATTAACCGTAAGACGGCGTCTTTATTCTGGCTAGGTTTTTAAGTCTAGATTTGACTTTAGACCATTATTTGGAACCAATAAGGGACGGATATTTTGCATTAGACATGATTGTGAAATGACAGAAATTCATAGTTAGTCAAAGATTTCCGTGAAAGATCTGTAACTTGCTTACATAATTGAGCCTACAATATTAAAAATTAACGAAACACGTTCAAAAATGTTTTTGATTATTAAATTATATATTAAATCTAAAGGTTTTAGAAAAAAACTGATTGGGTAAGTCGTTCCCACGTAACCAATTTGTCTCCATGGTTAGAATGTTGCCCATATTAGAAAATAATCTTTCCGAAGGGGCTGGAGTCCCCACTACGCATAGTGTACGTTTTGCTAGTTTGCTTAACTTGTCATAAAGTGACAACATTCTTTCTGTGAAATATAAATAGTTACTTACACTGTACTATATTTTTAATTCTTTGTCTAATTATACACGTGTGTGTGTAAACTACCTATATAATACACCCACTCGAATATCCTGGATACAGTCCATTTTGGAACGAAAAGGGAAAATTATCCTGATCGGATCAACCGAACTTCTATCGATCCGGAACCGGCCGGATCGATGGAAATACTGAAAATCACACCGGATTGCAATCCCTATTTCCGTTCAAGACCAAGTTGAGGCAAGGGCGAAAAAATTACTGCTGTGCATAGGCAAAATCAAAATTAAATTGAAAACAAACAAACACCAATTTAAATACTATAAATATGCACAGTATCAGAAAATTTCACAAGAAATAAGCAATGTTCCCGCTAAGCTGCGCGGGTGCGCGGTTGCGCAGAATTTTTCGTGATATTTTAAAATCTGCGCATAAAAATTAAGTTTCCTCGCACTTAAATTACGAGACGTTGTTTTGTCTTCGAAATTGGGGAAATTTCGGAAGATAGAAGATTAATTAATATATTAGGTATATATAATAAATTATTTGTTATGTGTATTATTATTTGTTATATGTCTTTTTAAATAGATTATTTAAAAAGACATATTATTCAAAAACAGCATAGAAAAGCTGTTAATAAACCACAAATATTGGACCGAAAGCACCGATATTTCTATACAAAAGTACTAATTTTGGATTTTAAATATCGTGATAATTATATAAATTACAAAACTGTATTTGTTGGTATTTTGAAAGTCGAACATTGTGACAGCAATTGTAACAAAAAATTTAAAAAATGATGTTGAACATAACTTAAACATCAAAATATGATAATGTTTACTGGAGATAATGTTTACTGGAAATAATATCACGCTTGGAAAGAAAAATGGGGTAGCTGCAAAATGTACCTGTTATGCAGAAAATTTAGTCTGAACTGTTTACACAATGTTTCAACGATCGAATATGACAAGCGAAAATTTAAAGATTTAGCTGAAGCAATTGCACATGATGCCATAACATTTAAACTAATCAATGAAGTAAGGTAGTTTAACAGATATTTCGCAGATAGTGCAAAAATTACGATGTTCTAATTGACTATTGTCAAGTTATGGAACGAAATGATCCTATCTGTAAATATTGTGCAAAAATTCTGATGGATTCTCAATATCGGGTAGCAATTTTTGTTCTAAAAGTCATATTAGCAGAGCTTTCATCTTTGTAGAAATACCCACAAAAAAGTTGTTTTCTTAACACGTTGACTGCCAACTACGAGATAACTCGTAGATTGCGTTCTTTGCTAGGACGCCGACTACGAGTTATCTCGTACTGTGTTTACTTACCATTTTCGCGCAGCTACGATTAAACTCGTAACATATCAGTGCTAATATGGATAGATGGCTTCTGGGAACAGAACAAAAAATCAATGCTGGCTACATGAACAGAAATTTTATTAATAAATAAACAGAAAATATAATTATAAAAAATTTATTCAAAATCAAGAAGTAAAAGAATATTTTTATTGTTTGTGAAACTTTTTAAAACAATCTTCCACACAAAGGGCCTGGCTTCTCTTCACAGGCCGGACAAAAATAACGCGTTTCTCCGCTTTTTTTTGCTTGGGTACATATACGACATGGCTTTGTCGGACGTTGTTTTTTTTCGGTAGGTGGCAGACTCTCTAAATAAGCTCTTGCAATCTCATCTTTTTCGAAACTGGTTGAATCTCTTCTCCAATCAACGCGACGACGAATTCTTCTCTAAACTTTATCAGTTATTTTAGAAGAAGTTACTTTTTGAAAAATTTTGTGCGCATTGTGTATATATATCTCTATAATATGTAGTGAAACCTTTTTAGGCCATCTAATAGTCTTTCTTAGAGATGTGTAGTACGACAGCATTTGATCTGATCGGTCAATTCCAGACATTCCTTTATTGTAATCTCGAATTATATTCGGTTTCATAGATAGTTTTCCATTGCGATTGGACACCTCTACCATTTCAACAACATGCATGTTTGAAATGGTAAGGACATCTCGTTTGTCCTTCCATTTGCACACAGTAACAGGTCCATTTTGCTGCCAAATACACTCTCCTTTTTTGAGTTTACGATCTACCACATCTCTGGGGTTTCCCTTTCTGTTATTTCGTAGAGTTCCACACACGTAAGTTTTTCTTGTATTTAGTAATTTTAGTTTTAAAATTGTCCATCTAAAGCGTGTATCCCTTATCGAGATAGTCCTCGAGTAAATGTAAAACAACATCAGTAGTGTGACCTAAATTATGGTCAGTTTCCTCTGATTTTCCACTGTAAAATTTGATTTTCATTACAAGACCGTCGGACTCACATAGTTCGTACAGTTTGACACCGTATTTGTGTTTTTTATTTTTGATGTACTGGAGGAAATGCAATCTTCCACGCCACAGCATCATGGATTCGTCAATACAAATATTTTTATCTGGTACATAGTTTTCACGCATAATATTGTTGAAATGAGTTAGAATTGGTCTCACCTTGTATAACCTGTCGGCAGATGGTATTGTGTTATCAACCAAATGAAAATAACGAAGTAACAACTGGAATCGATTTCGACTCATATTTGAGCGCCAAAACATTACATTATATAGCTTGCTTCTACTCCCGTAATGTTCAATTGATGAAGGCCCCATTTGTAACAAAAGTCCAATAAACTCTTTCATCTCTGCAGCACTGACGTCTGTCCACTTTGATACCCTGTTAGATTTTTTTATTGCTGTGCGTTTTGCAATTTCTTGCGCAGCATATAAATTAGTTTGTTCGACCAGTAATGCAAGAAACTCTTCCGAAAAAAATAAGTCCACCAGCGTTTGCACTGTAAAATTTGACGTATCCAATTTCAAACCAACATTTTCTTGGAAAATAAATAGTTTTGTTGAATGTCCGTCCACAAATTATCATTCGGATTTGATGTTGTTGCAACTTCATTCAAAAAACAACTTCATCTTCAGGTTCGGGAACAACTTCATCTTCAGGTTCGGAGACGACTTCATCGTCACTATCACTTGAATTCTCAGAAGGTTCATAATCGCTACTGTCGTTACCATCCTCGCCGAAAATCTCGTCAAATTCTGAATCACTTAGATTAGCGTAGTACTCAAGTTCATTTTCAGTCAGTGGTCTTTTCTTATCCATATTGGTTTCTTGATAATTTAATTATAACAATAATTATAAAACAACACACTCAAGAAAGACGTAAATGTGAAGCACTCGACAATATCTGATATACTACTGACGAATATGGACGCATATATCTGATTCAGCTTTAGCGAAGCGACAGGTCTAAACGTGTCTGTTTACGAATTAACTCGTAGTTGGCTTCCGAGAAGAGATTTCTGTTACATAAGCCAACTACGAGATAATTCGTAAGACCTTTTTTTAAAAAAAAATACATTTTCTATGCTTTTTGATGATTACTATGTAATATAATTAGAGAATTTGAGTTTTTAATAATATAAAATGATTGAATGAAATTGGCTTTTTAGACCGGAATTCTGAAAATTGCCGTGGCAGTCAACGTGTTAAACAATTATTGATGCACATCAGCATGTTAAGACGAGAATATGTTTTTTTTTTTAAGACGAAGATAAGAAATTTTAATCTCAATACCTGTGAGACAAAATCCTCCGGAGCAGTCATGTAAAAAACTATTATCAGAAGATCAAAATAATATTACATTAAATTATATACTTCAAATATATATAATGCAATTTGTCCAACGTGTCTGATTTCCCGATGACGATCAAAAACAATGGGATGCACTTGATAATGAGATTATTATAAAGGAAAAAAATTAAATTCAGGAAAAAAATTAAATTGACATTGTTGACAAGTATTGACATTGATAAAAAATGAGATGAATATTCTGAAATGACAATTTACCATACTGAAGAAGAGTAAACTTGGCTTGTTCAAAACATTCGTCGATACGTTAACTTTGTTACTAACCCATTCATAATTTTCTAATCTTGCTATTCCTGGCAATATTATGGGTAACTTCCAAAAGTCCAGTGCGGATGGCGAACGGGAATTTTTAAATTTTCAACGGGAATTTTCAATGGGCAAATAATAAAAAAACGAGTTTAAAAATAATTAGTTAGTACGAAAGTCAGAAGACAGCAACATAATAAATTTTTATTGGAAATATTAAAAACTATTACTTTGCTATTTTATATATTATGGTTTGAATAAATAAAAGTATAAAAAAATTGCGCAATTTATTTTTATTTTAATTTTTTTTGCTCACACTCGACTTTGGACCGAGCAGCACTAACAAAAAATAGAGGGAACACAGGATGTGGCCAGTACATATCTTTCTGATCCAGTAATTTATCTATCCTAAGAACGAAAAAAACTCTGCTTAGCAACAGTCAAGTATGGACAGAACGCATAGACACAATGGTTTTATGGTTGATTTGGATTCAGAAATGATTAAAACAGATATTTCCGTTAAAATCTCGTCAAGACAAAAAATTGCGATCCCAATACTTTATTCTTCTGTCGTTGGCGTGATCAGAAAAAAAAAACATAAAGCAGTATAGCATATTTTATAAAGAAATTTTCCTCGCTTTTTCATTTGAATAAACATCTATTATATCGTCATAATTTAATGTTTTGGCAATATGGCTTTTTCAATCGATATACTTAATAGATATATAATAGATACAATAGAAGAACGTATGAAGAAGGTATGATTTTATAATTTTTAATTTACTAGGCAAACGTTCGCAGGAAGCAGTTGTTACAGGCATTGTTATGAAAATTCTTAGTGCTATATCTAGATTTGGATACGTGTTTAAAATTCGTCCATATCTCCTAAATTTTCAGAAACTTCCATGGCTTGATATTTGAAACTTTCAATTTCGCATACAAATTCTGGAGATTATTTATTTTCCGTAACATGATTTCATTTGAACAGATGTTTGTGCATCATGAACGCCTATTAAATTAAGGCTGTGAGCTGTGCATGGAACAAACCTCGCCATATTGTTAAAACGTAATATCCTGGTTTGTACTCCCTTGTATTTTCCGGCCATATCATTCGCAAGTGCTTCGGCAGATTTTTCAAGTGTCACAATAAAGTCTATGAATGTTTCTTCAATTTTACATTTATTCGTGTTGGGAATGTTAACATTCACAATCATTTGTTCTTGATGAGAAGTGTGCTATCAAATAAAATAGAAAAATATTTAGCTTTTTGAGCATTTGAAATGAATTGAATTTTTTTTTATGACTTTCAATATGTAGCGCTATAATAGGACCGTAATAACTAATTAATTGTATCGTGTTCAGAAATTTTCCGCATTCTAGATGACCAATTTTTTTCACAAGGTCCTTTGAAACCGTCATTATTTTTTATGCAGTGCAGAATGACAACCAAAATAACTTTTAAAATACTTTTCTTTTCCTTTTAAAATCTCTGCAATCGATCATCTATAAAACCTTTCTTAATTTTTGATTCGAAAATTTTCCAATGGAAATAAGTTTTTTTATGAGGTCATGAATTTTCATGGCGTGGATTTAAATGCCAAACATGATGACTTTTTCAAAAATAATACATGGAAAACAGAACAAAGCATCTTTTCGCTTGCAATATATCAACCAATTTCTGAATACTTGTTCTCCGTTTGACATGGTTTTTACAAACCATTTTTTACCAAAATGCCTATTTTCACTATCCGGATAAACACTTAAATTATCGCACAACTCTGGTCCATGTTGAACAAATATTTGTATGTACTACTAGTTAAGTGCCATGTTGGTGGGATCATTGAAATCTATTATTATTAATATTTTGTAATTGAACATCAATCATATTTTTATAATCATTACATGTACATTGTTTCTCAATTTCCTGGTTTTGATGTCCAATTGTACATTTGCATTTTGTTTCAATTTCACATGAAACATGACTACTTGTAGAAGGCAGATTATTTTTTTAATTCAGTTGTTAAGCTTGAATGAACTGGAGGTGTAGATGAATTAAATGTAACACATGATTTTATCTTGAAGTTTAAGTTGATTAAGATGACTTGTAATATCAACTGAGAAAGCCAAGTCTTTAACCATTGTTCATCTTTTAAATTCACTACATTCATAATTTTTTGTCACCAAGAAAATTATGATTTCGTCCGGCAATTTGTTCGTTTTAACACTTTATGACTCGAAAGCCATCGAACTTCCATATAATATAGTATATTATATGGAAGAAGAAACACATTCTATATATTCCAAAAATAAAGCAAATTGACGATGATTAAATCCACGTGCTCGAATATAATTTACAATTTTGGCGACTATCTTTAAAATTGTACGATATTTAAAACTTTGTCGAATAGTACATAGTACTTGTTGCATACTTGCTGGTGAATAATACAAAGAAAATGTTCAAAATTATTATTACAATGCTATTTACATGCTTGTTTTAATATCGCGACTCCTTTAGTAATACCGGTCATGGTAGGTGCACCAGCAAGACAAACCAACTTTTCCAATGGTAACTTATACTTCAAAAACTTATATTAACTCTCACTTTATTATGCATAGGAATGAATGACTCTTAAAATTCTTCACTTACTTTTAAATTAACATCGCATCCGCGAATAAAAACGGCATGCTGAGCAATATTTAGTATTGAGTTATGCTGATTTCTCGGCAATTTCATCAACTCCGTTTGCTAGAGTATTTCGACTTAAACTTACACTTTTTAATTTGTCTATATTTGCTGGACTGAAAAGCATTTGCTAATAAATTCCATTTCAATAAATGGTTTAGATCTGCTTGCGACTAAATGTGATAATGATAATATATAACTAAGTTTTATAGCAGCTGTACTGTCTTTAAAAGATTTAGTGAATACACTTTGTTGTTTTTGAAGAATAGATTTCAATTCTGACAAATTGTCTTAATGAAATTTTGCAATATATTGGTCATAGTTTGTTTTATGATTTGTGTCATAGAGCCTTCTATGATTATATTTCTTAGCAACTGAAATAAAGTTTTTTTCTACTGATATATGAGCTGTTTTTTTTGAAAGTGGTATAAGTCCATTTTTTCATATATTAAGATATTTAAGGGTTTGCGTTTGAATTCATTGAAAAATATTGGCCAACTTTAATCAATTCGAGTCATGTTTTTTACACAATTCATCTTTTAAATTTTATTATGAAATAATAATTACTAAAATTATTTGAAAAAATAACCGATTTTTTGAGCTCCACATGGACTTATACCACTTTCAAAAATAACATATTAGAAGAAATAAAAACAGGAGCAAATTTAGGTCCATATTTTTATAGACATAAAAGCTTTACTGAAATGAATTTTTATGTATAAAGTAATAGTTGAAATGAAGACATTTAAATACACGAATAACCAAATTTATTAAGAGTTTATTTCAGTTATATTTTTCTTCTTTAAGTGCCGTCTCCTCTTAGAAAGTTGGCAATCATCATGGCGATGCGCACTTTCGACATCGCAGCTCTAAATAGATAGATGGAACTACAGTTGGACCATTTTTTTAGGTTACCCAACCAGGAAATGCGTCTTCTTCCTATGCTTCTCCGTCCTTGTATTTTGCCTTGTATAATCTCTTGCAGGAACCTATATCTTTCCCCCCGCATTACGTGACCCAAGTACTGCAGCTTCCTGACTTGTATTGTATTGATTACTTCCTTTTCCTTCTTCATTCTTCTCATTACTTCATCATTCGTCACTTTATCCACCCAGCTTATCTTTAGAATCCTTCTATAAGTTCATAGCTCAAATGCCTCCATTTTATCTATCATGTTTTTCCTTAGCGTCCAGGCCTCCATTCCGTAAAGCAGTATTGAATATACATAACATCTCAACAATCTGATCTTAAGATTTAAACTCATTTCTTTGGTGCAAAATACTCCTCTCATTTTGTTAAACACATTTCTTGCTTGTCCAATTCTTGCTCTAATTTCTTCAGTGTTGTCATTGTTTTCGTTGACAATTGTTCCTAGGTGCTTGTATTTTGATACTTTTTCTACCACTTCTCCATGAATTCTTAGGTTCTCTTGTAGGTGCTGTATTTTAGAGATTAACATGAATTTAGTTTTTCTGATGTTTAGTGTTAGTCCGTTTTCCTCACTGCTTTCTACTATCTGGTCAATTAGTCTTTGTAAATCCGCCATGTTCTCTGCAATCACTACTGTGTCATCTGCGAACCGTAGATTGTTAATTGGTTTTCCATTAACTCTAGCTCCAGTTGTTTCCTCCGACAGTTCTCGTTGGATTATTTCTTCTGAATATAGGTTGAAGAGCATTGGTGACAGCACGCATCCTTGTCTCACCCCTCGCTGAATTTCTATATCTTCGGAAAGGTCGTTTCTCTCTTTTACTCGGACAGTTTGATTAAAGTAAAGGTTAGATATAATTCTAATATCCTTCATATCTAATTTCTTTTGTCGGATCATTTGAATAAGATGATTGTGTCTGAATTTGTCGAAGGCCTTGTTGTAGTCCAGAAAACACACGTAAACTGGTTGATTGACATCCATGCATCTTTGTGTTAGCACATTGTAAGCAAACAGAGCCTCTTGTCCCCATAGCGTTTCTAAAGCCAAATTGTGTTTCGCTAATATCTTGTTCAAGCTTTCTAAAAATGCGTTGATGTATAATCTTTAGAAATCTTAAGACTATGACTCATTAAGCTAACTGTTCGATGGTCACTGCATTCTTTTGCATTAGGTTTTTTTGGTATAGCCACAAAGGTTGAAGTCAGACAATCTTTAGGAATAATGCCTGTATTATAGATTGTATTGTACAGGTCAACGAGTATTCCTATTTGTTCTTCTTCGATGAGTTTAATTATCTCGGCTGGTATTTTATCTGGGCCACATGCTCTGTTGTTCTTCATGAGTTTGATTGCGTTTATGACTTCCTCTTTCGTTATATTTGGACCGTTTTCTTGACTCAGTTCTTCTGTTATTGTTTCCGGTTGCCTCTCATCATCAAACAATTCTTGAATGTATTCTTTCCATCTCTCTAGTTTTCCATTAATATCAGGGATTATTTTGCCATTTTTGTCTAACAAGATATTAGTTCTGTTCGTTTTCTTAATACCACATAGTTCCTTGACTTTCTTATGCATATTAAAGCTGTCATTCTTTGACATAAGTTCTTCTATCTCTGAGCATTTTTCATCATACCATTTCTCTCTTGTGTATCGTATTTTTTTTTCTATCTCTCTTTGTATGCCTTTATATGTGTCTTTGTTTTTATGCAGTCTTCTGTCTTCCATTCGTTGCAGTATCTCGTCAGTCATCCATGGCTTGGTTTTGTTATTACTTTTGTTCTTCCCCAATATTTCCTTGGTCGGTTTGGATATGCTATTTTTGAACGCTTCCCATTTCTTGTTGCTATTTTCGTTTGTGGTACTTTTAATTTGACTTAGTTCGTTGTTAATTCTTGTTGCTAGTTGTTCTCTCGTTACTGGATCTTGTAGTTGTGAGATGTCTAATTTGGTTTTATTTTCTTTCGGTATTCGCTTCTTAAGTTTTACTTCCATTCTTATTATTACTGTGTTATGGTCTGTTGATACATCCGCTCCGGGATATTTTTTAGCGGATTTGATAGAATTACGGCAGCGCTTGTTTATTAGGAGGTAGTCTATTTGATTTCTGACAATCTTGTTGTTGGTCCCATCTGTTGGCGACTTCCATGTATATAGTCTTCTTTCTGGTATTTTGAAATAAGTATTTGTGATAACCATGTCATTCTCTTGGCAGAATTGTGCTAGCCTTTCTCCCCTATCATTTCGAGTCCCCAATCCGAACTCTCCTATACTATCTCCATCTTTCTTTCTTTACTATATCCATATCTTTCCCTTTTCCGATTTTCGCGTTCCAATCTCCCATTATAATTGTAGTGTTTCTGGTCTTGGTAATTTCCAGCGCTCGTTGGACATCGTTGTAAAATTGTTCTATTTCTTCTTCACTTTTGTTAGCTGTAGGTGCATATACTTGAATAATGTTAGTTATTGTTTTGGTTGCTTGAATTTGTAGCTTGACTACTCTGTCCGATATTGGAATGAATCCGGTCACCGATTGTCTTACGCTGTTGTCAACCAATATTGCCACTCCATTCCAGTGATGAGACTCATCGTTTCCGGAATATTCCGGAATAAGTAAATCTTGGTTTTATTGATGGTTAACTCTTCTGAGTTAGCCCATCTGGTTTCGCTTATTCCCATTATATTCACTCTTAGTCGCTGCATTTCTTGAATCACATTATACACTTTTCCTGTTTCATGCATGGACTTGACGTTCCATGTACCGATTTTCATAGTTGACCCGGAGATTCTTTGCACCCTCCGATCCTTTAAGACCCATCCATGATAATTTGTACTAGGGATATCCTTGGGATCTTTAATACAGTGGTTTCCCATTGCCTTCTGTATTCTCCTGCCGTTGGCCATTTCTTGGCTCATCCGCCTTTGGCAATAATTTCTTATCTCCAGGATAGGGGAATGCCCGTACCGTTATTAATTCATCTACCCTAAGCTATTGACTAAAAAAGGGGGGACTGCTTATACCGGCAGTAATTCGGTAAATACAAATTCATCTCACTTGACACACGTCAAGTTGACAGTTATATTACAAATATAAAAATGAAAATTATTCCGTTAAGATCTTAAAATAAAAAATAAGATATTTTAAACTTAGTTTTCTTTTACAGTTAGCATATTGAAGTATTTATGGTGAATAGGCGGTATATAAGGTATTAAACTTATCATATCGTTATATTAATCTCTTGTTATGCTCCTTGAAGTTTTATAAAGTGGTAACGTATTAATTTTGCTGAGGTTTTTTGGTCTTCTCTTTTTTCCAAATAAAAAAATTGCTTTAAATGGAGCAGTTTCTTCTATAGTAATTTTATAAAAAAAATTCCGAGGTTCAGTTCTTTTGAACCCCATCCAACATATTTTAAGCCAGTTTACAATTTCTCCGTCCGTACTTTTTTTCTGTTTGATATTTCCTCTTCTAGAGATTTGGTTGAAACAAAGTCTTCTTTTCATTTAATACAAAATGAAGCTGTTTTTTTTGGACTTATCGGATGGACTTATCCCACTTTCAAAAGAAATATTTGTGCGATAGAATTGTACAGCAAAACTGTTTTTGTTTATTTTATGTCAAGATAGAACTCTATTGAAATTGTGATTGTGACTATGGAGAGAAGGCATCATCTGTACCTCATTAAAATTACCGTTAACTTAGTTTTTTTAAAAAGTGGACTTATACCACTTTCAAAAAAAGCAGCTCATATGCGAAAATGGCATTTTTTTCACGGCTTACCCTACATGAAAGTGACAATATTTTCATTCTAGAGATGAAAATATTTTCACATTTAGAGACGAAAATGAGCATTTTAAATTTATGATTTTCTCGATTAAAACACTAAACTAACCAAATTTGCATGGACTTTCTTATTAATTACATCAATTTTAATAAAATATTTTATGTACAAACGTAAAACGAGCCTGAAACTATTTAAAAAATTGAAATAAAATTAGGACATTTGACTTGAAAAGTATCACCTTCTATGAGAATGCAATATGTTACCATGGAAACGACCAAATCAACAATTAAATTTGTATTGACAGTTCTGACAGTGGCTATTATTAAGAATATGGGAATTGTGGAGTTACCTTCACTAACTGTTGCTAATCGTCTTCCAAACTGTATTTCTAAACGTGGAAAGTAAAAATGAATCTTCTACGTCGGCTGGTTCAAGAAATATACGGGCTTTTGTAATCAAAAAAACTGACATTTTTTAATACAACAACAAATATAACTGCAACTTCTGTCCGGTTATTTGACAGAAAATATGTTTATACAGCAGATACGCTGTTGCCAAGTTCAATTCTTTTGCAGAGATTATACTTTTTTTCTGTGTCGCTACAATTTAAGTATTATATGTATTAAATATATTTAATTTTATTTTAATTCTTTTAGGGGGTCATGTTAATCTTCTATGTATTCTTCTTATTCTTATGCATATTCACTAATGAATGTTTGCGACCACGATAATGACTTGAATATCGTCATCATGTGGTTCTCTTGGGAAGTATAATGGAGGTGATTTGCCGTTATCTTCCTCCATGGGTATGAAATTACCATGGGTATAAATTAGATTAGGTTGTCCGAGAGAGAATAGATCAAGACCGCATATAGCACGGCAGCGCAAACTCTCGATCACATGCGCGCGCAGCGCGCATGTGGTTTGATCGAGAGTTCGCGCTGCCGCACGCATGTGGTTTAAACTTTAACTTCGTAGATCCAAACTTTTATGGTACTCTCGGTCCAATGTAGAACAAAGTGGCAACGACCGGTGGTTTTACCTTGGTTAGATTAGGTTGTCCGCCGCGAAGCGGAAAGATAAATCAAGACATCATACGCGCGGCAGCGCGAACTCTCGGTCCAATATAGGACAAAGTGGCAAGCACCCTTGGTTTCACCTTGGTTAGATTAGGTTGTCCGCCGCGAAGCGGGAAGATAAATCAAGACAACATACGCGCGGCAGCGCGAACTCTCGGTCCAATATAGGACAAAGTGGCAAGGACCGTTGGTTTTACCTTGGTTAGATTAGGTTGTCCGCCGCGAAGCGGGAAGATAAATCAAGACAATATACGCGCGGCAGCGCGAACTCTCGGTCCAATGTGGGACAAAGTTGCAACGACCGGTGGTTTCACCTTGGTTAGATTAGGTTGTCCGCCGCGAAGCGGGAAGATAAATCAAGACAACATACGCGCGGCAGCGCGAACTCTCGATCACATGCGCGCGCAGCGCGCATGTGGTTTGATCGAGAGTTCGCGCTGCCGCACGCATGTGGTTTAAACTTTAACTTCGTAGATCCAAACTTTTATGGTACTCTCGGTCCAATGTAGAACAAAGTGGCAACGACCGGTGGTTTTACCTTGGTTAGATTAGGTTGTCCGCCGCGAAGCGGGAAGATAAATCAAGACAATATACGCGCGGCAGCGCGAACTCTCGGTCCAATGTGGGACAAAGTTGCAACGACCGGTGGTTTCACCTTGGTTAGATTAGGTTGTCCGCCGCGAAGCGGGAAGATAAATCAAGACAACATACGCGCGGCAGCGCGAACTCTCGATCACATGCGCGCGCAGCGCGCATGTGGTTTGATCGAGAGTTCGCGCTGCCGCACGCATGTGGTTTAAACTTTAACTTCGTAGATCCAAACTTTTATGGTACTCTCGGTCCAATGTAGAACAAAGTGGCAACGACCGGTGGTTTTACCTTGGTTAGATTAGGTTGTCCGCCGCGAAGCGGGAAGATAAATCAAGACAATATACGCGCGGCAGCGCGAACTCTCGGTCCAATGTGGGACAAAGTTGCAACGACCGGTGGTTTCACCTTGGTTAGATTAGGTTGTCCGCCGCGAAGCGGGAAGATAAATCAAGACAACATACGCGCGGCAGCGCGAACTCTCGGTCCAATGTAGGACAAAGTGGCAACGACCGGTGGTTTTACCTTGGTTAGATTAGGTTTTTATATGGTCTTAAGAGTACCGCCTATATGGTCTAAAATAAGATAAAGTTGCAAGAGTGGCAACGACCGGTGGTTTTACCTTGGTTAGATTATGAATTTAGTTCGCGCTGCCGCACGCATGTGGTTTAATTGAGAGTTGGTTAGGTTAGGTTGTATGAGAGAGAATAGATCGCATACAGCGCGGCAGTGCGTATTCTCGATCAATCCACATACGCACGGTAAATGCACGGAAAATGTGGCAGTGTATATTTTTTAAAATAATTGATATAAAAAACATAGGCGTAGTGAAAATTAATTATCTGAGAAATATTGAAATACTTAAACTATTATTTTTAATTATATTTACAGTTTAATTTAATATACTTACGTCAGAAAATTTATTTTTACTACGCTTATGTTTATTTAAAAGTTACTGTAATGCGCGTGCGTTATTTTACGCGTGTTATTTGTCTGTTTATTTATCTAGAAGGTTAAACAAAATATTTTGTTTAAACAAAATATTTTATTTAAACAAAATAAGTTTTTAGAAGAGCTTTTTTAAGTAGCAAGGAGTTACAAAAATAATGGCTTCTTCAAAAATAGATTATTTAAGTTTATTAGAAATTAATGAAATTTTAAATGACTCCAAAAAGAAAATCCCAAAATTAGTAGAGTGGGGATTAATTCCAGCAGAGGGGAGCTACAAATGTTTGAAGTGTGGTGGTGTATTAAAATTATCTAAAGACGTTGAAAGGTTAGTAGTTGTTTATTTTTATTATTATATTTTGAATATTTTTTAATGTATCCTTAAATTTTGATATCCGTAATTTTTTTATTGTAGAGTGGATGGTGTTCGTTGGCTGTGCTCTAATAAAATTAGTCAGGAAGGTGAAAGGAACAAAACCTGTGGTTATAGAGTTGAATTCCGACGTGGCACCTTTTTTGCCAATTCAAAGTTGCCATTATTGAAGATACTTGGGTTTGTTTCTTTTTGGGTTCAAAATGCATCACTGACATTGATCGGCAGACAATTGAAGATGTCCATGCCTACATTAGTTGATTGGGCATCTTTTTGCCGAGAAATTGTTTTTGATAATTTTTTTACCCAACCTGAGAAACTCGGTGGTCTTAATAAGATCGTTGAGATTGACGAATCCAAGTTCGGAAAGCGCAAATATCATAGGGGTCACAGAGTGGAAGGGCAGTGGGTTTTCGGCGGTTACGAACGTGGCACTGGTCGCGTTTTTATGGTAGCCGTTGAGAAACGCGACTCTGATACTCTTGTGCCTTTAATCGAGACATGGATAGCTCCGGGTACGACGGTTATCAGTGACTGTTGGAAGGCCTATAGCGGTCTCAGTGACTATGGCTACAAGCATTTAACAGTTAATCATTCAATTAACTTCGTAGATCCCGTAACTGGGGCACATACAAATGCCATAGAGTCATCTTGGAGGGCCGCTAAATCTTCCATGTCGTCATCTGGTCGTACCAAATCACACGTACCCGGTAATCTTGCTCGATACATGTTTCAGAAGAGGTGTAAGAGCTTCGGCTCGATCCCACTCTGGAACTTTTCCGTATGGCAGGTAAGTTGTACAATCCCGTACATCCCCTGCCAGAAGGAGGTCTTGGTAAGGATCGTGACACAGATGAGGAATACGAGGATGACGAAGACTAAATCACAGTTAATTAGTAAGTTTTTTAACAGTTAAAATTGCAGTTTTTCTGTTAATTTTTTTCCTTTTTATAGTGGTCTTTAATGCCCTCTGGTTCTCAATCGTCATCCCTTTGTTTGTCCGCTCTCCAGGTTTTAAATTGAGTTCGGACATTGTTTTCATATGGATTTTTTGCATTTCGATTTCTTAGATAGAGGATTTTTTTGTGATTGTGATGTGGTTGATGCAAACGAGAATATTGAATATTTATTTTTTTTATATGTATTTTTATATCAAAATAGTATTATGTTTTGTTATTATCAAAATTTCAATTAATTTGTATTTTTTTGTTTAAATGGTAATTTTTTTATAAAATTTTTAGTAAAACTGTGTTTTGTTTTTTTTAATACTTTGCAAAAATTAGATTTTTTTTGTCAAATTCAGTTTATAATATTGAAATATAATAAAATTACGTCTATGTTCTGCTACAACAATGCGTATGCGCAAAACTTTCAAATAGATGTGAAGTTGCAGACGGGTCTGTGTCTCCTTCGGTACCTATTTTTTTAATAATACCGTCAAGGGCCATAAATTTAAACGCACTGCTGCGCCTATATGGTCTAAAATAAGATAAAGTTGCAAGAAGTATTGAGTTAACCTGAGTTAAACCAATTAGAATGAAATTAGAATTAAAAATTAAATTTATATTTCAATGTTGTTGTAAGTCCATGTGAAGAAATTGTATATTGAATGTTTACCAGAACAAGGTAAAATAAAAAGATAAAATTGGCAACATCGGTTGGGCTTCTCCTGCACTTTTTGTTTGACAAGTAATTAGAGAGGTTAGGCAGTGAAGGAAAATATTAACTGTTGCGTCAAAAAAATGTAATTTTTTTCATAAAAACCCGTATATTTTTTTAATAAATCGACGTAGAAGCTTCGTTTTGGCTCTCTAAGTTTGCAAATACACTACGGAGGACGATTAGTAACAGTTATTCAAGGTAAAAATCCGCCAACTCCAAAAAAAATGGCCATTCCCATATTCTTTACAAATTCCCTGACAGTTCGCTTCGAATTGGATTTATTAAAGTCGAATATGGATTCTACAACCGAAATCAGTAAAAAAAATTGCATTTACTACTCGAGATGAAACTATTTTTTTTTTGGTTCGATGTGATTGCTAATTCGCTGGCGCTCGTGAGCAAACTCCCACCTCACCAAAAAAACTCCACTTTCATCTCTTGCTGTAAAATATACTATTACATACCTATCAGACATAATATTTTATTCTTGTTTTGGACACAACAATTTTGCAGTTCCCATGCTTTTTCAAAATTACGATGTTCCTCTTCAATTGATCTGCACATTGTTCTTGAAGTTTGATTATATTTTCAATTAGCATCTTTTTAATGCAATAGGAATAACAACCAAAATCCACGTTAGAGCAACCAAACGCGACGCTCGCGTCAACTAAAAAGTTCAAATGGTTCAAACTTTCCAACTACAAGCGTCATAGCTTGATATTAATTAATTCTAAGTAGAGACACGTTATTAATCGAAAAATAGCTAATAATTAAGAAGCACACTGCAACTGCCTTAAACTGAATTGCATACAAATAAAAACAAAATTTACTTTTAAATATTAAATTCATATATTTTATAAAAAAAATAAACTTTGTTGTTTTTGAAGAATAGATTTCAATTCTGACAATTTTTCTTCATGAAATTTTGCAACATATTGGTCATAGTTTGTTTTATGATTTATGTCATAGAGCCTAAAATTTGTGTCATAAAGCCACGACAAGTACGAGATTTTGAGAAATAGTAGTGCTATAAAAGATAGAAATAGAGAAATAGCAAGAACTTAATAGCATCCAAATTTGTGTTGAACACTTCAGAGAAGAGAGTGGAATTAATTTGGCCAATAGTTCGTCTGGACAACAGGTTCTTAGAGATTATATCACTTTATGGAAATTGGAAATTTTTGACGTCAGAAAAATTTGTTGACATGCAAATTTTCAGAAAATTGTAATTTTACTGAACGTTTTAATGGATGGGGCTTGTAGCTCCCAAGTATCCAACACGGATGACGAAGGTTTTACAACCAAGTTGAAAAAAGGTCATTATTTACGCCCACCTAAAGAAAAGAAAGCGAAATCTATAGATAAAAATAAAACCAACCCAGTCTGTACCACTGCATCTAGACCCATTAGCCCATCGACTCCTTCGACATCTGCAGCTACCAATTTTTGTAGTCAATCAGATCAACACCCAAAAATTGCAACCAAACCAAATGCTTCACTCAGATCCTACAAATACAACCACTCCTTTACAACTCAAGAATTTAGTATGTCTAGAAATCAATTCTGCTTCATTTGACTGAAAAGTGCTCCCGGAAACAGGGACATAATCATTAAAACCTCTACCGGCTACCTTATTAAATCGGACTGCTCTTCTACAATAGATACACTTAAAGCACTTTGCAACAGAAACGTCATTAAGTTCGTTAAGATCTACCGTCCTCAACATCTAACCAAAACGACCTCACCTAGACCTCCTTCTTACTCTGCTGTAATTGAAAAAGTGGAACTAGAAATATTAGATGAAGACATTGCAACTCACCTGCACTCGAATCTAAACCTGAATATACGATACTGCAAGAGAATAATATTCAGGGCCCATAATAAACCGTGTCGATTAATTCGCATAACAACGAGTGATGTTGCCTCTTTCGAGAAACTTCTAGCGTCAGGTCAGGTCTCGCCTAGTAATCCCCCTGCACCCATCCCTCGTCCTTGTGGCAAATGCCAGTCATTTGAACACTCCACAGAAAAATGCACTGCCCCCCAAAAATGTCTAAAATGTTCAGGTGCAAATGAAACCCATCTATGTAAATCGCCACTGTCTCCTAAATGTGCAACGTGCAACAGCACTGAGCATGTAACATGGTCTCCTCTGTGCCCAAAACATCCTACCAAACCCATTGATGGAGTTCCCAACGTAAAAATTAAATTAAGCAACATTTTTTTTTGGTGGTGCAAAAAAAAAGCAACCACCATCTAAGAATTCAAGAATTCATGCACCTATGATAACACACGACTTTATAATCAATACTTACAGACATGAACTAAATGACTCTACCAACACAAAAAGAGATGAATTATTTAAGACACTACACCGCCGTTTCGCAACCGATTTTGAAATCAACACTCAACCATTTTTTGCCGGGAATAAATTATACATCCTTATGCTTGACATGAGAAACCCTCACCTTGTACCCGCCACACAACCTACCGACGACGTGACGCAAACAGTAATTTCGATAAACAATGGCTAAATTAAACGTAATATACTCCAACCTAAACAGCTACTACAATAAAAAACACCTCATAGAATACACACTTGGCAAACATTATATTGACTGTAGCATGTTTGTAGAGACGAAAACCCAGACGGACAAGGAAATAACTTTCAGGAACTGGAACACCATACAGATTCACGGAAAACCAATTACCAACAAAGCCAGGGGCGGGGGGTGCTCTTGTTCATCTACGCCTTGCTTATAAACTTGGTAAGGCCAACGCTCCCTTCCTACAAAATTCACTCAATGACTGCCTTCACTTCACTTTACCCTTCCAAAATGACAAAATCCACATATTCTTGGTCTATATTCACCCACCATTCCAATATTGAGCAAAATGTCTTGGTCAAAGCCTCCTTGTATCCCTATTCAATTATTATCGGTGACTTAAACATCAATCCTTCTAAAAATAAACTTCTCAACTATTTTCTCAAAAATTAAAATTTCATCAGACAATCCCGACTCTACTCCTGACATATTTCTGCACACCTCTAACCTCTCACAATACATCAACGACATTCAACTTATACCGGGCCTTGAATCCGATCACTTGGCAATAAAATTCTCTATCCTAACCACTCTTCCTGCAAACGCAGCTCCTTGTAAACCGAGACCTAACATCAAAAAACAAATATTGACAATGTAAATTCCGACATGACATATTACCTAAATTCAATAAACGACAAAGACATTTCGATTCAACATATTGATTTCCAAACACATCTTTCAAACCATATTACCCTTCACTCACCTCCTCTAACACCCAAACACCACACACTAAGTCTCCCCCCTTTCATAATTAGACTCATCAAATACAAAAGACAGATATACAGGGAATATCACAGGGAATATAACACACAGATGAACCTGACCTGAAAAAATTATTCAACAATTTAATAAACAAATTAAAGTTCACATATTCCAATATAGAAGTCATTCCTGACTTAATGTCTGCAAGGAGATTGAACGGGATTACGGTAAAATTTATTGGGACAAAATTAAAAAATTAAGTAAATACAAAAACCAGATTCAATCGTCACAAATCATAGACTCCAAATTTCTTTACTCCACTCCTTCAGACCTCCAAAAAGCCTCCCTTTTCGCAAAACACCTCGAAAAAGCGTTCACACACACTCATAATTCCCACTTTGATGACGAAAATTTTAACTTAGTATCCAACTGGTCCAATACTTTTTTCAAAAACAACAATTTTCAGGCCCCTGTTGAAATCACAGACGACGAGTACTTTTCAATCATTGCTTTGGGTAAAAACAGCGCTCCTGGTAGGGACAACATCTCGAAACTACTTATTAGACAGCTGAACGACCAAATTCACAAGCATATAATTAAATTATACAATTTTTGCCTATTACACAGCGTGTTTCCCCATTTTTGGAAATCCGGCACAATTATCACTATATTAAAACCAGGCCAGGACAAGACACAAAAAGTTATAGACCAATCACCCTACTTCCCGTTTTAGGTAAAACTTGGAACAAATTCTAAAAGCCCGTATTTGGATCTGTTTGTAAAATCAGATCCCCTGGTTCCAATTTCGTTTTAAACCTTCACATTCTACTATACATCCTCTTTTCATCCTCACAAACAATATACAAACCTCCCACCTTCTTAATCAACACTCTGCCGCTCTTTTTCTTGACATAAATAAAGCCCTTGACACAGTTTGGCACGGCGGACTGCTTTTCAAATTACACAATTTAAAAATCCCCTCTTATCTTCTTTCTTTGTTAAAAGACTTCCATTATGACAGAAACTTATGCATTAAAGTCAACGACGCTCACTCTAACATATTTACCCCTCGCCAGGGTGTGCCACAAGGTTCACCATTATCACCCATATTATACAACACTTTCTGCCACGACATTTTTAATACAGACCTCAACTTTCCCAATGTCATAAACCATCCATACATTCTCCAATACGACGACGACACAGCCCTCATATCTCATGCACAATCTCTACCTAAAGCAATTAAAAAATTACAAATACTTACTAATCAAACAATTGATTGGTTCAACAAATGGAGATTAGGCCCAAACCCTTCTAAATGTCAGCTTCTTCTACCCTTTCACCGAATTTCTAATAACTCTCCACACATAAAGGTTGGCCTTACCACAGTTAACCCAACACCTACTATTAAATATTTGGGCATCACATTCGATGGAGCAACAAAATTTAACATTCACATAAAAGAACGCAAATGTGAAATCATAAAAAGAGCCAAACACTTTCGGTTCCTGACTTTCCGTGATCAGGGGATTTCCGTGTAGACAGCGACCACTATTTACAAAACTATTTGCAGACCGATCTTGGACTATGGACACATTATTTGGACCAACACAAACAGGACGACTCGACATACATTGGAAATTGCCGAAAGAACAGCACTGAGAACAATAACAAAATTGCGACACCCAGACAACCCTATACACAATCCATCTAACGAACTGCTATACGTCAGAACCAAATTAACAACAATCCTTAAAAGACATGACATGCTACGACAAAAATTTAAAGACCGAGGTAAAAACAGAGACATCATGGAACAAGTATGGAAAAAGAGGAACAACAGAACATCTTCAAAAAAACATCCATCGTTAACTCTTGTGGAAGCTGTAATATGTTAGATTTATCTATTTTGTGCTTATATTTTCGTTCGCGTTTGCGTTTATATTAATGTTTGTTATAAAATTATTTTTTTTCCAAACAATGATGTAATTACCAGGGCCGAAAGACTTAGGGTCGATAGCCTTTTATACAAATTGTATAATAAAGATATTATTATTATATTATAAACAAAATTAAAAGGTATCGGCGGGCAGCAGTCTATGTATTGTCGGGCCGCGTGTTTGACATGCCTGTTGTATATAAACAAATTATATTTCTTCTCCAGTATGTTTTATTCCATCATGTGTACTTTGCTTCTCGACGGTCATTGAGCCTTCCGCTCAGCTGTTCCGTCGTCTTGTTGTTTGTTTCTGTTCTTTTTAGGGTTCCGTACCGAAAACGGAACCCTTATAGGATCACTTTGTTGTCCGTCTGTCTGTCTGTCTGTCTGTCTGTCTGTCTGTCTGTCTGTCTGTCTGTCTGTCTGTCTGTCTGTCTGTCTGTCCGTCTGTCTGTCTGTCAAGACCTTTTTCTCAGGAACGCATAGAGGTAACAAGTTGAAATTTGTATCAAATACTCGAGTCTGCGGTCTCTATCAGCTGTGAAAAAATCAAACTTGCAAGTCAACGCGATCAAAAGGTATGACCGTTTATGTCGCATATTTTGCGATTTCACGAGGGAATCAAAACCTATAGGGTACTTCCCGTTGACCTAGAATCATGAAATTTGGCAAGAAGCGGTGTCTTACAGCACATGTCAAGGGAAAAATCTGAAAACCGTAAATATGTAGTTTAATTACAAGAAAAATGCGAATTTACTATTTGAAACTTATGAAAATTCACTAATGTTGTCGTAGTGGTATTGTCAGGCTCCAGAAGCGTATGGGTTGCATACAGTTAGGTCCTATTCTAGGTTTATTCTGAATTTTCTTTGTTTATATTCGTTATGCATTTCATCACGTACGCTTTATATACATAATATATACAGGGTATATATTATGTCTAAATTTTGCTTTTTTATAATTGACATGCGACATACTATGTCCCGTAACATCCTGTATATATTATATTTCGTCTAATTTTTCTTTATACTCAACATAATAAGTTAATAATCTACATAATAATACTATACTATACAAGTTTGTACGGAACCCTCGGTGCGCGAGTCACAACTCGCACTTGGCCGGTTTTTTTTTTGTGTCTGTTTGTTTGTCGGTTTGCTTGTTGTTCTGTTGTGTTCCACTCATAAACGGTTTTCTTTTCTTTTCTTTTTTTTTTCTTCTTTTCTTCTTCTTCTTCTCGCTGTTGGTCCTTGGTTCGTCCTGGTGTTGGTTCCTGGTTCACCCTCCTGGTGGTTCCTGGTTCGTCCTTCGTTCTCGTGGTGGTTCCTTGCTCGTCCTCGTGGTGGTTGCTGTGTCTCTCGGGTTTTGTTCTTGTTTTTCCTGTCTCTTTTTGTTCCTGGGTTCTCCGCTGGGTTCGGGGATGTGGGCTTTCCTGTGAAAAAGAAAGTTCAGTGATTACCTATGTTGTTGAGGTTTTGGATGTTTCCATTTGACGTTGATGTTGTAGTTTGCTGCATTGTTGATTGTTGGGTTATCATGTGTTTTCATGCGTTCGAAGCTTTTCGTTGCTAGTTTTTCTATGTGTTGCTTGATTGTCTCCATGTTTAGATCGCTGTGCAGCTGCTCATTGGTCATGTACCATGGCGAATCTGTTATTTCTCTCAGAGTTTTGTTCTGGATGATTTGAAGTTTGTAGATTTTCCGTTCTTTGGATTGTATTCAGCACGTCGATGAGTACGTCATTGTCGGCCGTATTATGGACTTGTAAATTTGTAGTTTGTTCCTTATGTTCAGATTGCTTTTCCTGTTCAAGAGCGGGTAGAGGTAGCCTTTAATTTGTTTTGCTTTTTTCGCTGTCTGATCGATGTGTTCTGAAAATGTAAGAGTTTTATCTAGGATTACGCCTAGATATTTAATTCGGTTTTGCCATTTTATGTCCGTGTTGTTGATTCTCAAGCAGCTACTGGGTTCGTGCTTAAATTTTTTCTTCGTGAAGATAATTGCCTGTGTTCTTTCTGCGTTTAGTTTAATTCTCCAGGTGTTACACCAGTCGTTAATCCTGTCCAGGTGATTTTGGAGCCGTTTTTTTATGGCCTCGGTCGAGTATCCTCTTGTGAAAATTGCCGTGTCGTCTCCATATAGCGCAATTTCTGTGTCGTTTAGTTTTGGGATATCTGCTGTATAGATGCTGTAGAGAAGGGGGCCCAGGACAGATCCTTGTGAGACACCGGCTGTTATTGTATGAGTTGTGGAGATGCTGTCGTTTATTTTGACTTGGAATGTTCTGTTACAGATAAAGGACGTCACTAGTCTGATCATTGCTGTTGGGATTTTAAATTGGTGCAGTTTGTATATTAAACCTAGGTGCCATACCTTGTCGAAAACCTTAGAGACGTCCAGAAAGACGGCTCAGGGGCTAACCCTTTGTTGAAAGCGTCGATTATTGCTTCGGTTATTCGTGTCGTCTGATAGGTGGTAGAGTGCTCTGTCCTGAAGCCGTATTGTTCGTCGGGTAGAATACGTTTGTCTTCAGTTATTTCTGTCAGTCTTTTGTGTATTACTTTTATGATATACTTATGTGATTTTACTGAGACCTGTCAGCAGACTTATTGGTCTGTAACTGGAGGTGAAGTTTCGGGGTTTGTTCGGTTTCGGGATTAGGATCGTTGTTGCGTGTTTCCATTGGGTCGGAAACACTCCAAGTTTCAGTGCGGCGTTTATGATTTCGGTTATTCTGTCTATTGCGTTCGGTGTTAGGTTTTTTTGCGCGGCGTTGTTGATGTTATCGCAGCCTGGTGCTTTCTTGGTTTTTAGGTTTTTAATTACACCTTTTATTTCTTCCGGTGTTGTTTCCTCTATTTCCGTGTTTTCTACGCTACTATTTAGTACTCTCAGTACGGTTTCGCGTATTTCTTGCCTTTTGCGGAGTGGGTGTGTGTCGGCGTTCGGTTTAAACTGCTGTGCAAGCGACTTTGCGAATTCCTCCGTTTTCTCCTCGTCCGTGCTTGCTACAGTGTCGTTTGTTGTTTTCAGTGGAGGAATTGTTCTCCTCTCCTTGTTTCTAAGATTCTTGGCTAATTTCCACGGTTCCTCTATTGTTTCGTTGATGCGTTCAAGTTTGTCTTCCCATTCGGCGTTGTGCTGTTCGTGCAGTGCCGCTTTCAGTTGGTTTGTCAGTCTGTTTAAGACGTTCTTGTCCGTCGGTGCCATCGTCTGTTGGAGTACCTTGTTAGCTTTGCGCTTTTCTTTTAGTAGATTCCTGATTTCCTGTGGGAGGGTTGTTGTCGTGTTGGCTGTCCGTTTCCTTGTGGCGGCCTCGAGTGCTGCTTTTATTTCGTTTTCTATCGTCCGTGCTGCTTCTTCTAGGCACGGGGGCTTGTAATTTCTGTACAAGTGACGTTCGTCAGATTATCTTTGAATTTATTCCAATTTATGATAATTTTCTCGATTGTTTTCCTGGCCGTTTTCGCTTGGAGATTTATGTGCACTGGGTTATGATCTGAGCTCAAGTCTGTAATACAGACTATTTCCACATTTGCTGTGACGTTTTTCATGACGGCTATATCCAAAATATCCGGCATTCGCTGAACTCCTGGAAAGTGTGTCAGTTCGCTCGGTGCAATTACTTGTAGCTTCCGGTTTTCCGTGTACCTTAGTAATTGTCCGCCCTTTGTGTTTGTCACTCTGCAATTTCATTGCGAGTGTTTTGCGTTGTAGTCTCCTGCGGCTATGGTACCTATATTTATGTCGAATATTTTGTCCAGGTCGTCGGCGTTTGTACGGGTCCGTCGGTTGTCTGTACTTCTACTCCTACCGTTTCCGTCTCGGTGGTTGTTTCTACTTCCGGCAGTTCGTGGTGTTTTATGTTTCTTTTGATGATGATGGTGACTCCTCCTCAGGCTTTCTCGCCTCTGTCTTTTCTGTAGACTTGGTAGTTTGCTATGTTCAGTTGGTTGCAACGTCTGAGATGCGTCTCGTTGATCAGTGCCATGTCGACGCTGTGTTCGTTTAGGTGTGCTACCAGTTCCTGTTTCTTGTTTTGTATTCCGTTTGCGTTCCAGAATATAAGTTTCAGATTGTCTCTAGTTCTTCTAGTGGTCATTGTTGAGTGTGAGCATGATGGTTGTGTTTCTTCGGGTAAACTTTTCTGTTTCCTCTTTGCTGTGTCCCATTTCGGCAAAGTCGAGCATCATTTCCGTCAATTCTGCTCTGATTACTTCGTTGCCATTCCTTTTGTTTCCGCTTCTTGACGGCTTTGTCTCCGGGTTGGGGTTGTTGTTTTTTCTTACCGGTTTCGGTATTTGGCTAGTTGTCGGTGTTTGAGCTGTTTGTCTCGGTGTTTGGGCTGTTTGTCTCGGTGGGGGCTTTGGTCTCGTTTACTGTTGTCGTTGTTCTGCTTGTCTAGCTATTTCCGGTCTCGCCGGGCAGTTTCTCCAGATTGAGGTGTGTTCGCCTGCGCAGTTTGCGAATTTCGGCGGCAGTGTTAGCGGTTTCTCGCACAGTTGCGTGCTGTGGTTCTGTCCGCATTTCATGCATCTGTATTCGGCTTTGCAGTGCCTCTGCACGTGGCCGAACAGCTGGCATCGCTGACATTGTACGGTTTCTCCTCGTGTTTTCAGTGGTTCCATTTTCACGCACAGTCCGTAGAATCGATCCATTTGGTAGATGGATTTGTATTACTTCCCAATTTCTATCAGGACCATTTGGATTGGCATGGCTTCTCTTCCTTTCATCCTGGTCACTGTTATGGCCCGATATCCGTTGTCGTTGAGGTTCTCTTTGATTTGCTGCTCCGTCAGGCCGCAGGGAACTCCCTTCACTACGACCTTCAGGTTCCTTTCCGTGCTCAGTTGGTGCGTGTGAAATTCGTAATTGTCCTCTTTCATTAGCTTGTACATATTCCGGTAGTCAGTGATTGTTTGGTGCTGGATTATTATCCCGTCCTTGGTCGATGTTGCCCTGGTGTAGTTTATGTTGTTCCTGTTGAGCTACTTCGAAAGCCCTGCCCATTTGTCCTTGTTTCGTAGAACTATTGGTGTTTTGTTGTTGGTGTTTTCGGTGGGGATTTCAGTTTCAGTGACTTCGTCGTCGTCGTCGTCGTCGTCACTGTCCCTTGTGTTTAGGCATGCATAATTATTCATACTCACATGCACTCCTCGCAGGCTTGATGTGGTTGGGCTCGTCAGTTTCGCGGTTTTCTTAGGAATCTGGAAGGTTTCCTCGTCCTCCGGGTTGGTTTTGCGCTGGGGGGCGGCCTCGGTGATGCTGTTCGTGTCCATCGGTGTGGGTTTCCTCCTCGGGGCGGCTTCGGTGGCTCTCCTCGGGGCGGCTTCAGTTGTTCTCTTCGGTTCGGCGTCATTGGCCCTCTCGGCGGCGGTCGTTCTGGTCGCGGCGGTGTCCTGGGGTTGTTCGGCGGCGGTGGTCTTCATCCTTTTCGCTATTTGATTAAATAGCTTCCTCAGGCCGTCCTCACTGATGGAGTCCAGGAAGGTGAAGTCCTTGATTTCCATGGCGGCGGCGGTTCCGTTGGCGCTGGTTTGCATGATTGGATTCATGTTTTCTCGGTTGGGTTTTTTTAATTATTTTGTCAAATAATTGCTAAGTTTAACGTCTGCTTCGTTCGAAGTTCGGTTAAGCTGTGTTTTATTCCACAAAAGAGAGAAAATCTTATTGCAATGTAACGTTACCGGCGTAACTTGCTCAGCCAATCAAATCGTCGTAGCATGTGGAGTAATTCATGTTAATCCATATAGTAATTATAAAAATTACGTGCAACTCTGGACTCTTAACTTCCTTTATTCCTTCCTTTATTTTGCGCCCCAAACCCAATTGGGCCCGTAGCGGGCGCCCTTTTTGCAACACCCTCGTTACGGCTCTGCCATTCATAGCTTTGCCATTTGGTTTTGGTCATAGGTTTTGCATCGGCAAACGATTTGCAAATTTGAAAATGGAAGTTGCTATTGCAAAGGTAAAACAATATTTTACTATAAACAAATACAAATACAAATTAATTTTTTTTAATACATATTTGATTCGGCTTCATATCGGCTCAATACATATTTGATTTCTTCTTCTAGATTGATATCACAGTTTATAGTTAAAATTCGATAACTATATATGTGTTTTTGCATGGTTGTTTATAATTAAAATGTGATATTTTCAAATAAAACTTTAGAAGTGTTTATTTTGCATTACGATTTGATAACCAAAATTTATCAGAAAAATCTATTTAGAAACCATATCTATAATATATTTTATTATCTCAAAATAAGGTAATTGGATTTTTTTTTATAAAAATAAAGCATCACAAAATAATTTACAGCTCATTTTATGATACTCTTCTATGTATATCAATATTTCTTTGTAACCAAACCTTTGTCTAGTCTCAAAAAAATCGGACTACTGTTGCTAACTACTGTTTGTGGTTGTAACTTAATGTTAACTAATGTTATCGCGTATACTTTGAACAATAAACCAGAGTGAAATCGAAATTGTATATACGTATCATAGATATGTAATCGCATGATAGTAGAGATAAGCAACATTTCAGTTTCACATAACCATTTATTGTTTAAACACACATAGCGATGCTACGTACAAAAATTCTAACACAGTTTCAAACAAGATTAATTTCCCTCGGGAATCCCATCCATAACAAACATAAATACTACATTGATTTAGAAGCAGATGGTCCTAAACCGGAGGGTTGGGATGAAGCTAAACCTTATGAGAGCATTCCAGGACCTAAACCTTTGCCCGTTGTGGGAAATGCTCTCAGATTCTTCTTCGGAGACATGAAAATGAATTTGGAAGTCACTGTGCTTAATGCTAAGTAATCTATAAAATAATTGGTAACGTATTTGTTCATACAAGAGTTTGTTTTAGTATTAGGCGAAGGTATGGAGATATTATGGCTGTGAAGAAAATGGGATCAATGAGTGATATGGTTTTCATATTCTCTATCAAAGAAATCGAAAAGGTATGTGACCTAAATGGGACCTAAATGTTTCGTGACTGTTCAAACGAAATAGAAAAACTATCCCATTTATAAATTATTAGTGAAAATAGCGAAAACTAACAAAAGTAATTATTATTTTATTTAGCTCTTCAGAAATGAAGGTGTGTGGCCAATAAGAGAAGGTTTTAATAGCCTACAAATCTACAGAAAAGAAATCAGAAACGATATTTTCGGAGAAGTTGGAAGTTTACTAAATACGTAATTACATTTAAGCAAAATATTTCTTTATCTAAATTAATTGTAACTCCATTTAAGACATGGTGAAGATTGGTACAAGATTCGTTCCACAGTGAACCCAATCTTATTACAACCACGCACTGCTGAACAGTACATTTCATCGATGAACTCAGTTGCTGATGATTTGATAACTAGAATAGATTATCTGTATAGTTTAAGTCATGAGATGCCTGCTGATTTCGAGTACGAATTAAATAAGTGGGCGTTTGAGTCCATAGGAGTAGTAGCTTTGGACAGACGTTTCGGTTGTTTGGATACAAATCCGAACGTCGAGGCTCAAAAAATGGCAGAATATATGATTGAAGTATTCAAGATGTTGATTATTTTGGATTATTCTCCTTTCGGAAAATTTATAATCAAATATAACCTTCCTATGTGGCAAAAATTTGTGAAATATCAAGATCATTTTACCAAGTAATGATATTAAAATGTTGATGCAATTTCAGATACAGTTTATTTCTATCATTCTAGCATGACTCTGAAGTTCATTGAAGAAGCAATGGAGAAAATTAAAACTACACCAGATTACGAAAATAAACCAGAAACTGAAAAAAGTGCATTCGAGAAGATGTTAATTAAAGATAAAAGGATTGCTATGGTCATGACCCTCGATATGCTTACAGCAGGAGTAGATACAGTAATTTTATTTAGCAATTAAGCTAAAATATTTCCTAATAATGTTTAATATTATAGACTGGAAAAACGACCGCAGCATCTTTGTATTTCTTAGCTAAAAATCCTGAAGCACAGAAAAAGCTTAGGAAAGAACTCATGGAATATTTACCAAACCCCGATACTGCAATCAATAAAGAAATGTTGAGTAATATGCATTATTTAAAAGCTGTAATTCGCGAAACAACTAGATTTGCACCCATTGGCACTGGAGGTATGAGGATGACGACCCAAAATATGGTTGTGATGGGCTATCAAATACCACCTGGAGTAAGTTTATAATATTTAAGAAACAAAAAATAACGTGTGCTATATTAGGTAAATCTTATATATCCAAATCTATATCTATCACTTTTGGAAGAAAATTTTAAAGATCCAAAAGATTTTATTCCCGATAGATGGTTGAGGACAACAAAAGATGAATATTCTCACAAGAATGTGAATCCATTTGTAGCCATGCCGTTTGGCCATGGACGCAGGTCTTGCATTGGCAAACGTATAGCAAATTTAGAAATGGAAATAGCCATTGCAAAGGTAAAGTAATGATCTATAAAAATATGTTTAAGTATTGTGTTTTCTCTCTGTAGATTGTTAGGAATTATGAGTTGTCTTGGCCGCACCCTGACATGGTTTTTGGGCAAGATTTGTTTTATGGAATTAAAGGACCATTGAAAGTACACATGAAAAAAATAAACAATTAATTCCTGAAATTTAAACCATTTTTCTTAAATATATTTTGTTTATAAAATCGTCTCTTTTACGACATCCTTTCCATAATAAATTCGACACTTGTATACAAGTAATTAATTACCTTTAGTGCCTAGGCATAATGTGATAACTTTTAAACCGGGGTTCAATTAAGGCTATTTTTCAATCTTAAAATAATGTCAATTTATTTACAATACGTCCATGTTTGACATTAATGTCAAATTGACATTTGAAGTGAAAGTGATGTCATTTTTCTTGCGGCCCACGTGGTCTCTCTTACCAGTAATATGCAGGAGCCACACCGTACTAATAACCATATATATTTATGTTAGTTTATTTTCCTTAGTTCTTTTCTTGTAATATGGAAATTCATGTAGTAATTTTTTCCTTATTTTTGTAATGTTTTATTTAAACAAAAAATATTTTTTTAGAAAATTATTTTGTGGGTTTTACTTGTTATTTTATAATATTATTATTTAATATTATTATAAGTTTATTTACTTATTTTCTATTTTACTATAGTAAAATAGATAATATTAGTACAGTACTTTCCGGGAAACGCAAATACTTTCCTTACGCAAGCAGCTCGACAGCTTTTCTTATCAGTCGAGCTGTTGTGCCGTGTACAACCTATTAACATAGGACTTGTATACTTATATACAATATACTATACTATAGGACTTGTAAAGCTAAATTTTTTTTGTAAAATATTATTAGGGTTCCGTACCGAAAACGGAACCCTTATAGGATCACTTTTTTGTCCGTCTGTCTGTCTGTCTGTCTGTCCGTCCGTCTGTCTGTCTGTCAAGACCATTTTTCTCAGGAACGCGTAGAGGTAACAAGTTGAAATACGTATTTCAACTGTATTAAATACTCGGGTCGGCGGTCTCTTTCAGCTGTGAAAAAATCAAACTTGTAAGTCAACGCGATCAAAAGATATGACCGTTTATGTCGCATATTTTGCGATTTCACAGGGGAATCAAAACCTATAGAGTACTTCCCGTTGACCGAATCATGAAATTTGGCAAGAAGCGGTGTCTTACAGCACATGTAAAGGGAAAAATCTGAAAACCGTATATATGTAGTTTAATTACAAGAAAAATGCGAGTTTACTATTCGAAACTTATGAAAATACACTAATGTTGTCGTAGTGGTATTGTCAGGCTCCACAAGCATATGGATTGCATACAGTTAGGTCCTCTTGGGTTAGGTCCGAAGGTTAAAAAGTATGTGTTGGCACCAAGCTGTTTATTCTGAATTTTCTTTGTTTATATTCGTTATGCATTTCATCACGTACGCTCTATATACATGATATATACAGGGTATATATTATGTCTAAATTTTGCTTGTTTATAACCGACATGCGACATACTCAAGTCCCGTAACATCCTGTATATATTATATTTCGTCTAATTTTTCTTTATAATCTACATAATATGTTGATAATCTACATAATAATACTATACTATAATCTACATAATATGTTGTAGATAATATGATTTAAGTATATTATACTTAAATCACGTACGCCCTATATTTTTTGGTAGTCAATTGCCCAAAAGCAGTCAATTGAACAACTGAATGTTAAGAGTATCGAAATACATCTAGAAATAGTTAATATATTAGTTTATATTAGATCTAGAAATAGTTAGATCTTAATATAAGTTAGTGAATAAGTGTAATACTAAAATAAAGTTTTCTTTTTATAAGTTTAAAAATATTCGCGGTATTAAAAAAAATACCCTGAATACCTTTATACAGGGTATTATATTATAATTTATACAGGGTATATAGGTATACGGTCAAAATTGAGCAGTAAAAACAAATAGTGAAGTTCCAGAACCCCTAAACACCCATAGTGAATGGGGATGTATGGTAATAAAATATATGGTAGAATTCCATCGTACGACAGCGACATCTTGAGCTTATGCTTGCAGCGGTACTAAGATGGTCGTGATTTCAGGAGGGCCACTTGTCAAGTTAACTGAATGTGCTTGCTACGTCCTCCACAAAAAAAGATACCTTACTTACAAGTTTGTACGGAACCCTCGGTGCGCGAGTCACAACTCGCACTTGGCAAAAGAAATTTAAATTTCTTTTTATAATATTTCAATTTGAACAGTACTGTTAGCTTTCTTTATACTATAATACTAGAAATCGGCTGAAAGTATTCGTGTCATTTTATAGCATGGTTAATCTTGAAATCAAGAAAATATAAAGGTAAAAAATGCATGCCAATAAAATTTTGCATTTTGGACGTGAAATCAAATTTTCATTTTTGTTTCCCAAAATTCCCGTTTACTGAAAAAACCATTTTACATGCGCCCCTACGATACATAAATATGAGATTTTATTCAAACAATTATTTTGCTATTTTTTGTTTTCTCTCCCATTGTGGCTATCGGGCTGAAGGACCGAAGTGCTGAAAAAACCTCTTCAAACACTGCGGCTATGTGGTCTATTGTATTTTTTTTCATATTTTCAATGTTCATGCGTTAGATGATGTTCTTTTACCATGAGGAAGGTGTGTAAGAGGTACGACAATTGCCTCCCTTTGCAATGATAGTTCAGAAAGTATCCTACGCATGGAAGATTACTTTTTCCGCTTTGTCACAGCTTTATGATTTGGTACCAGAACAAGGATTGTACCGCCCCTCACCTTTAATATGGTACCATTACTGCCCCCCATCATTGATATGGTACCAGTACAAGTATTATACTGCCCCTTATCATTGCTTGTGCTGGGTTGTCGAAGGCTGCTTGATCACTTTTCATTGTTTATGACAGGGTTCTTCAACCGTTTTCTTACCGCGGAACACTTTTGTGAGATATTTATTTATGGAAAATATTTATGAGGGATGTCTTACGTCGCCTACGTGATGCTGTGCGGCGCAAGCGACTGGAGTTGTGGTCATCAGGAAATTGGCGACTGCATCTCGACAATGTTCCAGCACATTCTTAACACTTGGTTAACAATTTTTTGGCGAAAAACCATACTCCTCTGGTTCGACTGACTCCGTACTCTCCTGATATGGCCCCCTGCGACTCCTGGCTATTCCCCAAAGTCAATAGGCCATTGAAAGGAACGCGATTTCAGACAAGAGAGAACATTGTGGCTGCAACGACAGCCGAGCTAAAGTCAATTCCGAAAGAGGCTTTTTCGATGCTTCCAACAATGGCTGCACCGCTGGGAGAAGTGAGTCCCAAGGAGACTACTTTGAGGGTGATTAGGTTTCCAACGCTCCAGCTATGCCAGTTTTTTTTACCGGCTGAAGGTCGGATACCTTTCTAACAGACCACGTATTACCTGTTATATTACGTATTACGTTCATATGTTATGAACAATGTGCGTCCCTGTCTTTGTTAAAATAACTTTATATAAGATATACATTTTTATCACTCATGCACAATATTACTATCTTGGTGCACGTTTTTTAGTGCTATAAATTGTCAATATTGTATTTTACATAATTTAAACAAATAATCAAAAATAAAATGAATACAATCAAGTCCTCGGTATTAAAAAAGTGACGTGAAGTGTCAGAATTTTTTTTCATAACAAAGCAGATAGAAAAAATAAAGAAATCGTTTTAAAGTAAGTGTAAAGTGCCAATTTTCTCTGTCTCTGTCATGAGCGATTGCGCACACGATCTTTCTTGCGCACAATTTCGCTCTCGACTCATATTGACAACTTTTCGCTCTAGCTTCAAAATCTACTATTTTATTTATTCACAGACGAAGATAAATATTCTATATAAAATAGTATACATACATAAGACCTATGCAATTGGAAACAAAAAAAAAACAAAAATTAATGGCTTTACTGTGCTTGTTTATTACTGCAAAATTTATCAATATTTGTATATTTGTATTTGTAATATTTGATCGGTGATAAATAATTGGAGACACATATCATTTTCGACATTTAGTCGATTTCTGTACTTAGTTTTTGTAGCGATGTATGTGGATGTCTCTCAGAGGTAGGTTATTACGAAAGGCTTCGATTCTTTTATTGCGCATTTGGAAATTTCCGTATAGTCTTCTATTAATTGGGTTTGACGTGTTTGGGTTTGACATTAAATTTAGCAAGCTTGATGCCTTTTCTTCTCGAAACCATCGTATTTAGCTGATTTTTTTAGTTGCTGTTTTATATACTGCAAAAGCATTCACAAGTGAAATACCTACCAAATACTCTATGCCTAGCTTCTGGCACCACTTTATACCCTTCCTCAGGGTCGTGGCATATGAACAAATTTGATCTGATAGATCAGTACCAGCTTTCCCTCTGTTGTGAGCTAGTATGGCGATTGGCTTTTGTTTCTTTTTCGATTAGTATTTGAAGCTCGACTGGTTGATGGTTGGTCAGTATTACATCCCCCATCTGCTCCAGCATTTTCTTCCTCGTCGCCTGTAATATTTCTCATGTGTGGAGCGTGTTTAGTTGATAGAATTCTTACATCGCGTGTAGCCCGCCATTTTAGTACCACAATTCCATTTTGCAATTCTTTCGGTATCATTTGGCCTCTATCTAGTTTAACGTGTAAAAGTTCTCGTGGCATATATTTTTTATTTGCCCTCAAAGTACCAACTACGTGAGTATTTTGGTGTAAAAAGGACAATGTTAATTCATAGCTCGTATAGAAGATATCGACAAATAATGTGCGACCTTGATTTAGAAGTCGATAGCTCTTCACAAACTGTTCTACCTAAACCAACCCTTTTTGTATCATTTTCAGATTTCCCTGAGTATATTATTATTATTTGTTATTACTTGTTTATTATTACTTGCTGGACCAAGTATATACTTCAGTAGAGCATAGCTTGAAAAGCTCTATCCCATATATGTGAACTTTATTAGGTATGTATTATCGAAATACTAATCTACCTCTCCAAGGTATAAGGGTTTCATCAATAACAAAGTCTTCAGCTGGAATCATTATATTTTTAAACTTCTTTTACAATGCATCTATAAGAGGTTGTTTTTTTCCCAGTCTATCTCTTTAGGGAATTTCTTCATTGTTTGAAAAGTGAATATTTGACAGCAATAATTCAAATCTATTAATAAGAGACATAATTTTTGCCGCTACATTATTTTTATAAATATCGCTTGTTGACCAATAGGATGGAATATTACCAAGTCTTACTAACCCCATCCATATAAGAAGCCCCAAAAACTTTTTAATCTCTTCACTATTAGTTGGAACCCATTTTTTCCCAACTGCTTCGTCATCTTCTTCATTTTCTGATGTATTTGGAGAAGGATTATATCCAGGGTCTTTTATAGAATGATCTGAACTGAAAGCTGCACATTCTTCATCTTCATCACTTCGTAAAAATTCATCACTTTCTAATATTATTCACAAATCATCATCGCTTAAATATTTTCTATTAGCCATTTTCTACTGCTCTTTTCGCAAGACAACTTTACAAATAAAACTGTATCAACTGTCACAAATTTACAGCCAATAAAAGAGAAACATAACCTAACATATCGTCACACATATATGATCGACATGGCTCTGCAAGAAACATAGATCATAGCAAGATCATAGAAACATAGAAAATTCGGAAGAAATAAATGGGTTTTTTACAATGGAAAATATTTTTTAAGTTTTTCTTCTATGTTCCATTATCAAAAAAACGATTACATCGTTGGTATTTTGCACAGAGGGGGACATTTCTGTGTTTCCCTCTCTAAGAATATTTTTTCTTTGAACATAATTTGTAGGTCGATGTAAGAATGTTTTCATCTTTTCCTTGTATACGCATATTAACAGTATTAAAGTAAACAAAAATATCAACCAAATACACCAAATTATTGCAGCAATCATCATATTTCAGCTAATTCACAAAACTTTTTGATTTTCTGTTAAAAAAAAGTAATTCATCCTCACTTCGGTATGAAGAAGTAAAATCTGCTTTCATCGATGAACAAAGTTGTTTGAAAATTCGGCTCTTCATCGGTCTTATTTTCATAAAATTAACCTTGGGAACTACTTGGTCAAAAACGTAAAAAAGTGAGCGGTAGTGCGTGCGGAGGATTCTGCGAAGCGCGCGATGGCCGGCAGCGGGGAAAGAGGCAGCATCTCGGAGAGCGAGAGAGAGGAATTCGCGCCGTTTAGAAGAAGTAGGCGGTTAGATCGAACTCCAGAAGCTTCTCATAAAAAGAAGAGGAAGGAGAAGGAGGGTCTAGAACAAATTAAAATATTTGTATGGAATATAGCTGGTCTTAAAAAAAAAGTCGGAGGGGCGAGGAAGTCGGGCTTATGTGACTATTTGAAAAGTTTTCACATAATAGGTTTGGTGGAAACGTGGGTGGAAGAGAAAGACTGGCCGGATGTTAAAACTAAGTTACCTAGGGGATTTAGATGGGAGTTTCAAGGTGCCCTGAAGGAACAGGTCAAAGGTAGAGCGAGGGGAGGAATATTAACAGGGGTGCAAGTAAATATTGTCGAGTGAACTATCAGGAGGAATTTGAAGGTATTCAAGAGAGGGCCGTGGAAATCAATGGGGAGGTGTTAAGATTGTTCATAATCTATAACAACCAAAATTTGGAGCTGTTTATGAAAGAAATTAACAGAAGAGCTAGCGACGTGTCAGGAGAAAGAATTGTCTTGGCAGGAGATTGGAACGTAAGGATAGGTGAACTCCAAACAGGAAATATAAGTGCGGAGGGTTCGAAGGTAACGAGAAGATCGAGGGATAAGTTAGTTACCAAAGAAGGCAGAAAATGGTTGGAATGGGTGGAAGATAAGGAATGGAATGTAATTAACGGGTGTGTTGAAGGAGACTGGAGCGGGGAATTCACTTATGCTGGTGGGAGAGGGGCATCGGTAATTGATTATGTAGTAGTCAATGAGGTAGCAACAATGCGCATAATGAACATGCAAATAGGCGAGAGAGATGAGTCTGATCATTTTCCATTGGAAATAACGTGGGAAGGTAAAATCAGGACAGTGCCAAGAGAGAATAGTTATGCTAAAGTAGTCTCGGTTTGGAACGATAAAGCCATTGTTAAGTTCCAAAGCAATCTGGAAAGAATAACCCCGGGAGTCGGTAGTTTGCAGCATTTAATGGAAGTGGTTCGAGAAGCCATGGTTCGGGTCAAGATCAAATGTGGAGGGGCTATAGAAACATATATGGTTGACGATGAAGTCAAGGAACTTAAGAGGTCTGTGAGGAAGAAGTTCAAAAGGTGGAAGGAGGGCCAGGACTCGATGGAGGAATACAATAGGTGCCGTAAGCAGCTGAAGGAGCTGGAACTCCAAAAGAAGAAGGAGAGGGAAGCCGCGCAGTTCGAGAAGTTAAAGGAGATCCACAATGAAGCGGATATTTGGAAAATAGTGTCAGCTTATAGACGAAAACAAGGGTGTTGTGACAAGCCGCTGGACCAGTGGAGAACCTACTTTAAAGAGCTGCTAACCAGTGGTGTGCCCGAACAGTTCGGCGACGATACAGGAGGGGTTAATGGGGCAGTAATTGGCAGTGATGAATTTACGTGGGAAGAATTTACAAGTGTTGTGGATAGGCTTCTGAAAAAAAAAGCAGTGGACTTGGACAGTATCCCGAATGAAGCGTGGAAGCATGCGCCGATACTCATCCAGCAAGAGCTTTTCAAAGAGCTAAACATGATGTACAGAGGTTGTAAAAGGGTGCCGGAGAGCTGGAAGGAAGGCTTAATTGTACCAATATATAAAATTGGAGATAGGGAAGACTTAGCTAACTACCGAGGAATAACGGTTATGGACTCGTCTTATAAAATCTATGCAAAGCTGTTGTAGCAAAAGCTTTTATGTGAGGAGGAAGATAAAGGCCTAATCCCAGATGTGCAAGCTGGATTTAGAAAACATTATAGTACGGTGGAGCACTTGGTGACGTTGAAATATATAGTGGAGAAGGAATTGGTTAAGAAACAAGGGAAGCTTTACGATCTGTTTATAGATTTAAAGGCAGCTTACGACACTGTGAGGAGGGAGAGAATGTGGGAATGTCTGAGAATAAAAGGTGTAGCGCGGCAGTTAATCGAGAGAATCAGGGATTTATATCAACATACCTGTTGCAGAGTGAAAGTAGGAGCGGAAGTTTCAGAAAGTTTTGAGGTTAGAATGGTGCTAAGGCAGGGTTGTCCGTTGAGTCCAATATTATTTAACCTGTACACGGCTGATTTAGAGAGTGTACTGAGCAAAGGTCAAGCTGGAGGGGTAGTAATTGGTAATATGAAAGTTTGGAGTTTGGCTTACGCGGACGACGTTGTGATCTTAGCTAGTACGAAAGGAGAAATGTCAGAGATGATCGATCGGGTGAAAAGATTTTTTGAAAAGAGGAGACTGGTAGTAAATGTGAAAAAGACTAAATGGATGGTGTTTCGAAAGAGAGCGGGTAATAGGAGTGAATCGTTTAAGTGGGGAAGCAGCATAATTGAGCAAGTTAGCAGCTTCAAATACCTCGGGTTTATGTTTGGGCAGGATGGGTCCGCTAAAGACCATGTAAAATATATTTGTAAAAAGGCGTGGGTGGCTGCAAACGAGCTATGGAATGTATGGAAGGAGTGCTTGAACAATAACTTTGCAGCGAAAATGGTAGTGTGGAAGGCATGTGCGAGAAGTATTATTTTGTATGAAGTGTGGGGAGTGAGAGAGGAGGAGAGAATTGAGAGAGTGCAGCTGCAGTTTCTAAAAATGGCCCTCAAACTAGACAGGTCCACGCCAACATACATTGTGCTGCAAGAAACAAATATGGTGAAAGTGTTTTCGCAAGCAGCTAGGAGGGTCGTCAAGTTTGAAAGGAAAGTGTATGGAATGGGCAATGAACGAATTGTAAAAGAAGTACTGAGAGTTGTAAGAATCGAAGGTTTGGGTATTCATAAGGTGACTAAATGGGGGAGTGAAAGGAAGAAGTTGTATGAAAGCTGCGGGTGGGCATACGTGGAAATTGCGAGAATGTTTGTGAGTGGAAGGAAGGTGGAAGAACTTGTATATGAAAGGTTAACCGAGGTGGAGCTGCAGAGTCGTCAGAGGATGATCGAGGGGAGTAATTTTCTACCTGAATATGGGAGCGTGCAAGTGTTCCAAAGGCTCCCGTTGTACCTTACAAGAGATAGACTTCCTCAAGCATTGATAGCACGGCACAGATGCGGGTCAGAGGAAAAGGGCAGGAGATACTGGATGGGCTCCCGTTTTAAACGATGTGAGATATGTGGGGAAGCTAGTGACGTGTGGGCGCATTGGTCTCAAAGCTGTGCAGGATGTCAGTGGAGCAGAGAGGAGAGTGTGGTAGTAGAAGACGGTGGCTCGTGTATGAGGGAGGACGGAGCGGGATGGCCCTTGATGAAAAGAGTGGTGGAGTTAAAAAAATAATAAAACTTTAGTTCTTTTACCATCTGGTGACGCGTGATTCTATTATTATTATTATTTGTCATGTGTCCTGTGCTGGTTTGGCGGTTTTGAGCTTTTTGCCCAGCTATGCCGCCGTCGTGGGGTTTGGTTGTCGTTGTGTTTTTTTTTTTTTTAGTCTGTTTGTTTGTCTGTTTTGTTTTCTTTCGGCTTCTTCAGTGTTTCGTCTTCTGTGGTTGTTCTCCAGGGGCCTGTGGTCCTGATGTGTTTAGTCTTCTCGTTGATGGTGATGGGTTGCTCTTCTTCTTGGTCGGGTTTGCGCTTGGGGGCGGCTTCGGTGGGGCTGTGAGTGTCCATTGGTGTATTTCTTCTCCTTGGGGCGGTTTCGGTTTTCTTTTCTGCGGCGGCTTCGTTTGTCTTCTCGGGGGCGGCGTCAGTTTTCTTTTCGGGGGCGGCATTGTTTGTCTTCTCGGCGGCGGCTTCGGTTTTCTTCTCGGCGGCGGCTTCGGTTTTCTTTTCGGTGGCGGCTTCTGTTTTCTTTTCGGGGGCGGCATCAGTTGTCTTCTTGGGGGCGGCTTCGGTTGTCTTTTCGGCATCGGCTTCAGTTTTTTTTTCAGGGGCGGCTTCGTTTGATTTTTCGGCGGCGGCTTCGTTAGTCTTCTCGGGGGCGGCTTCGTTTGTCTTCTCGGGGACGGCATCGGTTGTTTTTTCGGCGGCGGTTTCCTGGGGTTTGTCGTTGGCGGTTTGTCTCTTCAGCAGCAGTAGGGTAATGTAATTCATCATTTGGTCGAGGTGGTTTTCGTCCACAGTGTCCAAGTAGTCGGGGTCGAAATACCTTGCCGCGAGGGCTTCGTTTGGTGTTGTAGGAATGAACGTGTTCATTTTGCGACAGCGGAGGAGCAAGTGTGATTATTATTTGAGAGGAAATGTTGTTTTTGAGAGGATTTTTTTTTTCTTTTTGTTTGTTTTCTTCTAGTTATTTATTATTTTTTGTTCTGTCTTAGGTTGGAGCGTGTGTGTAATTATTTCGTTAACATATATGGTAGCACTGTTATATGTAAAACTGTAGTTGTTTATGCCAATAAAAGGAATCTAATCTAATCTACTTGGTCAAAAACGTCGTCTAATTTTTTCTTAAAGAAGTGCAAGAAACAATGAAGAAATATTATAATTGAATATATCGTTTTAGCGAAAGTCACAAATCCTTTGATTGATCCAGTCATTAACGCTGCTCCATCATGAATTGAAAAACAACAAATACTGACACAATGATCCCATGATAATTTTAAGCATTCAAATACGTTTCTATTGCATCAAACAAGCAGTTGTACGAACAAAAAGTTCCTTGCAGCATAAACATTGATTTATTATTTCTTGTTAAATAAATCGTACGAAGGCTACGAGATGGGCCTTGCCACTTATATTAGTTGATTCGTCTTCTTGTAATGCAAAAGACATATTAAAAAGCTTACCTGCGACTATGTCACTAGTGCTACTAACTCGGCAATTTTATACCACGCAAGAACTTTATCACTTACTTTCATTGTTTTTTCACATTGTTTGCCCTGCATTTCTAAAAGTCTTTCAAAATATTCTTTGTTTTTTGTTAATAGTATATTAAATGATATATTAAGCGCGATTTTACAGCGCGTGTCCAATTTTATAATGGACAAGTGCTGAGCCTTACGAACGAGTTTTTTATAGTATTTTTGTTGTTTTGCGCCCTGTTATGCCATTTTATGCCATTTCCAAATAAAAAAATCGACGATACATATTGAGAAAATTGTATCGCACTCGGCCAGCCATAACCGCACGCATATGAGTGTTGTTATGACTCCCTTACAGACGCAAAATAGGAAAAATATTTTTATGTTCAGTTTTGAAATGACGCCTTCATTTAGTGGGCGCCATCGTGCATGCAATGCAGAGAGGCGTTGGGCAATCTGTATTTCCGGTCCAGGTAAATCCAAATTTTAAGTATTCTAGGACCTAGCCGCTAGGCCTAGCGAATTGTAGAATTGGATTACGCAGAATTTTGATAACTACAATAATATTTTTGAATATTGATTTTTTCGCGGAACACTTAAATGTGCATCGCGGAACACCAGTGTTCCGCGGAACACGCTTTGAGAACCCCTGTTTAAACATACAAGAGACAGGCATGCAACAGCGCATGCCTCTTGTTACTCTACTCCATATGCTATGACGCATGCCCTTACTGAAAGCGCACCAATGTAGGACGTACCCACTGAAATATATACTACCTGGAACGAGCGCTGGCCGCCTGGCTTGTGCGGGCCGAGCCAGAGCATCACAAGGTGCCTCTCGTATCGCTCTGTCTTCGGTTAGTACAGTCCAAAAGGAAAACTAAATGTGTGTCCGACGTCGGACGTCCATTTTTCCTTGCAAATACAACAGTATTTTACCATTCCCTTTACATTCAAATTTTTCCCCTTCCACAAACAACTTTCATTAAAATATATCAACTTCGGTTTATAATATGCTCACCGATTGCACGATCTCACTCTCTTTCTTGATACAACTCAATGCAACTAGATTTTCGCTCTGACTGTATCACATCCTCCCACTCTCGAATTAACTGTTGGCTAGACAAGGATAAAGGGATCCCTTGGGACCTCTCTATGCCGCACAAGCTTAGAGACCAGCGCTCGTTCCAGGTAGTATATATTTCAGTGGACGTACCTTACGTTGCTTTCGAGTAACTAGTAACTCGTCTAGATTTTTGATCTTTTATCTATATTTATTTTTGTCTCAACGTTTAGAAATGGGCAAAATAAAGTTTACATTTAATGTTAACCTGCAACAGGAATACACATTTTTGAAACTGTGTATTGACAGTAACAATGAAAGTATTTATTGCACACTACGTACTGCAAAATTTACTGTTGTACATTAAGGAAAAGGTGACATCTAAGACCACGTGAAAACATAGGAGGGCCATTAATGCTACTGCTTCATAAAACATTACAATTTTTTTATCTGGATCTGGAGTGTGCTGCTGGAGAACCTACATTTTCATACCACAATGCTAGACACAAATTCAGTTTCAAAACATCGGACTGCACATCTAAACTCGTTAAAAAATTAAATTACTCCAAATTTTCATCTGCTCTAACAAAACCCAGACAATTATTGTTAGACTTTACTTTTCCATTTATATTTGATAAGGTGTTGTTTTCTTTTGAAAACATTAATTATGTATGTAACAGTAACGATGGATTCTCATACAGAAGTGAAGAAAAACTTTTTTCAATTGTTATAAGAGATTTCAGTCTGGAGCAGGGAATTCTAGTTAAACTTTTAAATTTCGATGTAGTATCAGGTGAAACTGCTGAAATTTTAAATATCTTTTGCAGTTTGTGAAAAAATACAAACATGAAAAAAGTTGGTTTGTTATACTGCTGATAACACTAACAGTAATTTAAGCCTTGCGAAGAGAAAGAAGAGAAGAAGAAGAATTTAGATATTAATATTTTAGGAATTGGTTGTTCAACTGTAACTTTAAAATCACACTTCTTAACTTGGCAAATGCCCAACATTATTTTTTGAATTTTTGGAAAATCCAGAAATCTTTATGGTACTCTTCAGTTGTTTAATATTATTTAATAGTTGTTCAGAAATTGGAAGCTAATTCTATAACAGCAACAGAAGCATCTAGGACATATTTTGAATGAATTTGTCAAAATCAGTCTGGGTCTGCTATTTTCGAAGATGCTCATACTTAGTTCGGTTCGTCTTATCACCTTCTCCAAGGCTAGGTTAAACAAAGCCGGTGACAGTGCATCCCCTTGTTTAAGGCCAGTTGTTATATCAAATATTTCGCTGTATTGACCTTCTATTTTAATTGTACCATATGATCCATCAAGGAATACTTTAATCATTCTAGTGAGTTTGCTGGGTATTCCAAGCTCTTCTAGTGCTGACTATAAGCTTACTCTGAAGATACTATTATACGCCTGTTTAAAGTCTACGAATAGATTGTGCAAATTTCTATCGAATTCCCAGCATTTTTCTAACAGTTGTCATAACGTAAATAGCTGTTCTGGTCTGATCGTTTCCTTCTAAATCCACATTGGTATTCTCCAAATATTTCTTCTGCATGCGGTGTTATTCGGTTCCTAATTATGTTGGACAGAACTTTATATGATGTGTTAAGGAGTGTGATACCTCTATAGTTGTTGCATGACATTCTATTTCCCTTCTTATGTATTGGTATAATAACCCCTTCTTTCCAGTTCTTTGGAATCGATTCCTGTTCCCATATTTTTTCTATCAGCTGATGTATGGTATTTCCAAGTTTCTGTCCACTCTCCTTCAGGCATTCCGCAGGGATGCCATCTCTTCCTGCTGATTTATTATTTTTTATATCTTTAATGGCTTGAGCTGTTTGTTCTCTAGATGGTGGATCAACCCAGGCTTCAGCGCTATGTCGTTTATCCTCTTTTTGATATGTCGGGTCTTCTATATTGACTAGGTTGTGAAAGTATTCTTTCCAGGTATTGAGGATCTCCTATTTGCTAGTCATAAGTTCGCCATCATCATTCTCAATCATTGTAAAGGTTCTTGGGCGAAATCCTTTTTTATATATGTTCACTTGCTTATAGATTTTTCTTGTGTTTCCATGTGTTCTAGCTCTTTCCACTCCATGTAGCTGTTCATTATGCCATTCACTTTTTTTTTCTCATAAGTTTTCGCATTTTGTTTCTTAGGTTATGGAACTTATTTCTATTTTCATCCGATGGGTTTTGTAACATCTTGATTCTTGCTTCATACTTTTTCACATTAAGTCTGTCACAATCTGTATCGAACCAAATCTTCTTTTTTGTATCTTGTTTCTCACCAAGGATTTCTTTGTTGGCTTCTTGAATTACTTTCTTTATTGTCTTCCAAGTATCCTCTACTCCTAGGTTCTGTACATGTATTTCTCTGTATGCCTGGGCTTTGAACCAACAACCCCCCCCCCTGGCTACGACCATGTGCTCAACCCTCCTCCTTTATCCAGGCTTGGGACTGGCAACATGGCGGCTGACCTACTCAATCCACCCCACCAAATGTGTCACCATCTAACAAATAAATCTTCGGATGTATTCATTTCTGATTAATAAAACAATATAAATTAAACAAAATACTTTTAACAAAATTTTGACATACGAATCCACAATTTTATCGTTGTCATGACAAAAACACAATCATAGTCGATCGGCATGCTTCTCATAAAAAAAAAACAATGAAAACGGAACTTTTCGTCGAATTTAACTTAAATGAAAAGCAAAATTGATAAAAAATTTAAAAATAAAAGATTGTATTACAATCACGGATAAAATTAAGGTTTAAGTAGCGATAATTTTATCCGCTTGTATAATAATTAACTATTATTTTTATACGTCATAAAAATAGCCTCTTTAATGGATACAGTCATTCATGCATACATGTAATTACTTTAAGCGCCTGGGCATAAATCTGATCACTTTTAAACCGGAAAACAATGAAGCCTATTTTTTATAGTTAGTAATTATGTCATTTCTCGATTTTTTTATGTATTTGCACAATTTCGTGTTTGACAAAAATAGAATAGCATATGCTAGGCTATTGAGAGTAGTAGTGACAAGAACTAATCTCTTACAATTAGGTAATATTTTGAATTTTGTTTTCATAATGAATGTATTCTTCAACAATTCCTCTGAGTAACCCTTTTACGCTCATAACTAGACATCGGATTATATGCATTTGCTTGTTTGCATATCCAAATGCATAAAACGCTGTTTTTATAGCATTTTTGCATATTTTATCACTTTTTCATGTATAGTGATTATTTCAGAAGTTAAATTTGTTTTGTATTACGCGGGTACGGTGGCAGGCCGCAGACAGTGACAGTGTACCACGCAAGAACTTCATACTCGGCAACCCGATCTACTGGCTTGTACTAGGCGAAAGCGTTTGGGGAATGCGGCAATTTTCAGATTGCATGTCATTAAATCGCTCGCTGTGTTTGTATACCTACGAAAATCTGGTTGAAATAATGCCGCCAGTAAAAAACCCAGACTTTAATGGAATCTCGGATTAAATTATAATAACCCAGGCCAATTTGATGGCGCTGTGATTTTCTGCAAGGTTGGTGACAAGCTTCGTCAAAAAAATACCAGATCGATCAACATGTGAGTACTGCTTCCCATATATCTGCAAAACAGAAACCTTCAAAAAGTTGTCAACAACTGCTGATTCAAATTTCACCTTCTAATTCAGATACTAAAAAGAAAATAAAATTCAACAAAGATTTATGCGAGTTATTGCTTAATACGTGCAATATTCCTTTTCATCAATTGAATAACGTTATATGCCAAAGATTCCTATTGTATGAATCAAATAATTCCTGAAGAATTCACGATTCGAAAAAACTTCTTCTTGAAGTGCGCAGTCTCTCTCAAGAGCGTAGACAACCTCTCGCGCATACTTGTGGAACGCATCATCGACAAATATACGGGACACCACCTACAGTTTATCGCCGGTTCCGAACGGTACTAGTTAGTTGAGAGGTTTTTCTTGGCAGAATTCGTTGTAGTTTGCGATTGCTTTCCACAAGGTGTCCACAGCATAGTTCTGTAAAAAATCTTCACGGCCTTGCCGGGGATTGAACCCGGGATTTCGTTCGTTCACCACCGCACAACTGTGACCACTCGAAAAAACTACCTGTCAACAATCTACGAAGAAGTGCTAAGTGAAATACGCGCTGATCTTTCAAACAATTTCATATGGTTCTCAGCCGATGAAACGACAGATTCATGTCGACGTTATATAGCGAATTTGATTGTTGGAAAATTATCTAATGAGCCCTCTACTCCTCATTTGGTTGCCTACGAGGTCCTAGAAAAAACATATTATTAAACTATCGCCCGGTTCATAAATGATTTTATCAAATCACTATTTTTCGATTCATCTATGGACGAGAGAATATGTGTTTTTATTTCCGACGGTGCACCTTATATGGTGAAAGCTGGCCAAGCTCTGAAAGTGTTTTACCCAAATTGCCCATCACCTGTCTAGCCCACGGATTACATCGACTTGCGGAAGAGATCAGGAAAGAGTTTGGAAATGTCAATAAATTGATTTCCTGTAAAAAGAAATTGTTTTTAAAAACACCATCGCCCGTACAAAAATATACAGAGCGACTGCCAAACCTAGCACTACCTCCAGAACCAATATTAACGCGGTGGGAACATGGTTTAAGGCTGTATTGTTTTGGGCTGAGAATGTTGAGGCCATAAAAGAAGTAGTTGCTCAAATTGACAGTTCAGAAGCCATTGCAATTAATTCAAGACAGCTGACATTTGAGGATCCTTTAATCAAACAAAATATTGCTCTAATTGTAAAACATTTCAGCAATATTAGGTCATTTTCAGCCTACGAATTAATATTAAGTGACAAGCGTCACAAGTTTGCTCTAGAGAATCTAGAAAAATATTGAATTGTATATTGGAACAAGAACTACAATTGTATATTGTAAAAAATAAGTAAATTCCAATAATACATAGTATTTTGATTGTGCATATTTTGTGCATATTTCGCCCTTTTTTGTGCATATTTAGCCCATTTTTGTGCATATTTCGCCCATTTTTAGTGCATATTTGCATGCATATTTTGGCATGTTGATAGTGCATATAATCCGATGTCTACTCATAACTCATTCATGCTTATTTGTCTTACTCGCACTCGTAACTTTATATATAAGTAGTGAGTGAGGGAGAAATATATATATCACACATGTATAGGCATTCATTTTTACGATTCCTGGAATGTGTCACACAAGTACAGACACTAAAAATCGCGATGACAAAAATCGCGATGTAACTAATTCGTACTCGTAAGGGGCACGATAAACAGCGGTTATCTGTACTTATTTAGGAAGGCAACTATTTGTGTACGTATGCATGTCAGTAAGCGGCTTGAGAGCGCCTCCATTAAAGAGCGGGGGCAAAGTTTAAATGTATTAGCCGAACTATTTTTATCGCCAGTAACAGAACAATTTTCGCCTTGAAAAGTTATCTAAAATAATTATTAATCCTTGGTCAGATGTTATTCATTCAATTTTTACTGTGGCAGTGCGGGTCATTTTCACACTTTAATTAGATATAGATAATAAAGGTCTACTTGGGATGAATAGGTTTCATTACGAATAATAAGTTTCCAACGATTGTGTTTGTCTACAAGATAGACAGATAAAACTGGACAGACAAAACTGAATAGATAGAGGTAGACAAACATATGGAAGGCAAAACTATGCAGATAGGCAGACAAGATCAGAGAGACAAGAGTAGGCGGAGCAGACTAGACCGACAGGATTACACGGACAAGACTATAGTAGAAATTGATTTGATTTGATTGGTTTGATTACAGAAACAAAACTATGCAGACAAAAATAGAATGACAGGACTAGATTGGAAAGATTATAAGACAATGGTTATGGTGACAAAATTATTTTTATGTAATGTTGTGATAAGGCTTAACATCCAAATTATGACATCACTTTGTAAAATGCATGTATTACATAACACAATAACACTTGTATTCTAATTATTGTCATCGAGAAATGTGATTGTCTTCCTCTATTTTTGGTATTTTAAATATTCGCTTAAATCTATTTTGTTCCTAGTTTAATATTTGGTTTAAATAAATAAGAATTATATAAATATATTTAAATTTTTGAAATATAAATAAATAAATCATACGATTTATCGCCTATTTCGGCTCCTAATCGCCACCAAATATTTTCAATTTTTTTATTTATTTTTAAATAGTTCAAGAAGTAGTTTAGAAAATAAAAGAAAGTTTTGTAAATTAGAAATCGTTCTTGTGTGTGCGATTCTTTAAATATAGTTCAAATGCAGATTTTGTTTAGTTCTTTGAAGAACGATTAGACAAAAGAATGACTAAGTAGTAAGAACGACTTATTTTCTTAAATAGAACGACTTATTTCCTAAAGTACCATATTCAAATTAATTCATAAATAGAAGAAAAAAAAATAGTCTGTAAATTTGACTTATGTTTTTTAATTATATTCATTAGTGGTTTGTTGTAACATTGTTTGTTTCTTTTATTTCTTTAGTCTTGTCCAAATATGTATATTGTAATTTACTATGTTGGAATATAGAAAATAATAATACAGTAATTTTCCAGGAAGCGAATACGTAACCTACGTATTCGTTTCCTGGAAAGTTACTGTATTATTATTAACTTTACACGAGCGGTCGCGCTGTTTTACCGGCTACAACGTCTTCATACTGCATTTGTTGAAATCAACAAACCACAATTTATTTATTTTATCTTCTATAGTAAATTGCCAGTAGAATTAAAAAACAACTCGAATTTAATCAATACAAGTTCTTTTTTAAGCAGATATTTAACCAGAAAGATACTAGTATACCACCTTTGTATTAGTATTTTTAACTGAATTGGGTTTAGTTCCGAATGGTGTACAAGACTGTGACTACGACGGACAAAAATATCATTGTAATTATACTGATGTAATTACAAAAAAATTAAATTAAGATTTCGGGAAGGTTAACAAGTTTTTAAAAAACCTGTTTGTCCTGTAAAGTCCATATTAGTTTTAAATGATAAGTTAATAATAAAGTTGAAATCGCATATGATATATTATAAGTGGCATAAAAGTAATTTTACATGTTCTTCAATATTATACGCAGCAATGTTAATCCAAAAAGTTGCAAACCAAATTCAATCGAGATTCATTTCTCTTGGAAATCCCATACTCAATAAACATAAATATTACATTGACATAGAAGCCAATGGACCTAAACCTGAAGGTTGGGATCAAGCTAAACCTTATGAGAGTATTCCAGGTCCTAAACCTATACCAATTTTGGGAAATACATGGAGGTTCGTAATAGGAGATACAAGAATGACTCAAGATGTTGTCGTGGCTAATGCTAAGTAATATATTATAAGCCGAGTTGATGAATTTTTTTATGTAATTGTTATTTTTTTTTAGTGTTAGACGTAAGTATGGAGATATTGTGAGTTTAAGGAATATGGGACCATTGACTGATGCGGTTTTCCTATTTTCCGCCCCAGAAATGGAAAAGGTGTGTATGTAAAGTTTGATAAGCGAGTCACACATAATTCAATGAAGAAGTGCGATTGTTAGATATGACGAAATTTCTGTATTTTGGAACATCTATACACGTATAGATCATATTAATCGGTCTAATTTTGCTCGTGGATAAACCATACGAACCTTCAGGAATAATTACATTATCAGGAACAATTATTATAGCATTGAGACGTTTGGAAAAATGAATGATCATTAAGATTTGAAAAAGCTTTAGGATTTGATAAGTAACATTTTCAAAACAAAAAATGTTTTTCATAATTTTTGTAATTCAATCTCTTATGCAAAATAATGAGCACAAACAGACTTTGAAACCTGTCTGTTTGTTTAAGATTATTATAAAATAATACATAATTGTGTAAACTACAAAAGAAACAATCAATGTTTTATTTAGTTTTATAGACATGAGGCAGTTTGGCCAATAAGAGAAGGTTTCAACACTTTAAACATTTACCGAAAAGAAATCAGAAACGACATTTTCGGAGAAGTTGGAAGTTTACTAAATACGTAATAATGAACTATGTGTATTTTATATCTAAATTAATTGTAACTGTGTTTAAGACATGGCGAAGAATGGTACAAGGTTCGTTCCATAGTCAACCCAATTTTGTTACAACCACGTACTGCTGAACAATACATTTCTTCAATGAATGAAGTTGCCGATGATTTTATAACTCGAATAAATTACTTGTATGGTATAAGTCATGAAATGCCTACCGATTTCGAGTACGAACTCGATAAGTGGTCTTTTGAGTCTATAGGAGTAGTTGCTTTGGATAGACGTTTTGGCTCCTTGGACGCAATTCCAAATGACGAAGCTCAGAAAATGGTTAAATATATGGTAGAAATTTTCAAGATGTTAATTATTTTGGATTTCTCGCCATTCGGAAAATTTATAATCAAATATAATCTTCCTATGTGGCAAAAATTTGTGAAATATCAAGATTATTTTACAAAGTAATGATATAAAACGGTGACGTATTATACGGTACAATATAATTCTGTATTTTTAGTATGACCCAAAAGTACATTGAAGAAGCTATTGAGAAAATTAAAGCTACTCCAGATTACGAAAATAAACCAGAATTTGAAAAAAGTGCATTTGAGAAAATGTTAATTAAAGATAAAAGGATTGCTATGGTTATGACTCTAGATATGCTTACAGCAGGAGTAGATACAGTTATCTTTCTATAATTATTTTTACCCTATTTTTTATTGATTCCATTATATATTATAGACTGCAAAAACAACAGCAGCAGCTCTATATTTTCTTGCTAAAAATCCGGAAGCACAAAAAAAACTTAGAAAAGAACTCATGGAGTATTTACCAAAGCGTGATACTCCAGTTAATAAGGAAATTTTGAATAATTTACACTATTTAAAAGCTGTAATCCGAGAAGCTACTAGATTAGCACCTATTGTTACTGGAGCTTTTAGAATGGTGACTCAAGATTCAGTTATAATGGGCTACCAAATACCAGCAGGAGTAAGTTAAGCCCATATTTAAAAAGAAAATATCATTAATTATTGTTTCTTATATTTAGATAAATATTATATATCCCATTTTATATCTATCACTTTTGGATGAAAATTTTAAAGATGCAAAAGCTTTTATTCCCGAAAGATGGTTGAGGACAACAAACGACGAATACTCTCATAAGCATGTGCACCCATTTATAGCCTTGCCGTTTGGTTATGGACGTAGGTCTTGCATTGGCAAACGTTTGGCAAATTTGGAAATGGAAATCGGGATTGCAAAGGTAAATTATTTTCACAAGAAAAAAACATTTTATGTTACTTTTTTCTTGTAGATTATAAGAAATTACGAGTTGTCGTGGCCGCACCCCGACATGGTTTTTGGACAAGACTTTTTGTATGGAATTAAAAGTCCTTTGAAAATACATTTGAATAAAATAGATTATTAATTTAAGTTAATTTGAATTATTTGAATAAAACTTTGCCATATATTTTGTACAAAATAAAATTTTAGAATTAATATATTCGAAGAAGATCTTGGTATAGATTTATTAAAACATATGAACTAATATGCGTTGTATGCTGATAATTATATAATTTCTCAAACATTCCTTGTGGAACATAGAACCTCAACAAAAGTCTTCCATCTGACCCTGTTGATTGCGAGTTGCTTAACTTTCGTCCACATTTTTCCTGCATCTTCCGTCTCTTTTCTGACGGTTCTTCGCCAAGTTGTTTTTGACCTACCACGTTGCGGCTGCTTTGCGCATTCGACTCTAAGGCCATTCGCGCGATGTTGATGTTATCCCGAGTGTGCCCTATCCATTTCAACTTTCTTCTCTTTATTTGCACGGCTATATGTTCTTGGTTCGCCAGCTTTAGCAATTCTCCGATGGAAAATATTTTTGACCAGAAAATTCTCAGAATGCGTCTTAGACATTTGTTAATGAAAGTTTGGAGCTGTTAATGAGTTAGCTGTTTTGTCACCTTCCACATTTCACATCCATATAGCAGGACTGCTCTAGCGTTTGTATTAAAAATTCTAAGCTTGGAGTTCTTGCTGCAAATGGAAAATTGCCATATGGGGCGTAGGCGTGCATATGCGGCACCCGCTTTCCGTACTCTTACTTGAATATCTTTTTCAGTGCCACCACTTTCATCAATAGTGCTACCTAGGTAGGTAAAGTAGTCTACTCTTTCGATGAACGCTTCATGGAATGGCATGGGCTGCATGTTGCGGCAATTTATTCTTACTTCCTTCGTTTTGAGGTACTTAATTTCTAGGCCAACTTTCTTTCTGGGCATTTGTGACTCATAATTAGACTGATTGTCTCGAGACAAAATTAAACCAATTTTTAATACACCAATCAACAATCTATCGAGCGACCAAAAAAAATCAGTTTAATTCCTTGCTTACAATGGTACTGCAGCAGAAATCGAACATTGGCCTCCCCAATTCGTCGCTTCCAGTCAGGACAGTTATCAGCCGCGGTCTTCCAGTTCGGAGTACGCAGAATTTCCGTGGCATCCTTCCGGACTTCGCCTTCCCATCAATTTTATTATTGTTTACGTATTTTGTATCTGCCAAAATGGTTCCAACAAGGAAATAAAAAGTTTTCAGCAATAGAGTACTGGTTTACACCACACGAACTTGTTGAAATGACTTCCGACAAAGATTTACCAATGTGTTTTCTGTGGACATTGCATTTTTGAAATATGGTACCGAAGTAACAACAAAACATTCAAATTTAAAACATTTTATTTCATTATTTAAGCAAGTATAGTAACAATAATATAAATACATTTTAAATGAAATGTGTGGGTAGTGTGAATATGATTGAGTTACACCTTCGAAAAAAACTCTTCTAAGTCATATGGTTCAATGTTATTTAGGAGTTGGAAAAGCTGCTTCTTGAGTCCCTTATTGTTATCTAATTGTTTGATTTCTTTTGGAAGAACGTTGAATAGTTTCATGCTGATATATGGAAGATTTCTTTCGGTCATCATCAGGACAAGTTCCTTGTTAAACCTTGTTAGTCGTTCTGTAGGTTTAACAAAATCCTTGAAGATATGTTTATATTCCTTGAGAGAAATGACGTTTTCATAAATATATGTGGCCGTAGGCTGTAGTGGTTAAAATGTTTCCCCTTCTGAAGTGTTCTCTGCAGGATTCATGGTAGTTTAGACTTATAAGTATTCGCAGGGCTAGTTTTTTTAACTTGAACAAATACTTATAGTGTATTCCAGAACATAATTCCAAATCTTAGGATGCTGTGGATGATGGCGAAAAACATTAGGATTTATCCTCAGGACGTCGGTCTTAACATAACGTTGGAGGGATCTCATAACGAATACTGCCTTGAATCGTTACTTCAGTGGCATGTGAAACCCAGTCCATAGATTGGTCTATGTGAAATCCCAGGAGTCTTACAGGTTGACTTACTGCTATCTCTTCGTTGTCAATTGCCACTTTATAAGGGTATAATAATGTACTCCGCTTCGTCTTAAAGATTATTGTTTGTGTTTTGTTTGTTTAGTCTAAGTCTATTAGTACCAAACCATAACTTCATCGAATCAACAGCTCTTTCTGCGTTGATGGTGATATCGTTGATGGTCCTATTTAATATCAATATGGATGTGTCGTCTGCAGAGTTGATCTTAATGTGCGGTGAATTGATTGGAGTAGCATGCAGGTCATTGATGAATAGGGCAAAAAGCAAGGGTCCTATTGTGCTGCCCTGAGGAATATCCATATTAATTGTAATCGGTGGAGAATATACAAATCCATGCGGAATGTGGAGCCTAGTAATCTGTTTCCTGTTAGAAAGGAGATCTAAGAGACGATATGATCAACTCCAGCACAACTCCTCATATATCATGGTTAACTAAATCATATGCTTTAGATAGGTCCATGAGCATTCCAACTGGGATTTTCTGTGACTCGAGATTAGGTTCTCTAATTAACGTTAGTCCCGAAACTCTTGAAATCCACTCTTGCCATGAATTTGAAGAAGCAGGTCATTTCTTAATTCACACAAATAAAATTAAACAAATGATCAAATGTCATTTTTAAGTAGGTGTCAGTAGTTAATATAAATTTCTATTGGTCTTACTTAATTTAATTTAAAAATGTTCTAAAAGAGCAGAAAACTTTGATTGTCGATTATTATTGTCGATTATTATATTAGTTATTCTCGTAATGGCAGACGCCTGAAAAATGGTGAATGGGAATACAGTTTTTCTATGGCTGTATATAATAGGAATCATTTTGGAAGGCAGGTATTACGATCAGTTGATTGCTTCCGAAGTACTGGGAACATTAACAACAAATCAAGAAGTGGAAGACCTTGTATTAATGATGAGAATATTATCATATGATGAGATGAGAATAATATCAGAAATGCAGTCCAAGACGAACCTACCAATTCATTTAGGAGAGAAGCTCAACAGTGAGCTACTGAGAAAATATGAATGACGAAGTGTTAAATTTAACATTTTTCACTGATGAAGCCTGATTTCATCTAAACGGATACATTAACTCCCAAAACATGCGCAAGGGGAGTGTTGACAACTCACATTTTTTTAGAGAGACCCCACTGCATCCAATCAAAGTTGGTGTGTGGTTAGCAATGTCAAGACGCAGAATTATCGGTCCAATATTTTTCGATGGTAATTTAAACGCTGCTACTTATAGAGCCACTATTTTGCAACAATCTATTAACGAACTTCATGATGATGAACTCCAAAATGGCTTCTTCCAACAAGATTCTGCTAGACCGCACATTGCCCGTGAAACATTATGCCGGACTCTCGCGGAGTAAGTTCGGCGAGGATCCTCGCCGAAGTTGTTCGAGGCGAGGAACTACACGTAGCTGCTGCTGCAGCTATTTGTGCTTTTAATTAATATTATTATGTTATCACAATAACTGATCCCAAATATCTGGTTCCCTTTGAAAAGCCTCAAGGAATTGTAATTGGAATTCTTGGGACCAATCGCTCATAATTTACTATTTAAATTACTATTAGTAAATTATTTTTGATATTATTTAAATTACTATTAGTAAAATTTAATAATATTAAATAAAAATATTTTGTTTGTTGTGACGGATGAAACGCCTCGTGTCCCTTTGACTCGGGCACGAAAAACCGCTTCATGAAGAGAAGTTAGCCAAGGCGAGGCAAGTAACCTGACCACTCTCTCGTTCCTGGCTCAACTCCGTGCTACTTCGCGAGAGTCTATTTCTTTTTTCTTTTTAATGGGGTTTTAGTTTCACAACTTTTTTATTATTTTTTATTGTTTTATTTTGTATGTATATTTTGTATGGAAATTATTTTAATTATGCCAATAAAGGTTATTATTATTATTACTTCGCGAGAGTCTGGAGCGAGCATTAAATTATCTTCATGAATTCTTCGACGACAGGCTAATAAGCAAAGACCAATTTCTACCACGTTCTTGTGATCTAACTTCTCTGGACTTTTTTCTTTTACCATATTTAAAAAATTCAGTAGAAGATCTGCGACAAAAGGTAATAAGAAAATGTGAGGAGATAGACAACACAGTATTATAAAATGTGTTCGATAACATAAAACGGCGAATTATTTTGTGTATTCGTAAAAATGGACATCACATTCAACATATGTTGTAATGTTTGTTCTTCTTTGTTAATTTTATAATTCACAACCAATGTTCCCTGTAAGCTGCGCGGGTGCGCAGTAGTTTTCCTGACATTTTAAAATTTGCCCAGATAAATTTATTTTCCGCGCACTTAAACTAAGAGAAGTTGATTTCGTCTTCGAAATTGGGAATATTAGATTAACTAATATATTAACCAGAAACATATTACTATGATTAACAAACAGACATGCTACGCCATACAACGCTGCGCAGGGCGAGTTCTGTCGAACATCCCTTTGGACGTACCGATGTACATGCGACTCTTAAGAGAAAGAAATCTATGCACATCTAGGTAATATAATGAGAATAAAATTACATTAAACTAACAAATGGGCAAATAATTAACACCGAAGAAGTTTATAAAGAGTGTGTTAGTCCAAGAAGGTAAAAAAAAAAGTTTCATTGGAAATATCCAAAACTATTCTTTTGCTATTTGACATTATCTTCTTCTTCTTAGAGTGCCCTATCCGTTGCGGATGTTCGCGATTAGCATGGAAATCTTGGCTTTATCAACTGCTTGATAGTTGAATTGGTGAGTGAACAGTTGCATTGGTGTAAGGCCGAACCACTGGCGTAAGTTCTTAAGCCACAAGTTACGTCGTCAGCTGGTTCTCTTCTCCCATTTAATCTTCCTTGCAAGACTAATTGTAAAATGCGATATTTGTTATTTGCAGCTTTCTTTCTTTGGCGATGTTGATCAGTTCTTTATTTTTACCGAGTTATTGCAATACTTCTTAATTTTTGATATGATGGATCCATCATATGCGCAACATGTGTCAATATATCTTAAACTCGAAAGACTCCAGCCAATTTTGTATCGCCTCTGTCAATGTCTAGGCCTACACGCCATATAGGAGAACAGACATGATATAGCACCTTAGCCTTCAGATTTTAAGGGGAAGTCACAAGCCGCTGGAGAAGAACATTTTCTTTAGTTTGTGTAAAGAAGATCTGGCCTGTTCTATTTTTGCACAAATTTCTTTGGAGTAATCGCAGTCGTCAAATATGATGGTACCAAGGTAGACATATTTCTCTACTATCTCAACGTGTTCATTGCCGAGTATTAGTGTATCTTGGTATGGAGGTGTATAATCTGAGTCCATACCGTTCGCTTAGTTGTTTTGACCTTGTTCATTATGCTCTGTAGACTCTCCAAGGTGTTTGATACTATGAAGGTATCATCAGCGTATCGTATGTTATTGATGTTTTCGCCATTCATCTTAATACCTTCGTTTGCGTTTTATGCTTCTTGGAAAATTTTCTCAGAGTATATTTTGAACAAGATTGGAGAGGGTACAGAACCTTGCCTTGATACGAATCAATGTTTCATGTTGTACAGTATCAAACGCTTTGGCAAAGTCAATGAAACAAACGTGTACATCTTGTACCATGTCTCTACACCTCTGTATTATGACTTGGAGTGTCCAGATGGCGTCTCTCGTTACGAGCGCATTCCGAAAGCCTAACTGCGTCTCTCCCACATTTTCCTCACACCTATGATCATACATGCCAGAATAGATCCTGGCATGTATGATCTTCAAAAATATCTTGACAATGTAGTTCATAAGGATGATCAGACTATATCAGTCGCATCTCTTCGCAGATGGCTTATTGAGGATTGTAACAAACATAGAGGTCATCCAGTCTGCTGGCATTTGTCCCGTATTGTAGCTTTGATTAAATAAGTCAGTGATGATGTTCAGTAATTCTGGGTGCGAGTTGCAACATAAATGAATCATTTCAGAGTGGATGTTATATGGATCGGCTGCTTTCGCATTCTTCATTGATGTTATGCCTTTTTGAACTTTGTCTTTTGTAATTGCCACTTCGTCGTTATTACCGTTTAGCGTGTCCTTTGAGTTCGATTAACTGCAGAATTTCTTTCGTCATCCATTCTTTGTTTGTTGTTTTTTTGTGCTTCAAGTACTTTTCGCACGTAATTTGGATAGGGCATTTTTAGACTTTCCACTTTTCTTCTGTTTGTGTTACTGATGTGGTGTTATTTAAACCATCGCTTAAAGATTGGCACACCTGTTCATTAATCTTTGAGTCCTTCAACCTTCTCATGTCCAGTATCGGTGCGCGGGCTTTTCGTGCTACTTTGATATAATGGTTTGAATATAAAGTATAAAAAAACTGCGCAATTTGTTTTTAATTTTAATTTTTCTGCACAAACTAGACATTGGACCGCGCAGCACTAATAAAAATTAGAGGGAACATTGTTCACAACACTATAAAATAAATCAGTGTTAAATTTATGAGAAGGCGTTTCATTTATGATTAATGAAATTGTTGAACTTCACACTAAAAGCAATGCGACATAACCTCAAGACCACTCCAAATAATTCATGATTATGAATTTACATTAACAACAACTGACAACTACTTAAAAATGTCATTTGATAATTTGTTTAATTTTATGTGTGTGAATTAATAAATGACCTGCTCAAATTCATGGCAGGAGTGGAGTGGATTCCAAGAGTTTTGGGACTCACGTTATTTATAGGCATTATTTACATCTATATAATTATATATATATATATATAATTATATATATATATATATATATATATATATATATATATATATATATATATATATATATATATCCCCAAATAAATAATAATCCCCAAATTTTACTAAGTTGGTGAGGGCTTATTATGTTATGCTTACCTATCTAGAAACATTAAAATTCTGGAGCATATAATCCTCGCAAAAATTTTAGAGAAAACCGATAGAATACTGATAGGCCTGAAGTTCATCATAGACTTATCTCCTGCTTTATGTACAGGGGTGATAATCGCCGTTTTTAGATTTTCTGGGAACTTGCCCATCTCTAAAACATATTACATATTTGTAATTGATTGTAAAGGGTATAATATAGAGGGGAGCATTATTCCATGAAACTTGAAATTTTGCTCTTTGAGGGCGTAATACCCGGAACTTTTTCTTCCTTCTTCTTTCTAGCCCGTATTTTTCCATTTGTAAACAGAGGTCTCTATAATTTTGTTCATCCACCCATCCATCCATTCCATCGAAGTTGTGGTCCTCCTCTACTGTTTTTCCATAACTATGGTCTCCAATCTTGTATTGATTCAAATCTCCATTATTGTTGAATATTCAGCAATATCCATCACCTTAATTGTTTTGCGGACCCATTCATTACGTTTCTTGTCTTTCAGATTTATGTTCAACATTTGTCTCTCCATCGCTCTTTGAACCCATTGTTTGTTGAGATTTGCCAATGTCATGGTTCATGTTTATGCTCCATAGTAGATCACTGAAATGACGCATCGGTCGAAGACCTGGCTTAATTTCGGAATAATATTGGAAAAGTCACATATGCAAATCTATCTCTACGTTTTATATCTTTATGTTGATTGTTCATAAGTTTTCATTACTGTATACTATAATTTATTTAAATTCCAAACGTCTCCGTTGCTATCTTTAGCTCGTTAAACATTTCGTCTATTTCGCCCCAAGTTTTTGATAGTAGACGACGTCATCTGTTTTATTAATTTGAGACAAAAACACTTAACAGTTTAAATTGTTTCTATTTAATGCAATAAAGAGTTACAAATATTATTTACAAAACACAACTAAAATAACGACGATTAGAACTTGAAAAGGATAATCAGTCAAACTAAAAACTTAGATCAATAAAAATCAGGTCTGCCAACCTTAAAACCTTCAGACAAGAAACCGCGAATTTTAACACTTTCCCTTTTTAAGGTAGGCTGCCATTGAACGAACAATCATTGACCATCTTTAACGCATTCAAACAGTTTTCATGCTTAGCCCTTGGTAATGCTTTAGTCAACATATCTGCAGGCATATCTGAACTTCTTAAATATTTAACATTCATGTATTTGTTATTATAACATTCTCTCAAAAAAGGATATCTTATATCTACATGCTTGGTTCTTTTGTGATACACAGCATTCTTTACTAATTTAATTGCTCCCTGGTTATCACTAAACAAATTTACCTTTTTATCTGAACCTATAAGTTCATTAACAATATTTAAAAAAAAATGTCTTCTTTGGAGGCCTCTGATAGAGCCATGTACTCTGCCTCTGTACTCGAAAGAGCTACAGATCTTTGCTTTTTAGCTTCCCAAGAAATTACACTGTAGCTAAATTTAAATACATATTCTGTATAGGATTTCCTATCACTATTGTCCCCACCCCAAAGAGCATCAGCAAACCCGACGATCCCATCATCAGATTTATTGAACAAAATCCCTAATTCAAATGTACCCTTTAGGTAACGTAGTACCCGTTTTGCTAAAACTCAGACTTCCTCATGGTAACAATTGTTAAACTGATTCAGGTAACTGACAGCCTAACAAATATCTGGCCTTGTACAAACAGCCAAGTACATCAGGGAATTAAACTTTGATAAGGGACATCACCCTTGAACTGTTCAGCTTCAATGCTTTCGTGATTGACCTTTATCAGAGGTGTCGACACAGGATTGGCGTCGGACATTCCATATTTTATAAGCAATTTTGAGAATTCATTTCAATCTTTTTGGCAAATTACAATATTATCAAAATTATCATATAATATATTAAATACAAGGAAATATTTAATTTTACTTAAATCCTTGATTTTGAACTCCTTAGCCAGTTCATCTTTTACCTTTTTGTACAATTCTAAATTTTTATAAACTAAAATAAAATCATCAACATAGATGGCAAGCAGGATTAGATCCTTATTACTACCCTTAAAATATACGCAAGGCTCATATTCAGACTTTCTACATCCAATTTTATAAAGGACTTCGTCCACCCTTTTGTTCCATACCCTAGACGCTTGCTTTAACCCATACAATGCGCGGCTCAAAAGACAAACTTTATCCAGATTGTTTTCATCTATGCAACCTTCTGGTTGTTCCATATATAGCGTATCGCATAACTCACCATTTAAAAATTTAAAAATGCCGTCTCTACGTCAATATGGTCAACTGACATGCCTAGTTGGACAGCTGTTGCCATTAACAATCTAAAGGTAATGAACCTAATCACAGGTGCAAAATTTTCTTGATAGTCGAACCCATATCGATCGCTGGGTAAAACCAGTTGCAACCAGCCTAGCCTTATACCTTATGTTAGAGTTTGCATCGTGCTTAATTTTGAACACCCATTTATTTTTAACTATTTAAATATTTTTGTCCTTAAGACGATCAACCAAGATCCACGTATTATTTGATTTCAAGCTTTTTAGCTCACAATTTATTGCCTCTTCCCACCTATCAGCATCGGCCGATTTTCTAGCCTCACATATATTACTAGGTTCTACAGTTACAGTATTACAAGAAGCATAAAAATTTGCTTGAATGTCCTCAAATGACACCATTTTTCTTTCCCTCAATGGATATCTTCTTTCAACTTCAGTAGACGTAGTGAAAACATTGGGAGGTGGTCTCTCTTCACATCTTCACTTGAACATCTTCAGCCTCAGTGAGCGGCTGACCAACACCACCAGCAGCCACCTCATGGGTAGGTTCCATTCTTCTTATCAGACACAGATTGTTCACCACTACTTAAAGTCTCCTTCACAGTTTCACTAGAATTTATTTCAACAGGTTTATCTTTGTCAGGAAGCCATACACGAAACCCATCCTTCTCATCACAGTAACCAACAAAATAACCGTTGGTACTTTTCTAGTCCCACTTTCTCCTATTTTCTTTTGGAATATGAACATAACATTCTGTTCCAAAAACTCTAAAATGATTTATGCTTTTGACCCTTTTTCCCGTCCAAAGCTCAATAGGAGATTTGTTCTTTATTTTTGTTGGGCCTGTTTTATTTATTACAAACGTAGCTGTATTTACTGCTTCTGGCCATAGTCGAATAGGTAAATTCTTAGTGTGTATCAAAGCTCATTCACTTTCAACTAAAGTTCTATTTTCCCGCTCTGTGGGATTTTGCTCAGGCATATGGGGCATTTTCACACGGAAAGAAATACCATGTTCTTCTAACAAATGTCTTACGTTTTTATTGTCAAACTCACCGCCTCCGTCCGTAAGTAAACACTTTATTGGTATTCCTGCAGTTATAGGCTCTCGAATAAATATTTTGAGACATTCAGTAACTTCATTTTTCTCACGAAGAAAAAACACACGACGAAATTTTGAAAAATCGTTCATTAAACACAGGAAGTACTTGAGTTACCAATTGATTGTATTTGCATCGGACCACACAAATCTCCACTTACCAAGCCACCAGGTGCAGCAAGTCGCTCAGTTCTGTCATGAAATGAAGCTCTCGTCTGCTTTCCCATTATGCAACCTTCCTAAAATTCTTCATCTGAAGGCAAACACACTTCAATCTTATGCTCTTTTAAGAAAACTTTCACATGTTGCTTATTCTGGTAACATAAGCGTTCATGCCAAACTTGAAGTGAGATTTTGGTCGCAGATGATAAAGCCTGTTCTGTACAGATACTCTCATGTTGAATAGATACAATCAATTACTTGTTTTAACTCCTGTAAGTAGGGTAATGCGGTTTTTCTGAAGTGCACAGCCCTTCATATCGGCTATAAAATTAAAACCCTTTTCTATAGCACTACCAACAGAAAAAAGATTCTTGGAAATATCAGGTGTAAACCAAACATTTTCTAAATGGTTTTTCTCCCACTTATTGTCTGTAGCCTTGGTTTCTACATTCACCACACCTCTACCATATGACAAAATGATTTGTCCATTTCCAACTTGTATCTCTTTGGCGTAAACAAATTCTTCATATCTCAAAATCCAGTCTCTTCTGTTACAAAGATGAACACTGGCTGCGGAGTCTGCCAGCCATCCATTTGACTCTGTTACATCATGTATTGTTATGAAAGCTTCACTAAGTGAATGTGAGATATCTTTTTTTCTTTTTCCTACGTCCTCTAGTTTTTGGTTTGACTTCAAAGGGCGGGACTTTGTTTTCAAAAATGTCCAACTTTATGATACCTTAAACACTTATACCCAGTCTTTTTATTATACCTTTTAGCCTCGTTACCCTCATGACATCTTGTCCCAGCACCAACTAAGGCAATCGCCTCATCATGCTTATTTGGGAGTCGCATTTCAATTAAACGCAATCTTTCAAGTAGCAGGTTGACTGTTCTATCCTCAATTTTCACTGACTCCCACACACTTTTAAATTCAAAGTATTCAACTGGCAACGATGACATGATTCTACTCATGAGTAAAAGGCCCGGCAACTTATTTTTAACTAAACGTTCTAACTCGTCTTTAAGTTCATTGAAGTTCTTTTGTTTCGCAATATGTGTAGCTATATTCTCATAAGGATCCTTTGTGACTTTAAAAAACTCTTCCATTAACCGATCAACCCTTTTACCTGAACTTTGCTCATATATGCTTAGTAACTTTGTGCAAATTTCATTTGAACTCTTGCATATAGCTGTTAGCTCTACATTATTCTCATCTAATAAATTAACTAAAATTAATTGAGCCAACGCATCAAGCTTTTTAAATTCCTTTAGTTTTTCAATAAAATCTGCATCTTCGGCTTTACCTTCTTCTACAATTGGAATAACTTTTTTACCAACCACCCATTCCTGAACATCATGGTGAATTAGCAGCAGTTCGACTTGCCGTTTCCATTTACTCCAATTCTTAACGCCCTGCAGTTTCTCAATTTGGTGTTTAAAATGCAAACTCATTTTATTTATCAAACTAAACATAAACACAAACTTAACAAGTTAAGGCCGATTCTCATATACGCGACACTATCTACGCGATGTTGCACAATGAACTGTCGCGAATTATCACGTCGCTGCTATGTATTCTCATTTATGCGACACTCTGCTAAGCGATTATTTGCTGCAAATGTCAAATCTGTAGTTTCTCTACATTTCAGGTTAAGTTATATTTTCAAAATGTCATATGTTCGTCAAGTTCCGATGATGTTTTTTTCGTCTTAGCCATGTGTTATGAAAATGAGAAATTAAAAGGAAAGAAAAGGAAAAGAAAATATTGGGTGCATCGGATCTTAAGAACAATAGAAGGATAATTCCATACTCTCTTCAAACAATTACAAGAGTCTGTACTTATCTCATCTAAGTCTCATCTAATTTTAAAGAAATTTCTTTTCAAATTAGTTCTACTAGCCTGTGTTGATTGCTGTAATTTTTATTTTGTAAGTCATACAGTTCAACATAATCAGCCACAAGAGCGATCAATTCCTCTGCTTTTTCGTTGTTCATTCCATTCATTTTCAAAAACACGTCGTTTTTGACACAATCCGTCATTCGAATCAGAAACAAACTTTCCAAACGTCATGCGATGTGCGACAAAACGTAAAAGAATGCTCACGAAATAATCCCAGCGACAGCGCGCTGAATTTCGACTTTTAGTAACTGTCGCGTAGCCATAGTGAGAACGTGCCCAAAGAATGCTCACGAAATAATCCCAGCGACAGCCCGCTGAATTCCGACTTTTAGCAACTGTCGCGTAGCCATAGTGAGAACGTGCCCATTGAAAACAATGTAATCATTATTTGACAGGCGATTTCGTGTAACGTCGCGTTGCTGTGGTCGCCTATATGAGAATCGGCCTTTAACCTGTATAGGTTATGTTTTCACTCGTGCATTAAAAAAAAAAAAAACTTTTATTATTCGTGGTCTGGGCCCATAACCTTTTATTGATTTGAGACAAAAACACTTAACAGTTTAAAGGCCGATTCTCATATACGAGACACACAGCAACGCGACGTTACACGAAATCGCCTATCAAATAATGCTTACATTGTTTTCAATGGGCACGTTCTCACTATGGCTACGCGACAGTTGCTAAAAGTCGCAATTCAGCGCGCTGTCGCTGGGATTATTTCGTGAGCATTCTTTTACGTTTTGTCGCGCATCGCATGACGTTTGGAAAATTTTCTTTGTGATTCGAATGACGGATTGTGTCAAAAACTGCGTGTTTTTGAAAATGAATGGAATGAACGACGAACAAGTATGAATTGAATTGAATGTTGAACTGTATGACTTACAAAATAATAATTACAGTAATCAACACAGGTTAGTAAATCCAATTTGAAAATAAATTTCTTTAAATTTAGAGACTCGTAAGTACAGGCTCTTGTAATTGTTTGAAGAGAGTTGTCGGCTAATTTAAACTAGTGGAATTCTCCTTCTACTAGCCTTGTTCTTAAGATCCGATGTACCCAATATTTTCTTTTCCTTTTCCTTTCTTTTAATTTCTCATTTTTATAACACATGGCTAAGACGAAAAACCATCATCGGAAGTTGACAAACTTGACCTGAAGGGCGTAAAACTTATATCGACATCTCAAGACGACAATATTTCTGCAGTGACTGTCAAAGTCGCTGACACACTCCTGACAAACGTATACAAACCTCCTGCAGCCATCTGGGCATACAACATCCTACCTACCGGGGACCACCCATCCATCTATGCTGCTGACTTTAATAGCCAGCACACCCAATGGAGGTACCCTCAAAACAACCAAAACGGGACAAAACTGGTGGACTGGACCGAGGCTCATAATATTCAACTAGTCTTCAGTGCCAAATACAGAGGCACCTTCCACTCAGCCAGATGGGGCAACTACCGAGACAACTCCAGACCAATGCTTCGTGTCATCTGAAGAGGGAAAACCAGTCCCAGTGAACCGACATGTTCTTGAGGCTTTCCCGCATAGCCAACACCGTCCCGCGCTGCTGGAGGTGGGCACCCAGATCCCAATAATACGCGGCTCCGACCTCCCGAGATGGAACTTCTCAAAGGCGAACTGGCAGGGATACTCGACCACCCTCGATAAAAACATACGATTTATTTCTCCAATGCCAAATAACTACAAGGATTTGTAAAGATGGTAATATCCACGGCCAAGAAACACATAACGGAACACATACCAAGAGGAGAAAGAAAAGAATACATACCATGCTGGACCGAGGCCAATGAGATCCTCTACGCTGACTACTTGGAAAACGGCAGATCGGATGTTGCGGACTCCCTATTACAAAACCTTGACGAAGCACGGAAGAAAAAATGGAACAAAACTACTAAACGTCTGAATTTCCGACACTCAAGTAGAAGGGCGTGGAGCCTACATAAGAAGCTTGGAGCCGATTCACATACCATGCCGAAGCCTGCCAACGTCACGGCCGATCAGGTAGCGAACCACATAGTGAACCTGTCCAGAGCCAGAAAAGATTAATCCCACTCGACCGAATTCAAAAAGGAGTTCAAGGCCCTCAAAAACCCCTCTATAAGGTATGAGCAGCTGTCTGGGGAATTTACCACGGACGAAGTCACAAAAGCCCTCCAATCCTTAAAGACCGGCAAATCACCCGGGTTTGACAAAATACACCCGGAAAATTCTTCACTAATATCCTCGAAGCCGAACAACTGCCAAGCTAGAGATCTAAAATCATCGCCATTCTCAAGCCAGGAAAGCCTGCCGACCTTCCGGCAGCTACCGACCCATTGCCCTCCTAAGCGTTATATATAAATTACTGGAGAGACTAATCTACAACCGAATAAGTCCACGAATCCTGGACATCTTACCTGTGGAACAAGCTGGTTTCCGACCTGGACGCAACTGCGAAGATCAGGTGCTTGCACTTCTGACCGATATCGAGAGAGGCTTTGAGGAACGCAGTAAAACAGGAGTAACCTTCATAGACCTAACAGCTGCTTACGATACTGTCTGGAGGGAAGGCCTAATGTATAAATTCCTGACAAACATAAAATGTAAGAAGCTGACAGCACTGGTGAGCAACATGCTCTCTAATAGGTCCCTTCAGACTGTAATGGGGGACACACGAAGCAGACCCAAGCTGCTCAATAACGTCCTGCCCAGTCCTGGCTCCACTTCTTTTCAATCTATACGTGGCTGATCTACCACAAACACCAAGCCGCAAGTTTATGTATGAAGATGATTTGGCCCTGGCAACCCAGCATTCGAACATGGGAAACATAGAAGCCACCTTGTAAGCGGACCTAGTTATTCTGTCGGACTACTTTAGGAAGTGGAGGCTGACACCCAGCGCTGCGAAAACCGAGACCTGTTGTTTTCATCTCAACAACAGAATGGCATCTACCAGACTAAAAGTCACTCTAAATGGCACTGTTTTACGCCACAACTACAACCCCAAATACCTGGGCGTCACGTTGGATCGTACCCTCTCGTTCAACAAGCGAGTGACCAACTTGGCAGCAAAAATAAGGACCCGCAATAATATCCTATACAAGCTGGCTGGATCGACCTGGGGAGCTGATGCTCCAACCCTGCGTAACCCCCACTAGCAACTTTGACGGATACGAGGAGTGGCAGTCGGACTGGCAGGGCCAAGTCTCACCGACCTGACACCCCCTACTCAACTCTAAAGAACCACCACCTGGTTTTAACCTGCCCCGCAAGCTCTGGGTTCGACTGAATAGAATATGTACTGGACACGGCAGAAGTGGGTCGGCACTCCATAGGTGGGGAATGCGCCCCAGTCCAGGGAGTGCGAATGCGGTGCTGCCTCTCAAACAATGGAACACTTCACCCGCGAATGTCCGCTAACAGCCTTCCCTGGAACGAGCGACGACTTGTTACACGCGACACCGGAGGCCATCTCCTGGCTCCAACAGTTACGCCTGGAGCTGTGATAATAAAGACAATAATTGCAATTATGTTTGTGATATATGTGCTAGTATTGACGTTATATATACCATATTTACTCTCTCTCTCCTATGTATTTGAATAGACCATAAGCTAAATAAATAAATAAATATCGAACTTGACATTTTGAAAATATAACTTAACCTGAATTGTAGAGAAACTACAGATTTGACATTTGCAGCAAATAATCGCGTAGTTGAGTGTCGCATATATGAGAATACCTAGCAGCGACGTGATAATTCGCGACAGATACTCGCGTAAACGCCGCGTAGATGAGTGTCGCGTATATGAGAATCGGCCTTTATTGTTGTATATATTACAAAGTTGCATTCTTGTATATATTACAAATTAGTTCTATGTATCTTAAATTCACTCGACTATATTGAATTTGTTCATTTTTAAATAATGATTTCATTCAATAGGTATACTGACTGGTTTATTGTAGACATTTATTGAGTTTTTAGCATTTGGGAAATTACGCCGCCCTTTCCTGCATTGTTGTAGATTATAGGTTTGGTGGTGACTTGTACTGCCACCTTCATAGATCTATTGTACCCCACTCTCTTCCCCTCATCCTCTTCTTAGAGCGCCTCCTCTAGACCTGATCCCTTTGTGAATTTCAGGATCTGGGTGGGACTCAAGGACTGCAACTCCTCTGCGTTCAAGCAGAGGGCCCCAAGGTACATTTGTCTGTTGCGGAGCAGTGCTCCGCAGTCTATGAGCAGGTGTATGGGGGTTTCCTCTGCTGAGCCACAAAATCTTCACCTGACATCTTCCTTTCCTGCATTGTTATTTTTTTGTATGCCTTAAAGCGTGTATTATTTCTTCATCACTGATATCAGGTATTTTTTTCAGATTTAACATTCAAAATGGTTTTCTTTAGTAGTTCATGGAGTTCACTCACTCAGAGCTGGAGGATTCTTTTTAACGTGTAAAGATTTTTCTGGAATGATTCAGTTTCGGATTTGATTTATCTTTTGTTATGTAGTTCTATAACTCGGAGCTATACATTCTGCAAATACATCGGCTCAATACGGCAATTCAACAAAAAAGTCCGGATTAGCGATATGCTGTTCAATACGATAACGTTCGTTTTCATGTTACCAATAACAGGAAAATTCCATTAAAATGTTTAGTTGGGAAGTTCTGCATTTCCCTTCACATTCGCCAGATTTCGTGCGGTCGAATTTACGCCTTTTCCGGTTGCTTTCAAAGGTTTACGCGGCGTTTCCTTTAATAATAACGTCAAATTGCGGACATCGTTTAATTAGAGATTGTTCGTGTCAAGCCCGGATGATTTTTATCACAGAGGTACAAAAAACCTTTTAGAACTTTGGCAAGAAGTTTTTTTTGTCCGGAAAAAAAAACAGAACTTACAATAAATTTCAGCAAAATAGATTTAAAAGCATAGATAAAAAAGCATAATTATATTTACTAATGTTATTATAACCAAATCTATTAAGTTTCGTTAAACAATATTAACTTTTTATAATTCAAGCGCGAAAAGTACTTCTTGACGTAGATTATTTAATACGAAAAATATAACGTTGTATTTCCACATAACCTGGGTAACGCACGCCAATATTCAATATCGCTAGGTCACATTAAAATAAACAAATAAATAAAAATAAAATGAACATAATCAAGACCGCGTTATTGAAAAAGTGACATGAAATGTCAGAATTTTTTTTCATTACAAAATAATAATAAAAATTAAAGAAAACGTTTTAAAATGAGTGTAAATTCTAGGGTGATACCGGAGATTGAGGAGAATTCTTATGACTAATTCACACCACAGGAGACAATTCTTATGACTAATCCACACCACAAGGAGACAACAAAAAAAAGCAAATTCTTAATTGTTTATTGCTTTTTTTTTGGTGGCCCCTGGATCCCAAAATTGTAAGACACATCCCCTCGCATGAGTAATAAAAAATATTGTTTGTAGTACGGGCGAAATTGTCAATTTCCCTCTCGAGCGAATGTGCGCACTCACTTTATTCCTGCGCACAATTTCTCACTCGCGAAAAATTGACAACCTTTCGTCTTAGTTATAAAATATACTGTTTGAAAATACACGTTTTGTGTATGAACGTGGCGGAACGACGTTCCGGCACCTTTTTTCACAAACGGAACGTGTTTCGGTACTTTTTTTAGTAGTATTAATTTTTTTAATTTCAAATGAAAAATATATTTTAGATTGGCGAATTTGCAAAAACATTAAAAAAATATATGTTAATTAATGGAGGATTTATCTTGCTTTTTGTGTCTTGTTTATTTTTCCTTTTAAATAAAATAAGCATCATGTGTTCTGTGTTGCCTATTCTACATACCATACTACTAAACTATAAACTTCAACAAGAGTGCGAATGCGCAAGTCTGCGGAAGTTCGAATCCCGCCCATGAATATTTCATTGCGAATTGCGCCAGTAACCAGTTAATCTCTGCCAGTAACATTGTTGATTAGATTGTGTTATTGTGTATAACGCCAACGTTGTTTTGGTAGTTTGTTGTTTCTATTTCTATTATAAATTATAAGGTTTTTAATTTGAATTATTTTTTAATGGATTAAATATAATGCATATTAATTTTTATTATTGCAGTAATATTTCGAAAAATCTACAACCAAAATAAATTTTATATTAATAATTTAAAATGAGCAAAAAACGTAAACAACCCGCTTTGGACAGTTTCTTTGGAAAAATACTTAAAACGCAACAAGAAGAAAATGTGCAAGTGCTGGAAACTAAGGAAAAACAAATGGATATTCCATTAGCATCAATAGAAAATGTTCAATGTTCAAAAAGCAGAATATTAAATTAATAAATTACATTAATAAATTGGCCGAGTATTTCGACTGCAGATATGTGGTTCGAAAAGAAAGAAAAATATGCTTGGCTAAAATGCGATTCCGGAAAATTAGAATGTCTGATTTGTTCGGCTATTCAAAATTTAGGACCTTTAAAGATGCAGGGAGTAAGCATCTCAAAAGAATGGAGAGGCACTCAGGTATCAGCTTATGGAAAGGATTAAAACGCACAACTAACTTCTTTGCGAAAAAAAAATTACGTACATTGTAAACAGCTGAGCGAATCCTAAAAGGATCAGACAAGCAAAAGCTTGAAATTATAGTAGATAAGTTGAAAGATTCTGAAATTTGTAGCACCAGTAAGGTTTTTAGAACTGCTTATTATATTGCTAAACATGATCGTCCATATTCTGATCATTTTCATTTATTAAAACTTCAAGAAATGAATGGATCTAATATAGCTCACGGATTACGATCTAGATTCAGTGCTACAGAAATAATTGATCATATTAGAATTTAAATGAAATCCAAAATTTGTCAACAAATAGTAAAAGTTCAGGGAAACTTATCTATTATCATAGATGAATCTACCACTTTAAGTAAAAAGTCTGGTCTTATTATTTATTTAAAATGCGAAACCGATAAAATGAAAGATCCTCATTTCTTGTTCCTTGATTTAATTGAATTGCAGGATCAAACAGCTAACACCATAACAGAGGTTCTTTTAAAATGTTTGTAAAAAAATGGTTTTGATGATAATTATTTAAAACACCATTTAATTTAATTTACAAGCGATGGGGCCAGTGTTATGTTAGGAAGAAAATCTGGAGATGGAACAAGACTTACACAGAAATATCCGAATCTAATTACATGGCATTGTCTAAATCAGCGTTTCTCAACCTTTTTTGGCCCACGGACCAGTAAAATTAAAAAAAAAAATCGCGGACCAGTGATATTTTTGAAACAACAAAATTTTACTAGGTATTACTACATAAGTTAATTGTAACATTTTTATTATCATTTACTATATTTACTATATATACTAATAATATTTAAATGTAAAGATATATCTTAATCATAAATTACATAGAATTAAAATTAGTTTAAGATATTTGTATTTCGTAATTTTATAAATCAAAATTTAGTTATTATTTTTTTTTCTTGATAACTAAATTTGTTTCGCGGATAGTAAAATTTCTCCGAGGACCACCAGCGGTTGAGAATAGCTGGTCTAAACCATAGGCTCGAATTGTCGGTAGGAGATTCTATTTCTGAGGTTAATGGGGTTAATCATTTTCAAATATTTATAGACAAGTTATACTCCTTATATAGTCAATCTCCGAAAAATCAAAGATAAATTGAAACATGCGCAACTGCTCTCGGTGTAGAAAGTAAACGTTTTGGACGTATATTTAACGCCAGATGGATGACCAGCTCCTTTAGGACTGTATCAGCAGTTTGGCAGAATTGGTCACCTTTATGTCATCATTTCGAAAATGCGAGTAAAGACAACAACCGCAGAAATCGGGAAATATCAATGGATTATATAAAAGAATATCATCGAAACAATTTATTCAAGATTTGGCCTTAATGTATGATGTTCTATTCGAGCTATCTATTCTTTGAGAAGCATTGAAAAAAAGAGAAACTTCAATAGTATTTGCAGACAAATTGATTCGCCGCACAATCACTTATTTAGAATATTTAAAAAATCATCAGAAAGGAAAAAAGTAGTTGGAAGCAATTTCTGCTTGTGAAATAATGCAATTATCTTCAATATCGTTAACGGATAATAAAATGGCAAAATTGATTCATAGAAATCAATTCTTAATTAGTATTATTAATAGTATCAGGAATAGGCTAAACACTACATCTGCAAATTGTTCAGGTTCAGACGGAATTTTGACTTCCGACAGTTCCGACATTGTTAAAGAATTGCGAATTCTTGAACCAACCGAATGGCCATGTGAAATTAATATGGAATTTGGAGTAAAAGAAGTAGAATCTCTCTGCAAACAGGGAATATGCCTTTAGAGATTACTTGGGTTGTGGTGGTCGTAACATTCCCGACGATTTGGAAACGATAAAAAAATGTTCTAAAATTATAGCTTGCAGTTCTTCAGAATGCGAGCGTGGTTTCAGCAGCATGAACTTAATTGTAACGGAAAAAAGATCACGCATTTTAATTGATAATGTTGCAAATTTATTGTTTATAAAACTTCATGGACCACCCTTGGAATCCAATTTTATACGTAAAAACCTGGTTGCGATCTCATCGATCCGCTACGGACCTGCAAACTAAAACAGCAGGGGAAACTGAAATTGTTTGTGATCCTATTTGGGAGTTTTTGTAGTAGAGAATTTTTTTTTGTAGAGTTTTTGGTGCACTATAAGTGTACTACATAAAAATAATATATTTAAGATTCTTATTTTTATCTTTTTTCAAATTTCTTATTTTTGTTTTGTTTGTTAATATTTTGTGTAGTATGAATAAAAAAAAATAAAAAAACTTACAAGGAAAACAATAGGTTGCTTAAAATAAGATAACCTACGAAAAACTTCAAGAAGCTGCATGTGGAAAGTCGCGGAAAGTCTCACATATGGACTCTCACCATGCTTATTTCCACTTCTTATTTTACCAATACACCACTGACCTACATACGTTCTGACCTACATACGTTCTCAACGTATATTGGGTTGGCAACTAAATGATTGCTCATTTTATATAAGTAATTTTATATAAGTAATTTTATATAAGTAATTTTTTACTTAAAACTATAACTTTCTCGATTAATATTAACTCGATGTCCTTTCGTTATATTTCAGGCAGTGTCATAATTTCATGTTCATAAAACATTTGTTTTTTGTTCATCATCGTCATTAAACATTTTACCATTTAAGGGGTTCTGCATGGAAAGAAATAAATGGCGGTAATCAGATGGAACATGGTCAGGGCTATATGATGGATATTACAACACATCCCAACGTAGATCTAGCAATTTTTGATTTGGGGGCATTGCATTATCATGTTGGAAAACAGTACTCTTACAATTTGTGAATTCTGGCCGCTTTTTTGCATCCCCCTTTTGGTGAGTTGTTGAACGTAGACGTTTTTAACGTTTTGTGAATTAACCGTCTGGTTTCTTGGTGAAAGTTCAAAGTGCATAATTCCTTTATAATCCCTACAAATTGACAGCATAATCCAGTTTTGTAACGCTAACCTAGTTTTGTAAACCTCAACCTTTTGATGCTGTCTGAGCCTCTTCATCCTGCTCCACCCCCGATCTTTTTCGATTACAATTAAATAAACTATCCTCGTTTCGTCGCTAGTAATCAGTCGTTTCAGAAATGGATATATTTCGTTGCATTTCAGAAGCGACTCGCAGATGATATTGTATTGAGTAAAATGAATTTCCTTTAGTTGATGAAGGACCCAAAAATCAGTTTCTTTACATAGTCAAACTTTTAAATTTTCTTAGAATGCATGTATCCGATACATTTAGCTTCTCTGCAATTTCATGTGCTATGACGAGCTGAATCGTTGCGCATGTTTTAGTGAAAACTTATCTGAACGAAATTTGTCAAACCAATTTTGAAAGCATTTTCCTTTCTTTTTTGTATGTTTGTAATACGCTTCATTTTTAAATTGAGATAAAAACGAAACTAAATAACTAATTGATACAATTTTCTTACTAATTATAGGTGGTAGTCTAAACAACAAGAAAACAATAATAAGGCTTCATGCTTTGAACACAATGAAAAAATAAAAGAATGTGACATACAGAATGTGACAAAATAACATAATTACATTTAATATGAATTAGATTTAATACGGAATACATAATTAAAGTAGAAGTGGCTAAAGTGTTATCTCATTGCAGTTCGTTGACGTACAAATAGGTTTTCTTTATTTGAAATATAGTAGCTGACGACGTGGAAGTACGTCAATTTGTAATCAAAGTATAGGAGTCATTGACGTTACTGTACGTTATTTTTTATTTTATACCTTTCCCCGAAGAAAGCCGACTGAAGAACTTTTGGCAGTTTCCCGTATAGTCTGCGAATGTTTTGATGGAACGTAATTGAAAAATCCGTTTAAAATGGATTTTGATAATTTTTTGTTTTAAAAACCATCTATGGTTTTGTTGAAAATATTGAGTTTTCCATGATTTTTCTGAAAACTGTTACTCGGGCTTTGGATTAGACCATGGGGAACTGAAGAAGTTTGAAGATTCTCCTCGATTTCCGGAAAAATCTTTACCTACATTTTGAATCGGACTATAAAGAACAAAAGCCGTAATTGGAATTTAAATTTTCTCTTGATTTTGGACTAGAGCAGGGGTCTCCAAACTACGGCCCGAGGGCCACATCCGGCCCGCGGACAGATTTTGTCCGGCCCGCGGAGACTAGCATACTTGAAAACTCCTTTTAGAGAACATTTTTTATAGCAAATTAAATTTATTTTACTGAAGTATTCTAATTTTATGTTGAATAATTATTAATATGACATCTACATTGATATGGTCATGAGCTAACTACTCATAACATTGTTGTAGGCTTATTGTTATTGTTTTTGTGATAAGTTGGATAAAGAAACACAGAATTGTAATGAGTAAAGACATGTATAATATGCAGAAAATTTAACTTCAGTATATAATAACTAACAAATTATTGAAATGAATCCAACTAACATTTTATACATTTTAAATAAAAATATAACATAACAAGCATAATGACATATGAAATACTAATGAGATTTATGTAATTGAGATTTTCCACTGACAATAGTTTGTAGTTGTGGACTAATTTTACTATCTGTAAACATTTTTTGTGTACTTCATTTTGCAGAAGATCTTCTCACAGAAATAAGTAGTACCAAAAACAGAAAACAGCCCACGAGCAAATTTATGCAAATTATCAAATTGTGTCAGTGGAAGACTCTTATAAAATTCCAACAAAGATGAGTTTTGATATTTGTTCTTAATTATATCACTGCACTGTAGATCAATCATTTCTATTTGCAGTTCCGGGGCTAGGGTTTCAATGTCAGTATCAAAAGGATTCTGAAAAATCTTAATTTGATTCGCAATGGCATCAAAGTCCGAGAAACGAGTATCAAAATTTATTTTCAAAGCACTCAAAGTTTCGATTGCAAAATCGATAGGAAACTGTCTCAGTGGTGTGGTTGAATATTTCACATGTTTTAAAATGTGAAAAACATTTACTTCGTAGTTGTGATTGAAACAGTATCAATTTCTTCCGGAATGATTTGATATTAGTGTATAAATCAGGAAGATTCTGGTTTTCTCCTTGCAATCTCAAATTCAGTTCGTTCACATGTTTTGTCAAATCAACATAGAATGCTAACTTCCACAGCCATGCGTTGTTTTGTAATTCAGTAAGAGGGCGATGCTTTTCATTCAAAAAAATTTCGATCACTGCTCGAAGTTCAAAAAAGCGCTGAAGGACTTTCCCACAACTAAGCCAACGTACGGCAGTATGATAAGGTAAGTCATTTTCTCCAATCTCTTCAATAAATTGTCGGAATTGTCGGTGATTTAGCCCAAAAGATCTGATAAAATTAACAGTTGATATGACTGGTTTCAGAACTTCAGACATATTCAAACATTTTCCGCACAAAGACTGTTGATGAATGATACAATGTAAGACTAATGGTTTTGAACCACCGTCATTTTCTACAGCCTTTGACACAAGAGCGACCACTCCTTTATCTTTCCCACTCATGTTTTTGCCTCCATCAGTTGTAATACATTTCAAGTTTTTCCATCGAAGGTTTTTTTGATTAATGGCCATTTCAACTCCTTTAAAAATATCTGTACCAGTAGTTGTGCCATGAATACTATACATATCAAGAAGTTCTTCATGCACTTCATAGCTTTTATCTACTCCTCGAATATAAATCAACACCTGAGCAGTATCTGACACATCCGTTGACTCATCCAAGGCCAAAGAAAACCACTCAACATGTCCATTTTTGTAGAACAGTTGAGAGGATATATTTTCAGCGATGTTTTCTACCCTTCGAGCCACAGTGTTTGCTGACATACTGACAGTTTTTAATAAATTTACTTTTTCAGAGCACATTTCTTCGGCTACTGCGATTATGCATTCTTTGATCATTTCTCCATCGGTGAATGGTTTTCCACGTTTTGAAATTTCAAGAGCCACACGAAAGCTGGCACGAGTTGCAGCCTCTTGTTCAGTTTTGAGTTTTGTAAATGAAGATTGCTGCATTTCAATCCGCGTTTCATAGCTTCGAATTTTTCTGTCCGCAAACTTCCTGTATATTTTGAGTAATTTTGAAACTGTTTTGTTTCATAATGACGTTTAATGTTATATTCCTTGAGAACGGCTATGCTTTCATTGCAAATCAAACATAGCGCCTTTTTACTGGACTCAAATACGAAATACTGAATGTTCCACTGATCTTTGAATTTTCTGCATTCACTATCAATTTTTCGCTTCTTTTCCATACTACTAAATCACACACAAAAGCAACAATTCAAATCAAAATACTGTTACAAAGATGTCTTAAACTTAAACAAGCACAAACACGTTTTAAGGAGGTACGCACTATTTTATTTCACAACAGTGTCATAGGAACTGACTTGTGGTTGCGCCACTAGCCTTCTTATATATTTCAATTACTGCCATCTAGAAGTCAGTTGAAAACACCAGAACTTTCTCGAACCAACGAGATTATTCTGTACGTGCTATTAGCGCCATCTGTTAGCGATAGAAGGTACTACCTATTTCCGCTTGTGTCCACCAGATGTCGTGTCACGTTACTCCTCTTGGCTTGTACTCGTACTCGTATTATACGACTAATCTAGAAATTACAGATAATGACAGGAAAATTAATAATATGCAGTGTTGCCGTTTTGCGGACTTTAGTCCGATTTGCAGCCTTTTTTAAACGTTGCGTACTTTTTCGGACTTTTTTTTTCATCAGTGGACTATTTCACTTTTTACCACCGGCAACAATGATAATACGGTTTTGGCCCTCGGAACTTACTGGAGTAATCAGTATGGCCCTAAGGCTGGAAAGTTTGGAGACCCCTGGACTAGAGTATGAGAATTGGAGTTTTTACTAAATTTTCAGAAATACCGCAATGTGGAATATGGACCAACCTTGAGAAACTGAAGAAGTTGTTGGAAGATTTAGTTTCCCCAAGATCCCCAAAAAAAAAAAAATGATACTTGGATTTTGGATCACATTTGAAATTGTCCATATTGGATCACATGGAAAATTGTTAAATTCTTCTTGAGTTTTTGAAAAACTACAGCTAGCATTTTGTACCGAGCCTTGCAGAAATAAGGAAAAATTTTCAGAAAAATTCTGCATTGTGCGAAATCAAATTCGGTCGGATTTGAATCCTGACCAGAGGATTTTGTTCGAAAATCCTTGGGAAAAACTTTCGTCTTAATTCGCTTTCGGAAAAATTTCGATATTCACTTACGTAAAAACTACAGGGTGTCTACAAAAGAATTTTTATCATTGATGTAGATGGTTAATGATGAAGTCTCTATTGCATAGAGTGCTTCTGGAAGAATGACTGTATGGTAGTGACGGAGTTTTGCTTTAGTAGAAAGTGATTTCTTGTTGTACATATTCCAGGTGATTGTATAGGCTCTGCGTAACTTTTCTGCACGTGTTTTGTTAGCCTTTCTTTCCTTACCAGTGTTTCCAATTATTTCACCTCGGTACTTGAAGTGCTTAACTTGTATGATGTTGCCATATTTGGTTGCAAGATGTGTCATATTTGAGCTCTTGGAGTCTATTGCGTTTTCTCGTAAGAGATTGGCCTTCAAATCTCCTATCCTGATGGCGATTTCAAGAAGTTCCTCGATGGCGTGTTTGGCTTCTTCAGTAGTCCGGGTTATCCGGGATTATTGCAAGGTCGTCAGCAAAAGCGAGGCATTTTATGTTGATTCGTTTGTCCATTGTTCCCATATATACTCCAGGTACTTCTTTCTCCCATATTTTGATTATCTTATATAGTACCAATTTGAGGAGGAGTGGGGACAATCCATCACCCTGTCTTACTCCAGTACTGATTTGAAAAGGCTCGGAGATTTCACCCATGAATTTTACTTTAGATGTTGTGCCTGTCAAAGTCTGTTCGATTAACATGGTTGTTTTACTATCCACACCGTATTCATGAATTAGTATATTAAACAGAGTTATGCGGTCAATCGAGTCATAGGCTTTCTTGAAGTCTACGAAAGTGACAACTGTGCGGTTGAGCTGGCGATGTTGCAGTATCATCTTCAGGCTCCAGATTTGTTCCGCGCATAATCGGTGCGGTCGGAAACCTGCCTGATATTCACCGATCAGATGTTCTGTCTGTTCTTCCAGTTTTGTAAGGAGGGCACGTGAGAGAACTTTGTAGGCGATTGATAGAAGGGAAATGCCTCGGTAATCGTCTTGTCGCCCTTTTTGTGTAGTGGGTGGATCAAAGCATTTTTCCAGTCCGCTGGTATGATGCCGCTCTTCCATGTATTTGCAATGATAGCTTGCAGTCTGTCAATCAAGAGTTCACCTCCGATATTGAGCATTTCAGCGATTAAGTCGTCTTCCCCTGGTGCTTTGTTGTTTTTATGTGTAAAATGATGTTGGTGTACAGAACACCATGTGTTGGTGTTGAGTCCTAGTTTGGGGCGGCTATGTTGCATTGGAGTATTTCTTCGGGGGGTTCACAGTTGTGTAGCTTCTCGAAGTACTGTTTCAGAATTTCGCAGTTCGCTTTTGTGTTGGTTTCAAGGGTTCCATCAGGCCGACGGAAGCAGAGGCTCTGTGGCTTGTAGTTCATTAGCTCTTTCCAAAATGTTCTGTAGTAGTTTCGCGTGTTATTTCTTTTGAACTCATTGTTGATTTCCTCTAATTTTTTAAAATGGTATGTCCGTTTAATGCGTCTGATCGTTTCGGATGTTTCCGTCTGCATTTTTAAGAAATTCTGCCAATTCTCTTGTGTCTTGTTGCAATGCCAAGTCTTCCACGCAAGCATACGGGATTCAAGGGCCCTGTCGCATTCCAATGTTCACCATCTGTGTTTTCGTTTTCGTGGCGGTTAACCGAGTTTCCTTGCTGATTGCTGGATTGTCTGAAGAAGTTCATCCCATGTTTGTGTGTCGGTCTGTAGTGATTGTGCGCGAAGTCCTCCGCGTGTTCTCTTAGGTATTTTGGATCTATACGCGGGAATTTAGATTTTTGACACTTCCTTCTGCTAGGTAAGAAGCAGGTTTTAATTTGTGAAAGATAATGGTCGGACTCCACGTAACCCTTGCGTACCTTGTGGCATTTGTCTTTTTGTGTGCCGACAAAATCTCAGTGATGCTCGTGCTCGTATGTTATATTAAATGACATATGAAAATAAAGGGGAAAGGTCCAAGTTTTAAATTATACCATCACAAATGTTCGATTTGGGCTCCTCGGGTCACACGACACACAGTAGTCGGTAGTCAGACGGTAGTCTAAACGGTAGTCCAGTTGGGCCCACACACGCTGCAATGTGCCACCATCGTTGCTATTCACAGCAGCAGTAAATGCGTTCTCGGAGTACATCCAGTGTTGACCAGTGGTATTTGTGGCATATAAACCCTATCTTTAATGTACCACCAAAGAAAAAAAATCGCAAACCGTAAGATCGGGTGCATTACATTTTTGGGAATTCCTTTCATGATCCAAAATGATGTGAGCATTTTCCGTGCCCCATATCCGAATGTTGTGACTGTTCACCTTTCCATTTAAATGAAACGCGAAGTTTAAATAAAGCGAAGTTTGTTAGCGCGCGTTTTGAACTTGAACATTTTACCTTTAATTTCATGTGTCATTTAATATTATATATTATGTAAAACTGTGTGCAATATATATTTTAAAATCCGATGATTCTTTTGTAGACACCCTGTAGCCCTAATTGTATTTTGAACCATAAAACTTGCAAATTTGCAGATTTTTCACCTTTTTCATCTAGTGTTAAAATAATGAATTTCTAAGCTGTCATCCAGTTCTGAGTTATGTTTCAAGTTTTAAGTCCCTAACTCCTCGGGAAGTTTAAACTCGATTGCTAAAATCCCGAAAGCGAGTTAATAAAAATTATGGTAAAATTTAAACCAACAAAAAGTGGTTGACAACAAAAATATAGTAAAGAAATTGTATGAGACATTAAATAGGTATAACTGTGTATAAAATATTAAAAAACAGCCAATAACTATTTAAATGTAAATTATGTAAAAACAATTAACAATATATCAGAATTAAATGTATTTAATTCAAGACGAGTATAGAAAAAAAAATGGCAAAATCATACCAAATGGTTCAACTGAAAGTTTTTAGGAATGAGTTTTCGGGAAGGATATTTGTTCATTGCGTTTACATCCATGCGGAAACAGCAATATAAATCATGTCATTATCTAGGAATAGTGTTCAATATTTCTACGAATTTTCAGGAACTATTTATATTGTCAAATAAACATCTAAAAAATAATAATAATAATGGGAAAAGATGCATCATTGTATAATATTAATAAACATTCTGGAATTAATTGAACTAGAAAGAAATTAAAAATTAGTGGCACAAAGAAATATAGAAATAAAACAACAATTTCAAAACAACTTTCGGTCAAATGTTAACACAACACACCCAAAAAATAAATAATTTCTCTTAAAAAAACTCAAATCAAACATATCACTGTTTGATACGTTGATCTACGTATTCGAGTACGTATCCTAATATCCTTTTCTCAGTAAGCCTCATTTTAATAGCAAGTTTTTTATTCGACGACAGTTTCTCGCCTAGCATCTTTTGGTCTTCTTCTAAGGAGGTCTTGTACGCTGCCAGCAACAACTTTATTCTTATTTGGAGAAACGACCACGTTTTCTTTTCCAAACTAGTATCTAGCGCGCAGTCTAGACATTGCAAATCCGCACACTTATCGCTCTCGATCCAATGTATTAGTTGATCTAAAAGTATATAAACACACAAAACTAAGTTCATTCATAGATCAAGTAGCAATATAAAACAACCTCTCCACATATAAATTATAAGGAAGCATTAGACAGGGTTATTAAAGCAAGCAAATGAAGTTAATTATAAAATAGGTAGATAGAAATAAGTATCTATAAATTAGGTAGATAATAGGTTTAAATGTTATTAATACTGGGTTTTTAAGAAAATTGCTTTTGTAGTTACCTTCATTCATGTTGAATATTCTTAAAAATGCGAGCAATTCGCCTAATATTGGTTGTGGACTATTATTTAGATAAAAAGTAGAATTAGGATTAATTAATAATTTTTCTAATAGTTTTGTACGTTTTTCCCTCAATGGATCTGATTGACTGACACCTAAAGTTAATGGATAACCGTCATGTTCGTTTTCTTCATATACAAATCTAAAAAATATAATTATTATCAAAACTATTACTAATACTACAAAATCAAATACATATGTTACATATATGATAGTACAGTAAAACCTCGATAAAACGGATTAATTGAAGGATGTCCGTTAAAGCCGAAAGTCCGCTATATAATAATAGGCTTAAAATAAACCTTTTTTTTAAATACACTGTACATATTTGGATATAAATAAAAAATACAAAACACACAACAAAATTCTATTTATTTGTCTTCACTTCCAACCACATTTTTAGGATCATAGCTTCATCTGCTATTTCACTTTCAGTCATAATATTATACCCAGGGTCACCTTCATCTACTTCTAGCCATTGTAAAACATCTTCCACAGCTACTTTTTCTCCAACATTATTATGTATGTTATCCTACAGAAATCAGGAACTTCTAATTCTATGTCTGTATCTTGGCCATCAAACAAATTCCTCCAACCATTTTTTAATGTTTGCTCTTTCACCTCTTTTCAGGCTGCAGAAAAATTTAAAATTGTTGATTTTATATTGTTAAAAACACTTTAAATTTTGCGAGGTAGGCTGTCCCTGCATTGTATCTTCTGCATTATCTTCATCCGGAAATACAACCGTTTCTTCATCTAAAAACTTCCTGCGATATATTCGTTGAATAAGCGATGTTGTATTTTTTTGGAAACACAAACAACTAAAGTTGCCATCTTCTGAACTAGAGATGACTATGGGAACCGTAGTTGGGCAAAAATTAATTTTGAAAACAAATTAATAACTAACAATTAAATTGCCAGATTTAATTGCAACTAACAACTAAAATAATTAATTGTAATTGCAAGATAACACAATTAACAATTAATTAATTGTTAATTGTAAAATTTTGCAATTACAATTAATCAATTGTTAATTGATTGATGCACGTTTACAGTTAACAATTAATAAATGTCGGTTAGAAGATATGTTTATTATACTCCAATGTATCACTTGCCACAATGCGTAACTGAAATAGTTATTTACATTAGAGTGCGGAAAGTTTGATTTTACAACCAGACAGCTCGTTTGGGGAACGAGCCCGAAGGGCTAGTTCCCCATTAGCTGGAGCATTAGCTTGGCCGACAATTATTATTTAAGAAACAAATAATTTTAGAGTACGGAAAGATGATCTGTTCGTTCTGGACGCTCCACCTCCACTTCTGGTCATCCACCCCTACTCCCACTTCGGGTTCCCACCCCACTTCCGGTTCTCACCGCCACTTCTGGTTCCAAAAATTCACCCACTTGCGGTGGAACCGGAAGTGAGGGTGGGAACAGGAAGTTGGTGTAGGAAACGAAAACCGGAAGTGGCAGCGAGAACGGGAAGTGGGGGTGGGAACCGAACGTGGGGTAGGAACAGTAAGTGGGGTAGAAAGCGGAAGTGGGGGCGTGGTGGGGGCCGGAAGTGGAGGTGAAGGGTCCAGAAAGACCATCTTTCCCTACCGTTTAAGTTTTTACATTCATCAAATAGTTGTAATTGTTATATTAAACAATTGATGATTAAGTTAATTGTAACTAACAATAAAAATTTTAATTGAAATTAAATTAATTGTAAACCACAATTAATGGATTTAATTGCAATTGATTTCAATTTCAATTGCATCACACAATTAAACACTTAATTGAATTAAAATAACTGCAATTAATTTAGTTGAAATTAAAATTGTAATTGTTTGATTCTACAATTAAAAAATTAATTGTATTATGCCCAACACTGATGAGAAACAATCGACCCATCGCATTATCATCCCATCATCGTCCCATGGGATGGGATGAGTGGTATGAACGTCGCGTGGGATGGGATGGAACGACCATTTTGTATGGATCAGAGTGGGACGAGTTTTGATCTAATCTAATTATCTAGTAAATCTAGTTTGTGAATAATTAATTGCATATCATGCCAATATGCACATTTTCCATAATATATCCAGCCCAAGAGATTTCTGTGATAACAATGTAGTTCCTGAAAAGTCTTACGATCCGTTTGCGATGAAAAAGGATTACTCATTGTCAGATAAAGAAATTTCGGAAAATTTAAATTTGAACGTATTATAGTTAAAAAAACCTGAACCGAAAAGAGGGATGGAAGGATGCATATCATGCCAATATGCACATTTTCCATAATATATCCAGCCCAAGAGATTTCTGTGATAACAATGTAGTTCCTGAAAAGTCTTACGATCCGTTTGCGATGAAAAAGGATTACTCATTGTCAGATAAAGAAATTTCGGAAAATTTAAATTTGAACGTATTATAGTTAAAAAAACCTGAACCGAAAAGAGGGATGGATGAGGAATATGGGAAGAGGAGGATGAAGATATGGGCAAAATGGGATGAATGGGATGGGCTGCACGACCGGGATGGGATGGTATGAATAGGACGAAAATTTTAGGTTTGTGGGATGAGACAGTGGGACGAAAATGTGATGGGATGGAATGACAGGGATCCGTCCCACGGGATCTTTTTTTTTTGTTTATTCACTTGGTTTTAGGATACTACACCCCGGTATCGCTTGCGCATTCCTTCAGGGTGTGCAGTAGAGGGTGGACAGTAGATGCCGCCCTAGTTGGGAATGAAGGTATCTCTCTCTCACCTTCTTCGTCTTCTTCCTTGCCTTACTTTCGGCGTCCAGCTACTGGTTCTGGTTCGAGTTTACGCGTTTTTTTTTTTGGTCTTCTGTCTGCTTTGTCTTGTCTTGTTTGTCCAGTCCTGTCCGTCCAATCTTCCCCATCCTGTCCTGTCCGTCTAGCCCTGTCCGTCCAGTCCCGTCTGTCCAGTCCTGTTTGTCCAGTCCTGTCTGTCTTCAGTGCAATGGCCGTTTGTTTAATTTGCTGCTTAATTTCTCTTTAGTTTCCGTAATTTGTCGGATAGTTGTATATGTGGTTTCCATATTCTCGCTGACTCTACCAGGCTGTCCATCATATTCTTAGCATTAAATAATTTTCCTGTGTTATTTATGTATATTTCCCTTAGATTGTCCCATTTATGGCAGACGAAGAGAGTATGTTCTGCGTCGTCGATGTTTTCAAAGTAACGGCATTTACTTGAGTCCACTATCTTTCTATCGTACAGGTATTTTTGGAAGCAGCCATGTCCTGACAGTGCTTGGGTTAAGAAGTAATCAATCTCTCCGTGACTTCTGTTGATCCACTTGTAGATATCCGGGATTAATTTGTAGCTCCAGCGTCCATATGTCCCATTTTCCCATTTTTCTTGCTACGTCCAACTGTTCTCTGGCTGTTGTTTTCTCGATTCTTCTGTATCTGTCACATCTCTCTTTAATTTGCAATTCTATAGGAGGAATTCCTGCAATGACTTCTACCCGTTCGGCTGATAGTTCGATATGCAGAGCAAACTCTAATGCCTATCATCCCTGTAATTCTTCCGTCTCTGTAGCTGTGTTCGGTTGTTTGATAACGAATGCCAAACTGGTGCAGCATATAATAAGTGAGAGTGTATCACACTCGACAATAGTCTCCTCTTGGATGCCTTGGGTCCGCCGATGTTCGGCATAAGGCTGGCAAGGGCAGTCATCGTCTTTTCTGCCTTTTGAACGGTTCTACTAATGTGTTCGGTGAATGTTAGTTTTGGATCCAACCACACCACTAGGTACTTTACAGCTCTGCAGGGTGTAACTGTAAAACCCTGTATGTGAAAGGTGATAGGAGATATCTTCCTTTTAGTTGTAAGAAGCACTGCCTCAGTTTTCTGTGGTGCCAGTTCCAGTTTTTTTTCTTCCAACCATTTAACTCAAAACTCGTTGTAGTCCAGTGTTTGTCCTATTCATTAGAATTTCTTCCTCTTTTGCGGTTACCACCACAGCTATGTCATCTGCAAATCCTATTAACGTGCTTCCTTGTGGCATTTCAGTTTCCAGAAGACCGTCATATAGGATATTCCATAGGGTTGGAGCCAGTACTGACCCCTGTGGTACACCACTGTTTATTCTCATTGTTTTAGTAGTTTCTGCTTCTAGAACAATCTCCCTTTCTGATAAATATGACGCTATAATATTAATTAGACTTTTGTCGATGTTCCTCCTTCTTAGTTCTTTTAGAATTTGCTGCCATGGTGCGCTATTAAAGGCGTTTTTCAAGTCTAGCGTTATTACTGCGGACAGTCTTCGGTGACGACCAGAATAGGCTGCTGCTTCCTTGGCAACTTTTATTACTTCATTGACGACATCTATCGTTTGTCGACCTTCCCTAAAACCATATTGCTTATCCGACAAGTCCCCTGTACGTAGTATTTCTTTTTGTAGTCTAATTAAAATTAATTTTTCAAATATCTTGCCCTCTACATCTAAAAGGCAGATTGGTCTATAAGACGCCGGATTATCAATTGGTTTCTTTCACTTTCTTAACAAGACTAGTCTTGCCTGCTTCCACTCTATTGGAAACTGTGCTTGCGCTGCCAGTTTTTTGTCTACTCTTAGTATATAATCTGGGTTTTCCATTGCCACTTGTTTTATTATTCCTGTGGGAATGTTTCCTGGGCCAGGTGCCTTGTTGTTTTTCAATTTTTTGGATGCTGTTTGTAGTTCATCTAGCGAGAAGTCAGTAAAGCTAGTATCGGTGTCTATGTCGAAGTTTACATTTCGATGAACAGGCAATAAGTGGTTAACTACTTTCTCCATTGTTTCCATAGGCAGTTTTATTTTCGGAGGATAACCAATGATCTGTTTCTTGACTATCTTATAGCCGTCTCCACAGATATCTCTGTCTATGTTGTTACAAATAATTTTCCAGCTGTTTTTTTTATACTTTTATGCTGTCTCTCAAGGCTTTTTTACTCTCTTTGTATCTTTGCCATTGGTGCTGGGTTGCTTGCGGTGAGTTTCTTTTAACAGTTCTGGTATAAGTTCTTCTTTCTCTTAAGCATTCCTTGCGAAGCTTCGATATTTGCTCCGACCACCAGTACACTGGCTAACCACTAGTAGGTGCTCTTCTCTTTGGCATTGTTTTATCGCAGAGTTTGGTGAGAGTATTTGAGAAGCCTCTTGCTGCTGTTGTGTCCTCGTCATTAACGATCTCGTCCAGTGCCCGTCGCAGTTTTTTCTGATATATCTTACTTGCTTGCCATCCTATACTTATCTTCTTCCGCCTTACTGTCTGTTTCTTGTCTGTGATATCGAAAATTATATAATTGTGATCGCTTAAAGATTCCTTATCACTCACTTCCCAACGTGTAATCTTTGGTCTCATATCCGCTGTTGCTATCGTCAAGTCGAGTATTGATGAGTAATACTTTCTTTGAAAAGTTGGCTTTTCCCCTTCGTTTACATTACCAAGTCATTTGATGCGATCCACTCTGTTAACATTTCGCCCCTTATGTCTGAAAATTTCATACCCCACTGAGTGGATTTCGCATTAAAGTCACCAGCCACAATGGTTTTCTCTTTGTTATTCCTAATTTGAGATCCAATGTTATACAGAGTTTCTTCAAAGTGTTGTATATCGTCATTTCCGGAACAATAGCAGCTATAGAGTGTAAAGTCTAATGTTTGGGCATATGTAAAACCGGGGCCATAACCATGTTTTTTAATAGTTAAATCGTGGTCCATTATTTTAATTGCTGTGTCCATCTGTTCATCGTAAATCCAGTCCATCCTATTTCGTATAGCATTTCGGTTTGGTTCGCTGATGATTAATATTCCCGCCCCTACATTTTTGGCGGTAGCAAGCGCCATGTCATGGGCTGGACGACTCCTATTGGTGTTGATTTGTAGCAGTCTTATCTTACTTAGTATTTTTGTCCACTACCTCCATTTTCTTCTTATTCATTGGACATTTAGGATTTCCTGATTGGTGTCCTTCTTACTTCACAGTGTACACAGAAAGCTTTATTTTTACATTCAATTGCCTTATGTCCTTCTTTCGCACATTTTACACACAAATGTTCCCGATATGGGCTATTACATTGTGACTTAACATGTCCGTATTCCCAGCACCTGAAGCACTTAAACTCCTTTTCTCTCTCAACAATTCTACAGTTGGTCCAGCCGATTTTATTTTTTCCTGCTGAATGAATTTCTTGACGTCAACCTCGGACATTATTACCGTTACAATTTGTCTGTTACCGTAGGCTGGGCGCAGAGCTCTTACTTCGAAGGTCCCGGGTTTAATAGGGATCGATCTGATTATAGCCTCTCTTATTTCTTCCTCCGTGACAAATTCATCCAAACCCTTTACATGGATTACTTTCTTGTTAATCAGGAGAGATGTCGTCGCTTCTGGAATTTTTTCATCAATTGTCTTCTTTAAAATTTCCGCCTTGTCAGTACCATTATTTACTGTCAGTAGTAGATCCCCGTTTCTTGTCTTAATTATGTCTTTTACTTCGACTCCGATTTCGTTTATATATACTCTTTGTTTGACCGTCTTTAAAAGATCTGCGTAGGACTTGCCATCCATCTTAATGAGAAGTGCCTCCTCCTCTTTTCTATTTTTTTTTTGTAGAGATTGTAGAGATATGTGTATACTACTTTGCCTTGATAGATGGGGTAATCCATTGCTTTAATAATTTTTATTTCTATGTTGGTGTCTGCGAATAGGTATTATATTATCCTCACCAGCATATGTCTGCTTATTCCGTCTATTTCCGGTATGGGCTTTTCGTCTTTTTCTGTTTTAGCATATAACTTTTTATTTTCTTTATAATTTTAAATTATAGATTTAAAGACATATTCATCTTCTATTTTCTCTGTTGAATTATCGACGATTATTGGATAGTATATGTCTCTAGATGTGTAAGATATGTTTCCATCTTTATTTGGGAAACCTAAAGAATGAGGCATCATAGCCACACCTCCTTTCTCTTCATTTTGACGTCTAAGCCCGTCTTTTCCTCAAAACTTATTCATAGCTATCTAAACTACCTTATTTTTCGTGTCCAAAGTTTCGCTACACGGATGAATAATTTCGTAGTCTATTGTGACGTCCCCCATATGTTACCGCGTTCTACTTCTATCCTAAGAAATACTTCGTTTTCCCAGTCTTCTTCTGTAATTTTCTGGAAATTTGTGTGTCTCTGTTTTTGTTAACGTTTGTCTTCTAGTTGTTTTCTTTTGTGCCTTTAGGCATTCTTCGCACTGTATGATCTTGGAATACTCCTTGAGTTGCTCCTCAATTTGTAGTTCCATTTCTTTCACTTTTGTACCATTGGATTCCTCTTCTAGCCAATCCTTTAGTCTCTTACTCTGCAGTTGTTCGGCGTATAAGCATATTATTCTGGATATTTCCTTAAGTCCCTTTTTGGGATTGTAGGTGTCTTTTACTACATTTTCCAACAACTTTATTTGCTTAAACAAATTGTCTAAAGTAGTCATATATATGGTTCTCTCGTTATTTACGTCCTTTTGGTAGGATTAATCTTGGGATTCAACGTCGCAAGGTTCGCTTTCGATTGAGGATTACTCCTACGAGTGCAACCGAAATAATCGCCGGGCTTTGTTGCTCCTTGATCTGTTTTTCTTGGATAGTTTTTGTTTCCTTGTCCATTTTATCGCTCAGCACTTTGTTGTCCTGGCGCTTTCTCTTCAATTGTTGTTCTGTCTGGGTCTCCTCTTTTCCGAATGAGAAACTCGTCCCATGCTCATCTCTATTCTGAACATTTAGATGGATGAGCAGGAGCGTTGTATTAAATTAATAAACATTTTACCTCTTCCGGCAGTATTCCCAGTTTCTTTTCTTGAAATTTTCTCTCTGTAGGTACAAATTCTTTAAAAAAAAAAACAGTTTTTGAAAATATCTGAGTTGAACCCTGCCTTATTAAAGTTATAATATGAAACGGGTAGATGATGCACTACATCATTTAAAGCTCGTTTACGAGAATTGCCAACAATTACAGTCCATGCGATCCATCGACGTTGGCACAAAGCAGTGCCGAGATCCTGGCCTTGCTGATTTTTCTTCCTGAACTCGAATTTTCATATTTGAGGCTTGTAAATCTGAGATTCTAATAGCATTTCGTTACTTATATGTTCTATTAATTCTTGCATAAAAGTATTAGGTTCAATTTCTTCACTTGCTCTGAATGGTATGTTCATATGATTTGATAATTTAATTGCAGCAGATTTCAATTCGACTGTCCGAACGGAAACCCCTCTAGAAAGTAGATGCCCGAACCATTTTAAGATTGATTCTTCAAATGAAGTCAATTTCATTCAATTTCAGCCAATTTCATTCGTTTTCTGGGATTGCTTTTCTCTCCTATATCACACATTAACGCAAATTTCTTTTTTTTTCTCTTGTTTTTATGTCTGAAACAATTTGCTTTTTATGCCATATTGTTCACGCAGACATTCCAGACTCCAACTTTTGTATAATTTTTGATTGATCCTTAGATTGATCCTCTTACGGTTGTTCGTATTTAAAGGGTAGGGTTGTGAAAATTTAAATTTATTTACTGGAGTAATAAATGCGTTCATTCACTTCACAACAAGTTAAACTGCCGTAAAATTGCGTGAATCCTCGGACAGCGCAGCGTGGCAAACACCAGTGTGCTGCCTCGAAACTTATGACATGTTATCATGGTCGCTAAAAATTCTTTACATGCGGCGACAGTTGAATTTAAGCATGTAAATATTAACAGGACGTTTTTAATTTATTTACATTTGCCCCGGATTTTATGTCCGTTATAACCAAAGTTCGTTAAATAGAGGTCCCTTATATCGAGGTTTTACTGTAATTTATATTGCAGAATAGTCTATAGTTTATCAAAACCGTAAATAAATTTTACAGAATTAAATGATGATAAATTTGTTTATAAATATGATATTTTCTTGAAAACTGTCAGTTTTAATGTTACAGGTATTAAAAACGATTTTACATTTTAATTTATTTTTACCCATTATGAATGAAGAGGTCGGAATTTGTCCTGGCACCGTAAAAAATGAAAATTTGTTCGCCGGCTTTGAAATTTCTTACAGCCAGACATTCGCTCCTGTCCTCCATTGGATTATATTCCGTCGAAATCTACAAAAACCAAAACGATGTATTAACAAAAATCCAAATTGATGCCATAATTCGATTTAAATTATCCTCTTACGTCTCCGTTGGTGTGATTGCAAAAATCCCACAGCGGTATCAAAGCGTTGGTCATCGCTGAACTGTCTTCTGATGGTATTGTATTTTGACGAGTCATTACAGTTGAAACAGCCCATCTATAAGTATGAAAAAAAAAACAATAAGTGATGAATTTAAAAATAGATTTCGTAATAATATATTACGTGACAAGAGTTGCAAGACGCATATTACGTACGAGCGGAACAACTACGCACGACGCGAGTACGCAATTGCCTTACAACTCGAGTCATGTACTATACTTTATCTACGACCACACTAATTTGTTTCTATTTAATAAGAAAAATATGTTTGATGTAACACCTTCGACCTTATTTAACTTGATAGAAATGAACAGAAATACATTCATAATGGTTACATATCTTTTTATTTAGTACTTATTTGTAGTTTTCGTAAGATTTAAACGTGAAAAAACGAAATGAATGACAGCTTCTTTGTGAATGATGTGACGTTGAATGAATGATTGGAAATCACGGAGTACTATATTTCAAAATAGTATCAACGTGCAGCTCTCAACCAACCAACGAATCGTAAACCAAACGCTCATGGGAGTTTTTAAATTATTACATAACATTAATCGCGGATTCTTACATATATGTGTGTTATGATGTATTTACAAACTCCACGAACTGTACAATAATGGGCATTTACTATAGTGCTCGTAGATAAACATTTTTATTACAATTTTTATCATGGAACTGCTAATACTTTTTGACATGGAACTATTTTGACACAATCAGCAGCTGGTATAAAATTAATCGAATAAAACTATTTTTTTATCCCTTCCCTAGCTTATTGCAGAAACTATGTACTTCTGAATATAAAAAAAAACCTCTTTTTTAATTCAAACGTCGATCCACTTAGTTTAGTTTTTAATGGAATTTTTTAACTGTAAACGATGTATACACATGTAAGTACAATGCACCTCTATGAATTTATTAGGCATGTTCTATCATCTCCTGCATACAGGGACAAGAAATGCCAAATTGTGGTTGATTTATTTTCATTTATTATATAAACAAACATTTTATTTATAAAATCTAATTTCATATATGTAGCCATATTCCTTACAATATTTTATTATTGAATATCAAAATGTTTTGAACGAAGTATTTACAGTATCGTGTGGACAGAAAATACTGAACAAAGAAACAGTGTAGTTAAACATATAAGATATCTCAGTACAAATTCAATTCAATATAGAGCAAATTACAAAAAGATCCAAGCTAAGGTATAACATAACATAAGCAACACCATAATTCAAACGAAGAACGATATCCGCCAAAAAAACTTATCAAGCATTAAGTAGAAAACAGGATTTCCGAGAGCTGGAGATGTATAAGATCCCTAAAACACAAAAAATTAAAGAACTTATAACACATAACGCTAATAGAATGGCTCACATACTTTTCAAAACTACTTTGAAAAGACATAGTAGAGTACCAACAATAGAGTAAAGACAAAAATATAGTGGCAATTGCTTCACCAATTAGAATAAACAGCAGAGTAGAAGTACAAAAATGTGCCAAGAAATAAAAAACCGAAAATCTCAAGGACCAGGAAATATTGCACCTTCATTGCTGAAATGGAGAACAGATACGTATGTAAACAACTAACAAAACTTAAAAAAAAATGCTTATATGGAAGAAAAATTACTGAGGAATGGAAAACTTCATACATAATAGCCACATACAAGAGAGGAAATAGCCATATAAAAGAGAGAGAGACTGCGACAATTATCAGAAAACACTCAAAGTTCGATTGCAAGAATCTATGGGAGAAAGTACTAAAAGAAAGAATGAAAAACGAATATCGAGATGGAGAAGCAGAGGAAGAGGCAGGCTTCAGAGCTGAAAGATCTACCATTGATTAGCTTTCCTCAATCTCCCAAATAACAGAAACACTAGAAACTCACCTCCTTCATGACGATCTAAAGAAGGCAACGTTGCAATACAAAAATGGGGATCCACTGGAAACTACGAATATCAGTACAGCACTCATTAAAGCGGCTGTACCACGGTAACTCTTTAAAAGTAATAAAGGGACAACTCATATCAAAAGGATTTAGTAGCTGCAAAGGACTTGAGTAATGATGCTGTCTGTCGCCCAAGCCCTTCAAAATTATGTATAGACCACGCAATGAAGAGTTAGAAGAAATTAGGGGTATAACACAGAATAACTAAATGGTATACCCCAGTGGCCAACGTTTTGCATACTATGCGCCATTGTTTTGAGAGTTGAGTTCATTTGCGCCATATAACTTGATCATTTTTTATATCGTCTTATGTACATGGTTAGAGGTTGATGAATTGAGGTTGTTCATGGTTAGAGGGTAGCATCCGCTTCCTTAAGGGAAAAAAATAATAACTTAATTATGTAGTTAAATAAATTAATTTATGCCAGTCTAATGAAGCACCAATCTAAAATAGTCAGTAATGATCTCCTGTACGAGAGAATGGTCGTTCCATGATATTATAGATGCCAGAGAATCTTGTTCGGTGAAGATAACTCTGAGTTATTGGCAATGATTTTGAGAGCGAGATCAGCTTTGAACTTGGAATTCAAACGAAATGGAAATCTGTTTCCTCTTCTTGCTAATAGTTGAAGTATGTTTATAGACATAATTAACTTTTTTAAATGATTTAATTATATTATGTAAAAACAGTTATTCGCAAACCTTGTTCCGATTTTAATTAATTTCAATGATGAAAATGCTTCTTCACATCTATATGTCATTCTAAAGCAGTGGTTCTTAATCAGCGGTGCACACGGACAAACATTTAAAAAGGTTAAGTAACCACTAAAGCAGCATATATATTTTTATCTACTCGCACAACAAAATGAACACATTAATAAGCAAATTATTCTATGTAAAGGATGCCATTATTATAATCGAGTGTGAAAGTATCGAAATCGTTCGTAAAAGTCCAATGTAAATCAAATGGAGTTTCATTTTTAAACGAGTTCTGTTTCTTGTTACTATGACAACAAGTCGCGTCACTAAACAAAAAACATAGACGTAGTGAAAATAAACTTTCTGACGTATATTAAAATTGAATTAATTTTTCTTATTTAGAATCAAGAAATCTCGGCCTCTTAGTCTGGATTTATATGGCTCGAATATAACTTCTAACTGACAGATGAACGAGGAGTTTTAATTTCATTTTAAATGCATTGATGCTATTTACTAGGCTGGGAAATTTATTCTTGCCTTGTAGTTTTAAATTTAGATCATTAACGGCTAGTAATATGAACTAAAAATGCCAAATTAAATAATACGTAATTGTTAATGTTAATACTAATAATAGGGTTCTTGCATTAGGTCGTTCATTTTCCTGTTCTAAAAAATTAGAAACGGAATTTTGCCATCTAGGAAGCCACTTTACAATGAAGTTTAAGATCAAAACATTCAATAATTTACAATAATCTCTGAATTCTCGTCTATTTAATTCTCTTGCTCTAATTTTATTCACACATTTCACAACCGGTAACATAACATGCGGATGATTCAAAATTTTGGCACACAGCGCTTCTTTGTTTATAATGCAATGAAGTTTTAGAAAACGACGATTTAAAAAAAAATCTAATTTTAATGCCAAACTCACTGATGAGATCGCTACAATTTATTTTAGATTTTCTATTCATGATTTTAATTTTTCAAATATGGCTGATCCTCTTGTTTTACCATGTAATTGCTCCATACTCCAGAAGTTTTTCAAAGTCTTCTACTTGCTCTGATACATCTTGACAAACTTCCTCGACGTGTCTCATAATTGTTTGCCTTGATATAGCAATTTCGTCTGCAAAATGGCGTGCAATTATTTGTTAAGGCAAGGCTTAACAATTCCTTCTCCGACAGAAAAGTTTATCTTTTTTTTCGTCAATGATAAAGCAACTTCATATGACGCTTCTGCAATTGATAAGTTTTCACAATATACTTTAGCTAAATATATTTGATCTACGACCACTATTGTAAATGCCCATTATTGTACAGTTCGTGGATATATAAATACATCATAACACACACGTATGTAACAGTCCGCAATTAATGATAAGTTATGATTGATAACACACACGTGCGTTTGGTTTACGTTTCGTTGATTGGTTGAGAGCTGCTACTACGTGCTCATACGTTCAGCGCCCCCCGTGCCACAATTCAAACTAACGGAAATTGACATTGCGTATATTGGGTTGCCAATACCTATGAGCACTCTTATTCCAGTTTAACCCAAATAAGTACTAAATAATAAGGTATGTAACCATTAAGTATTTCTTGTCATATCTATCAAGTTAAATAATGTCGAGTAACAGTTACATATGAAAATACAACTGTTTGTTTATTATAATGTTAAATAATGTACCTAATAAGAAATAAATTTATTACATCAAACATATTTTTATTATTAAACAGAAACAAAGTATAGTACATAACTCGAGTTGCAAGGCAATTACGTACTCGTGGAATTACTCGTGGATTTTTTTTCGTGGTAACTATTCCGCTCGGACGTAATATGCTTCTTACAACTCTCGTTACATAATATACTATTGTCTTCTCCTGATTTCATCCTTTTTCTTAGTCATACCCAAGAACGAACTTCATTTTTTTCTCTATGTAAGTCTGATACTGTGTTTTATAGTGGCTATTTTGGTCATGTCTTCTATCATGTGAAAAAGTAGTTTCGCGATCAATACAAAACGGTTTTCCTGATAAATTTGCTACACATAATAACTCATTTAGCCACCGTTTATTAAATTTTAAGCCTAGTATCACATCTGCGTCTTTTTTCGTGATTTTATTTTGCAGTATAATGGATAAAAAGGTGCTTAAAAAACATTTAAAAAAACAAAAGAAAAAATTCTTAAAAATGTAGAAATATAACAAACAAAAGATTCTCGCAAGAATTCTGCTTCAAAACTCGACTCCACTGGATCACTTAGAACTGACTGCAGTGCAACTTGTAATCATATAATGCGCCACGTTTTATCCACTTCTGGTATACACACACGAATGATCACGAAAACTAATTGAGGAGTAAAAACGTGGGACCTGGAAGTAAACTCAGGTAAAAGGAGTATATTATGCGCATCGGAGGAGAACAAAAAAAATCTAGCATTTGACGAACAAGAGTTTATAAAATTCTGCGAAAAATGGGACCTGTTCTGCGAAAAATGGGACCTGGAAATGTATATTACAAATGATGGTAAATTTGATGAAGAAATAAAGTTTAGGAACACACAAGAAAGAAAAGCAACCAGACTGCTAAACAGTATAATATGCGATAAACATATATCAAAGAACATTAAGAAGAAAACGTTTAACAGTATTATTAACAGCATAATGTTGTATGAAAATACTATTGTAGAAGACCCTAAGAGTGGGTGATGGAATGTACAGAGAACGTGTTAAGAAAGTCTACTCAAACATATCATGGAGGAAGAGACAGACCTAAAATGACTTGGAGAGAAGAAATAGATAAATAGACTGAGAAAGAGAAATAGACAGAGACCTGGGAAGATAGGGAGAAATGGAGACTGCAAATCGGAAGACGTGTATATATATATATATATATATATATATACACTGCCGAGCATAAAATTAGGGTCACTCCATAATTTGAAGTTATTTTAGAAATTTTTAGTTTTTTACGTATTTTTTCGATTGTAACAGCTTACTAATTGATTGCTTGAATAAAACAAAAGGTTTTTGTTGCTCAAAGTTTATTGAAAGTAATGAAAATTAACAATTTTAATTTGATATGCTAAGTAATGAAAATGAACAACTTTACATTGATATGCTTTTGTTGAAACAAAAGAAAGTTTAAGGACTTCAGTAGTGGGTATTCCCTCCTCTGGCAGTGACAACAGCTTGCAAACGACGTGTCATTCTCTGGATTAGATTTTGGATCACGTTCTGCGGAAGATTGTCCCATTCTTGCACCAGTATGTCGCGAAGCTCTCTAGAATTTCTGGGGGCCGGCACATGTCTCCGTAAAAGTTTTCCCATCTCATACCAAATATGGTCAATTGGATTTAAATCTGGACTGCGAGCTGTCCAAACAAATCGCGTGATTTCACACTCGTCAAGATACTCAGTAACTATCCGAGCAGTGTGGTGCCGTGCGTAATCATGCATAAATGTAGCGTCGTCTCCAAGAATAACCATGAATGGTAAAACATGGTCTTCTAGAACCATGTAATTCTCGATAAAGACTAACTCCGTGCGAGTGTCTAAAGATATGCCCCCCTATGCCATAACTGATCCTCCGCTAAATGGTAGTCGCTCGGCATTACGCGCTTGAGCATATCTCTCGCCTTGTCGTCACCACACTCTTACATGTCTATCTGAGCCCGTAAGACAGAATTGCGGTTCATCGAAAAACAATACGCGTCTCCAATTCGCTATTGTCCAAGTCAAGTGTTCTCGTGCAAAATTCAACCTCGCAATCCGGTGTTCACGGGAAAGCGGCGGTCCAGTAGCTCTAGTTCGAGAAGATAATCCAGCAGCATAAAGTAGTCTCCTAACTGCCCACTCACTTATGTTTACATTTCTCATTTCTTGCAGATGATTTCGAAGGGAAACTGCCGTGACCGTTGGGTTTCTCAAAGCACTAGAAACGAGAAAGCAATCATCCTTAGCTGTTGGAGTTTTGCCTCGGCCTGAACCAGGTCCTCGAGTGAGCAGACCTGTCTCCTCGAACCGCCGCCATACTCGTTGCACACTCGAGAGACTAACACCAACGTTTCTCGCAGTTTCGCGCTGACTGCGACCGTCTTCTAAAGCCGCCACAATTTGTGCCGCAACAACGGGATTTATACTCATTGCAAAACACTAACAATGACAACAATTTACAACAGACATACGACACCACAGAAACAAATGCTATGCTGTCCTTAAACTTTCTTTTGTTTCAACAAAAACATATCAAAGTAAACTTGTTCATTTTCATTACTTAGCGCATAAAATTAAAATTGTTCATTTTCATTACTTTCAATAAACTTTGAAAAAGAAAAACCTTTTGTTTTATTCAAGCAATCAGTTAGTAAACTGTTACAGCCGAAAAAACACGTAAAAAACTAAAAATTTTTAAAATAACTTCAAATTACGGAGTGACCCTAATTTTATGCTCGGCAGTGTATATATATATATATATATATATATATATATATATATATATATATATAATATATATGTATATATATATATATATATATATATATATATATATATATATATATATATATATATATATATATATATATGACTGTTTCAAGAAAATTGACTATTTTTTTTCAAATAAAATTCGAAGTATCCCTAAATATAGAGGTAGTTAAAATATGACCTCTTAAGATTAATATTAAAAGGTGGATCATCGCAATTTTCTATTTCCTATTTAAAAAACATTGAATTGAAAACATTGAACTTTGGAATTTTATAAATCCCTAACAGATCAACGTATAGGAAAGATCACTACGTGTTTTTATCGGAAATTGAACAGTCTACGAAAAAGGTCTAATTAAAGATTTTCTGTAAGTTGATCCGTATCAATGATACGGAGCCTCAAATGTTGATGAATTCATGTTGATGTGTATGAAGTGATGAAGTAATTGTTTTATAACTTCAATAATAAATACTAATATAATAAAATATGTTTTGTAGAGCGTTCAATTTCCTATGAAATCACTTAGTGCTCCTTCCTATATGTTGATCTGTTAGCATTCCATCTGTTAGAATTACAAAATTCTAAAGTTGAAAATAAAAAACTTTCCATATTATTTAAATGAGAAATAGAAAATTACGATGAGCTACCTATTACTATATATTATATTAATATTTAGAGCTCATATTTTAACTGCCTCTATAATAAGTAATAGTAGGGAATTTTTTGAAATAACGGATAACGTGATCCGATGGTTCCCTTATCAAAAACCCACTTCTAGAGGCCATAAACCGTTTTCAGCTTAAAAATGAAGAATTCATTATCAGGTGTACTGAGAAACTAAGCCACATAATCGTGTCAGGCTATTCCAGCCAAAATTTTGAACATGACTCTAAAGTATTCGAAATAAGAAATTTTTCACATGAAATTTCATCACTTAATGATTACAAAAACATGAGTCATATGACATATTGATTGTGATTCACTTTTCAACCCAAGCCAGCAATCGATTGGGTCTTATTCGGGTATCTCGGTAGATGAATTATCAACAACTTTATCAACAGCAGAATCTTTCAAATCTACACCTGAAGTAGAAAATCGTGTTAAAATCTGATATAGCAATGCAAGAGTTGTTTCAGCTTTGGATAAATGTAATATCAGTGATCGCAACGCCTTTCATTTACTAGGTGCAGTGGCCGAAGCTCTTGGCCATAATATAGGAGACCTTGTTCTCAATAGATGATCCATCAAACGCATCCGAGAACAGTTACGCCAAGAGAAATCTGAGTATATTAAAGACGCTTTCGACCATGCATCACTGAAATCAGTTGTTTAACACAGGGACGGGAAGATAATGACTGATTTGATGTATAAAAAAACTGACAGACTTGCAGTTATTATTACTAATGACGGTTTTGAAAAACTTTTGGGATGAATTGAAAAGTTCTACTGGCAAAGAACAAGCAGAAGCAATTTTTGATGTTTTAATAGATTGGGGTTTGAGTGATACAATAAGAGCTTTTTGTTGTGATACTACGCCATCAAATTTGGGGCATATTAATGGAGCCGCTCTATTATTACAAAATGCGGAATTTGATGTGGTTGATGGTTTTATATATGATAAGAGAATCGTTATCCAAGCTAGAGATATCGTCAATTATAAAGACATTGAAATAGATCACTTTATAAATTCGAAATCAAAGGAATTATTTGAAAGATTTTCAATTGATATATCATTTTTGAAATATAATGCTAAGCACTGGACGAAAAATAAAAATTACATTGAAGCAAGAAATATCGTCAAAAATATCAAAGTTGTTAATGATACTGCTGAAAGGGGCATTAAGTTAGTGCAGGATTATAAAAATAGTTTTAACAAAGATACAGAACAACGACAATTCGCATTACAAGTGATAGTAGGTTATAATAAATTGTATAAAGACTCTATTGCTCTAAGACTCTAAAACGCTATTGCGAGAATATCTTTAAAAAATTTATGAAAAAAAGTTATATATTATTATTCAAGTTAAATTTCAATAAGAAAAAACCTTTTATAATATCATGTTTGTGTAATTTTAATGAATCTAAACATTGTATAGTTGTTTATTTAAAAAAAATTACGCTCATTGTCATAAAATATTATATGAATTCATGATGTTCTTATTATAAAACCTTTTCCAAATTATTTATTTTAATGATGATTTTAAAGGAATTCATTCTAGACGGATCGTGTATACTTGATGTCTATCTGACTCCAAAGTTAGTAAAATCTTCATGACTCATGTTTTTGTAATCATTAAGTGGTGAAATTTCATGTGTAAAATTTCTTATTTCGAATACTTTAGAGAAATGTTCAAAATTTTGTTCGAGGTGCATAGGGAAGGCAGGAATCGTCTGACACGATTATATGGCTTAGTTTCTCAGTACACCTGATAACGAAGAGCATTTAGTGTCAATATTTATGTGCTCCTGATGGAAAAACTGATGATTTTTACCGTCCTTCAATAAGTTTTGACAGATGCTTTATTTTTAAGCTGAAAAACGGTTTTAGGGCTCTAGAAGTGGGTTTTTGATAAGGGAACCATCGGGTCACGTTATCCGTCATATTTTTTCATCAACTAGAACACTTTCTGACCATGGGAGGGCATTTCTGAGACGAAAAAATTGTTAAGAACCACCCTATATATATATATATATATATATATATATATATATATATATATATATATATATATATATAAACAGAGCATGCAAAAATTAGTAATTCAGGAAACGTTCCCGTGTTCAATATGTATTATCATTACAATTTCAGAATTTCGCACATGCACATCACCATAAATTAACAGTCAAACATCCGACCACTTTCATTTTTTCTCGAGTTATTCATGATACGACGTTCAAGCGGAGCACGTATTTGGAACGAAACCGAATCACTTTCGTGCCAAAACTTTTTATTATTCAATTAATTAATAATATTAAATTATGTAAGAGAAACATGTATGCCACAATAAAACAAGACAGACATATATTTACTATACAAAACTGGGAGAATATATATTATGTTATAATTATAAGTTATAAAAGAAACTAAAGGAAACTGATATTCAGCAAATACTTACAATTCTGTGGTCGGCGCTTAAAAGGTCATAAGTCGTATTTAAAAATAAATAGGGTTTTTGGTCAAATATGGGTTACAAAAATAGCCTTCTTTCGACCGGTGTGAAACTGGCAATAAGTTTCAGCAATAAAAATTTTGCGTAAAATTTTTATTTCGAAAGGCTATAACTTTCTTATTGATAGGGATTTTTCAAAATTTTCTTCACAGAACTGTTGCACAGTAAGTCACCTCATAAAATATTAAAACAAAATTTAATTTTCTTTTTACACATTGGCATAATAATCATATTAAAGATCAACAAATATTCACATTTACTCACTTCTTAAACGCGGAACGTCAAAGTGTATTATTTTCCAAAATTTTCCAACATAATTCCCACCATCTATTAGGCCACAGTATTACCTTTATTTATCAAGAAGGAATTTTTCTAAAATTCCTAATAATAAGCGCACAGCGATTATTTAAAAAAGTGCATTCCACGCAGTTGCCATTTAATAGAAAAATCCAAAGAGGTAGTAATTTTCTACATTTCTCAATTTTTCTTTCAAATATCACTAGAGAATGAATGTACCTAACATCGAAATAAAACATTTTTCGAAATATAAAAAAAAAAACAATTGAATAACGACCAAACTTAAAATGCAGCTGCTCCACGTTGCACCGTTTCATAGCCAGAACGTCAAATTGCAGTAAATTTTAACTTTTTTAATTTTTGCGAAGTTTTTTAAATGCTTATACAGTTAAGTAGATATATTCATACCCTAGCAGGAAATGAAAGAAAATGTTAGAAAAGTTAATATTTAGAGCAATTTGACGGTCCAGCAATAAAACAGTGCCCGGCGAACGAAAGTGGAGTGGAATACATTTACTTTTGCGAATTTTTGCAAAAACTTTTACACATGTCTAGGTACATTTATTCACTAGGGATGTATGAAAGAAAATTTAAGAAAAGTTAAAATTTACTGCAATTTGACGTTCTGGCTATGAAACGGTGCTACGTGGAGCAGCTGCATTTTAAGTTTGGTCGTTATTCAATTGTTTTTTATATTTCGAAAAATGTTTTATTTCGTTGTTAGGTACATTCATTTTCTAGTGATATTTGAAACAAAAATTGAGGAATGTTGAAAATTACTACTTCTTTGGATTTTTCTATTAAATGGCAACTGCATGGAATGCACTTTTTTAAATAATCGCTGTGCGCTTAGTATTAGGAATTTTGGAAAAATTCCTTCTTGAGAAATGAAGGTAATATTGTGGCCTAATAGATGGTGGAAATTATGTTGGAAAATTTTGGAAAATAATACACTTTGACGTTCCGCGTTTAAGAAGTGAGTAAATGTGAATATTTGTTGATCTTTAATTGATTATTATGCCTACGTGTAAAAAGAAAGTTAAATTTTGTTGGAATATTTTATGAGGTGACTTACTGTGCAACAGTTCTGTAAAGAAAATTTTGAAAAATCCCTATCAATAAGAAAGTTATAGCCTTTTGAAATAAAAATTTTACGCAAAATTTTAATTGCTGAAAGTTATTGCCAGTTTCACACCGGTTTTCTTTCGATCTGTTAAAACAGTATAAGCCTATTTGCGCTGAAAATTGTTACAATTAGGGTTGCTGAAAAAGACATGATACCAAATACAGTGGTTTAAAAGACATAAATAAACATATCCCGTAAACGTTTTATTAATAAAAACTATTAAAACATTTTACAATTTTCAATTCCTAAATTTGGATACTCTGCGCAGAGAAAAAATAACTTCAAAACTTTTATGCGCCATTTCCCAAAAATGTCTAAACTGTACTTAAGGCCTTTTAAGCGCCGACCACAGAATTATAAACGAATTTGTTTTGATTAGGTAGTGAAAATTGGATAGAACAAAGATGTAGATAAATTATATATCTATTTAGATTTTCCAATAGGTTTATAAAAATATTAATATGTTTCATTTAATCACAATGTAAAAATAAGTCGGTTGTGAAAATATTAATTGGATACATATTAATGAAGAAACGTTTGACCTAAAATCCTGGTTAAAATAATATAAAATTAAAAGGAATTTTAAGAAAACTTGGCTAGAAAGTAAAGGAATAAAAAACGTTATTATGTGTTTTTGTTATTGTTTTTACCATAGTGCGAAAAATTTCATTTGAAACTTACGTTATAAATAGGAAATAAAAAAATATTTAATAAATAGGAAATAAAAAAAAAACATTTTTTTCTCTAAATTTTTAGTTTCATTGAACTTTTCTTTTCTTGGTTGTAATTCCACTCTTTCGTCGAAGCGAAAGTTTTATCCCAAAAGATAAAACGGTTTATAAGAATTGTTAATTAATTTCCTGCATAGAATACGTAAAAAACAATATGTATGCTAATTGATATAATTATAAGAAAATTAAAACTGATTAGAAAATAATATTATTTAAATACATTAATTCACAGCAACATCGAAAATATTAATTTTGAATTTTAGACTGCTAACCAATTAATCTGCAACCTTTCTTTCTCTCTATACAGAGTCGGACTTTGCGGTATTGCGGGGCACAATTGTGTGCCTGATCACAATTTTTCTTGGCGCCTCCAAAAATACATAAATACATATACGACAAAGAAAACAAATACTTAAAAGTTAAAAAGTAGCGCCATTTCAATGTAACTGCGGTTTAGAGGCATTTCTAGTTACTCTTGTATCAAATAAAGTCTTTCACCTAATGAAATCTAAAGTAATAAACCTATTTGCGTTAGGCATCACGGGATATTTTACGGGGTTCCCCCCATGGGTGGGGGCCCAAAGCAACTGCTAATTTAGTTTATACGTAAGCCCAGCTCTGTATCTATATTAGGAAGAGTTTCTTTTTAATAAGTTAATTGGCCAAATATAAAAATATGTGAATAAAATTATTATAAAAATTTAACATGTGAAAATAAAAATTTGTTTATTTTTATTTGGAATTGGTAATTTTATTATCTTTTTAAGGAGGTTCGAGCGAATCCCATGTTAAATACTGTTTTCAAGTTTAAGATTTGAAACTTTTTATATATGAAGATCAATACTTTATTTATGTCCTCTCAAAATTTGAAAGTGATTCTCCGTTTAGTTTATCCGGAAAAAAAAATCAAAAATGATATTTTTTTCGAATCTTATACACAGGTTTCTATGGCCAACAAGCTTCCGTCAGGTCTTTATTTATTTTTTTCGATATTACTTTCCCAACTTTAAGGAATAAAAAACTATATACAATAAACTTAGATATTATTAAAACACGATAACCCGATGTAATTATTTAAATAATTAAAGTAATTTTTTTTTGTTTTGAATCTTGTTTATCGACAGTAATTCACTTTTGCATTCAGTTTGGCAACGTCGCGTTTAGAGCTGCTTGTGAGAGAAAAGAAAAACATGGAAACATTTTGAGCTTTTGAGTCTGTGGAACTATTTGATAGAATACACTCCAACTTTTTACATAGATTATCTATAATTTTTTGTCTTTTGGTAATTCGAGGTTTTCGGCCAACATCTTGGGCCAATAAATGATGTTTGCCTGATCTTTTTATGTCACCTTATAAGTAAGTCATTTAATAACATTATTTTATTAAATAAATAATAATTACCAATTTTTAAATTTGTTATGTTATTATAAATAAAAATAGTGTTTTTTAACAAATATTAGGATAATTGAATATATAGAAAAATTCAAGCACTATTTTGACTCATTAGTTACCCTCGAACCTCTTTAAACAGGAATTTGTTTCAAAATGTATACAAGGTTCATGAATTTGTTATTATTAAATTTGTTATTACAAATTTCTTCAGGAATAACATTACTATCTAATATGATGTATCTTTAAAAGCCGGTTTTAAATTTAGTGTATCTTAGTTTAGTTTATTGTATCTTATCTTTTAGTATTATTTACCTATTAGTAACCCAATACAAATTAAACTCGTCTTATAAAAGGTCACAAGTTCGATGCTAGTAGTTTCTATAAAACAAGGTGGCTATTCATGAAACAACAAAATAAACAACTTAAAATCAAAGTTCATTAAGTTCGAAAATGTATTCTTATTTTCACAATTAGCATTTGCAACTGAATTCTTAATTTCACAATTAGCATTAGCATTTCACAATTAGCAACTCGTGAATTGGCGTTCAACGAGAGTGGGCGTGCGAGAGTATTTTAAAAATTAAAATTGTGGAAAGTATAGTTTATGTATAGACACTGTGAAACATTATTTCTGTTATAATGCCGATGGAATTAAGGTCCAATGTTCCTTCTGAAAAACAATTTGATATATTACAAACGTTTTTACAAAGTTCGGATTTTGAAATGTTTATGACAAATATAATTAAAAAACATGTTGATCCGTTACTAGTTTTGATCACCGACCTATCTAATAAAGTAACATATTTGTCCGAAGTGGACGTGAAGTTGTCAAATTCCGTAATTTCTAATGTGCGGGTAAAACCTACAACTTTACAAAATTCTCAAGAAGAACGCGCAGGGACAAGCAAAGTCAGCGATATTGTACCGAAAAACTTGATAGATAAGAATGAAAAGGTAATTCCCGCACGGATTTGCAAGCTGGTGCTAAAAACACAACCAAAACAATCGAATTAGAAAACATAGTGGTCCAACCGATTCCAAACGTAAATAATCAAACCGCTTCAGAAAATACAGTCGTCCAACATACTGAAAGTGTAAATAACGAAAAATGGGAAACCCAAAGGCGAAAATCAAGAAAAACTAGGAAATCAAATAGTATCCTTGGTACTAACGACGAATCTAATCAAATAAAAGCTGCCACACGTTACGCACATGTTCATGCATTTAAACTTGATCCAAATCTTTTAGCAGATGATTTACAACAATATCTAAAGAATAAAAAATTCAATCAGGTTAGATGTACGAAAATTCAGTCCAAACATCCAGATGAGTACTCATCATTCAAAGTTTCGGTGCCCGTTGAGGATCTGGAAAATATATCGAAACCAGAAACTTGACCGAGAAACGCCTGCGTAAACCGTTTTTTTGTGAGGACTCGAAAGAATAACAGTGAAAACATATCAACAGTATCAACTGTTAATTAAAAGACAAAATATTAAAATATCGTGTATAGGTGAACATTGGTGCACCCAACGTGAGCTAGACATTGTTTCTATTAACAACTTCACTGTGGTTTCGAATTATTGTAGAGGTACATACAAGCATGGTGGCGTGACCATATTTGTACGCGACGATATACATACTACTAAAATAAATCTCGAAAATTTTTCTAAAGAAGTTGATTTTGAAGTTTGTGGTACAAACCTGTTATTTGAAATTGTTTGTATTGCATTGATATGTATTTATAGATCTACTTTAGAAAATTTTAATTCGTTCTTTGATGGGCTAAATGACTTGTTAGTTGAAGTTCTTAAATCTCAAAACCCAGTATTATTGTGCGGTGATCTTAACATCGACAATTTAAAAGATTCCAAAGAAAGAAGTATGTTGCTTAATACTTTTCTTCAATTCAATCTATCCACTATTAACATATGACAACAAGAATAGGTAGAAGACCAGATGGGACACATTCTTAAACAGCCATCGATTACTTGGTCACCAACTTAGACAGAAATGCATTTAAGAGTAGTTTGGTGGAACCAATTCTAGCGGACCATCTAAGTCAAATATTCCATCTAGATTCATCATATTCCAAATTAAAAAACAGTAGGATGATGTATAAACTAAGTAGGACATACTCTGAAGACAACATCCTAAAATTGCATCACTGTCTCTTAAAAACAGACTTTTCATTTATATCTGCGAGCGATGAGGAGCTAGGCTTTAAAGAATTCCTTAATATCTTAACAAATAGTTTGGACCGATTTCTTCCTTTAGAACTCAGGAAAATAGTTTCCAAACCTACCAACAATTGGATATCGAATGCCATCATAAATGAAGGTAAGTCATTACGGAATATGTATTGGTCATTATGCAAGGCAGGAAGCTCACATCTCTACAACACATATAAAACTATGAAAAAGCAACATTCTATTAATATATCGAAAGCTAAAAGAATGTTTTACACTAACCTCATTAATAATGCCAGAAATAAAAGTAGAGAAGCATGGAGAATAATTAACAACTCAATGAATAATTATAAAAAAAAAACGGCCAAGTGCGAGTTGTGACTCGCGTACCGAGAGTTCCGTACAAACTTGTGAGTAAGGTATCTTTTTTTGTGGAGGACGTAGCAAGCACATTCAGTTAACTTGACAAGCGGCCCTCCTGAAATCACGACCATAGAATAAAGATGTCGCTGTCGTACGATGGAATTCTACCCTATATTTTATTACCATACATCCCCCATTCCCTATGAGTGTTTAGGGGTTCTGGAACTTCACTATTTGTTTTTACTGCTCAATTTTGCCTGTATACCTATATACCCTGTATAAAGGTATACAGGGTATTTTTATTTAAATAACGCGAATATTTTTAAACTTATAAAAAGAAAACTTTATTTTAGTATTACACTTATTCAGTAACTTATATTAAGATCTAACTATTTCTAGATCTAATATAAACTAATATATTAACTATTTCTTGATCTATTCTAGATCTCTCAACATTCAGTTGTTCAATTGACTGCTTTTGTGAGTGCGTACGTGATTTAAGTATATGTAGATTATAAAGAAAAATTAGACGAAATATAATATATACAGGATGTTACGGGACTTGAGTATGTCACATGTCGGTTATAAACAAGCAAAATTTAGACATAATATATACCCTGTATATATTATGTATATGGAGTGTACGTGATGAAATGCATAACGAATATAAACAAAGAAAATTCAGAATAAACGGCTTGGTGCCGTCACATACTTTTTAACCTTCGGACCTAACCGAGGAGGACATAACCGCGGAGGACCTAACTGTATGCAACCCATATGCTTCTGGTGCCTGACAATACCACGCAATACATTAGTGTATTTTTTTAAGTTTCAAATAGTAAATTCGCATTTTTCTTGAAATTAAACTACATATTTACGGTTTTCAGATTTTTCCCTGTACATGTGCTGTAAAACACCGCTTCTTGCCAAATTTCATGATTCTAGGTCAACGGGAAGTACCCTATAGGTTTTTATTCCCTTGTGAAATCGCAAAATATGCGACATAAACGGTCATATCTTTTGATCGCTTTGACTTACAAGTTTGATTTTTTCACAGCTGAAAGAGACCGCAGACCCGAGTATTTGATACAAATTTCAACTTGTTACCTCTACGCGTTCCTGAGAAAAATGGTCTTGACAGACAGATAGACAGATAGACAGACAACAAAGTGATCCTATAAGGATTCCGTTTTCGGTACGGAACGATAAAAACCTAACCATATTTCTTTAAAAGTAAATGGAATATTGATTTCAAATTCAAGTCAGGTTGCTAATTAATTTGCTAACTATTTTTCGACCATTTCTTAAAAACATTAAATGCTTTTTTTCTATCACCCTCTTTGCTTCAATGTACTCTGCCGAAAACTAGACATGCATATTCTATCTACATGTCACCTGTCGATAACACTGATCTACAACACGCTGTCTCCAGTATAGCCTCAAAAAACTCCACAGGAACCGATGGCATTTCAATCAAAATTTGGAAACACAATATTAAAACTTTGGCTCTTCCACTAACGCAGCTATTCACTAAAGCAATTGAAGAAGGAGTATATCCATCGGCGTTAAAAGTGGCATTGGTAGTGCCACTACATAAAAAATCTGATCCTCAGATTTTGGACAACTATAGATCTTTAGTATCTATTTTCTCTAAGATAATTGAGCGATTAATATACAATAGAATGATGGCATATCTCCTTAAAAATGACTTATTATCTGAATGCCAACGTGGTTTTAGATCAAAAAGATCGGTGGAAACTGCTTCCGCTAGCTTTGCGAAATATACATAAGAGAAACTGGATAAAGGAGAACACGCCATGGGACTGTTTTTTGATTTGTCTAAAGCATTCGATACCGCTAATACATGCTATCTAATGGAAAAATTATAAAGCTATGGATTTCGTGGAATTTTGTTGGATATTTTAGGATCCTTTTTAAGCGACCGACATTTAATTGTCAAAATTAACTCCACACTTTCGAATAAAAAGAACGTAACAATAGGTATATCACAGGGATTTATTCTTGGTCCTCTTCTGTTTCTTTTATTTATAAATGATCTTCCAGGGTACATAGACGCTAAAACCATCTTGTTTGCAGACGACACCACATGTGCAAATAGTCTGGCAGAATTACATGCAAAGGTAGTGGAAACAATCGTACCATTTAATAATTGGTGTACAAAAACAAACTAATCTTGAATAGCAACAAAACTCTGTGTTTATACATGGGCAAAAGAAGAACTTTACCAACCCATTTTCAGATTGTTGTAGACAACCAACGCTATAAAATATCCAACTCTGCAAGATTTCTTGGGGCATCAGTTGATTCGAAACTTACGCGGGCGAACCACACAGAGTTAGTTTGCAAAAAATTAATAAGAGCTTATTTTGCAATATCTCAATTGAAAAAGTCTATGCATACAAGTACCATGTTAAGCCTATACTATGTCTATTCACATATATATATCTTTTAATATTTTATTATGGGGTAATTCAAGACATAGCCACAAATGTTTCGATATGCAGAAAATAATTTAAAGACTAATATTTAATTTAAAGCGTCGACAGAGCTGCAGAAATTGTTTTAGGAACAACAAATTGTTAACCGTACCTTCTATTTTCATTTATAAATGTCTGTGTTATATAAAAAAAAATACTCATAATTACACTATATCTTCTAACATGCACACATATAACACAAGGAATGGTAAACTATTACAAACTGCAAAACATCACACTACCTTATATGCAAATTCTTTTTTCTGCATTGCTGTTAAATTATTCAATAATATATCGTCAGAAATAAGCACTCAATCATACAATAAGTTTAAAAAATCAATAAAAGAAAAATTAATAGCTGGTACATTTTATGGAATTGATGAATACTTAGAACAACAAATTGGTTAAACGATATCATTGAACAAATGAAAAATTCCTACAAGTAGGTATGTTGAGATTTAAAATTTTGAATGTATTCAAATGTATAGAATTCTTTTGTATTTATTGTGTTTTTATATATTGCTTGTATATTTGTTTTTTTTTTTCGCAATTTATTTTACAATTTTCTTTTTTTCGAATGCTGACAATCACATCTGCAAATTATATATGTATATTATTTTTTATTTTATAAGTTCTATATAATTGTGAGCAGCAAAGATTTACATAAACGATTCTAATTTCAATTTCGGAGCTAGTTATGCAGAAAGCAGCCAACTGGGGAAAAGTACAAATCATGTTATAAGCGTTTATCTGTCGATATTAGCTCTTAAATTCATATTTAAGAAATATAGGTATAAGTATTAGATATTTTTTTATTCTACCCAGTCCTTCGAATCGTTGCTTTTAGACAGGGAGTTTGTGACAGACGTGATTTCCTACATGCCTCTGGGGTATGGATATTTTGACGACAATAAACCATATATTAATGAATAATTCCGTGTTATATATCAAAATGTTTGTTTTGCAAACATTTTGTTTAAAAATTAAGCATTTTTATAGGATTTCTATGTCTGTCATAAAGGGGACCTCAGATAAATCACATTTGAGAGAGTTAGCCACGAAAGCAAACAAGGTACACCCCATTACCTTGTTTGCTTTCGTGGCTAACTCACTCAAATGCGATTTATCTGAGGCCCCCTCGTTCATTGAGTAGCCTAGTTACTTAAACTCTTTTACTCGCTCTATTGTTTATATTTATTTGGGGTATAGGAGAGAGCAAAAGGGGAAGCGACTTCAGGAGGAGGATGATGATGTTTGAAAGTTTTATAGAGAGTATACTAAAGCATTTAACAGAAATCTGGGGATGGAAAGAACAGGAAGATTGATTGATTTTGATTTATTTGTGCCAAGGCGTATGGCCAAATGGCAATTTAAGAGTAATACAGTGTATATAATTTTTAATATTTGGAAGTACATTTTATATCTTTGGCAGTCTGGCAGGTCAGACTCCTAAAGACCAATAATATGATACATACACTTATAGTAAAACTGATGATAAGATTTGTAATGAGATTCAACCAATATACGACTTTACATTAAGAAATTGTATACTAAAATGTTCTAGATCTACTCAATTTATAAGATTTGCTTGGACAAAGGGCACCATAATTTACATGACTAAGGTATCACAATTTGTTCACCTGACTTTACACAACTCTGGTTTTGATCAATGCGCATTATCTCTAAGATTGAATCCTCCTCGGTCCTCCTACCCTCACAAGGGTTTGGTGGCACTATGCTTCTACCATTTTTAAAGCACTTTTACACTCCTCTCTGTTCTGGGCTAGTTCTGTGGCCTCGTGCAGAGAGAGTCCAGTCAAGCTTCTGATTCCGTCTACCCATCGGGTTGGAGATCTTCCTCGTGACCTTCGTCTGTCGACTTTGCCTTGAACCACCAACTTTTCAAATGCATCCGGTCTTCTGGAGACGTGCCCGAAATACCGCACTTTGTTTCGGTTTATTCTCTTGGACAGTCTGTCCTCGATTTTTAGTTCTAGGATCGATACATTGGTGCGGTGCTGCGTTCATGATTTTCGGAGCATTCATCGGTAAACCCACATTTCAAATGCATCTATTTTCCTTCTGTCCGCTTGTCTGATGAAACCAGGTTTCAGCCGCGTATGATGCAATTGGGAAATTGGGAAACCAGCCTGATTCTCGTAGCTTTACTAATTGACGTGCGCTTCCATATGCGTGTCAGTTTAGTTGTGGCCGTTCTTGCTATTGCTAGCCGTCGTCTTATTTCGGTTTCGCTACGTCCTGTGTAGCCAAGATAAATAAATTTATCCACTACTTCGAAACTGGCTACCTGTCGGATATGCGGAGAGTTGTTCGTTTTTCGATAGTTGTTACTATCATGACTTTGGTTTTACTGATGTTTAGTTTTAAGGCGTAATCTTTGCTTATATTTCCCAGCCTTGTCATGGTCATTTCCAACTCGAGTTGATCTGCCGCCAATATAAGAGTATCATCGGCATATCTCAGATTACTTTTGCGCCTTTCTCCTACTGCAATCCCCCCATACCTATCATCGAGTACTTTACGCATGACGTACTCACTAATATTGAATACAGAGTTTCAAAAGTCCAGAATCAATAGCTAGCCATTTATTTTGCTTTTTACTAGAGTTTACCATTTCACTGGGCAATTCTTCCCACAACCATATAGCAGTTACTACGAACGAACGCTCAAGGTAGCTGAAAGCAAAATTAGGTAATTTGAAGTAAAAATGCTTTTTGATGCTAATCTATCCGATCGTCTAACTTCAGTCTCCTTCATAAATAATTCACGTAAATAACTTGGTTTACCTATTTTCAATAATTTATAAAAGTAACAGGCCATGTAGTACCAACTACGATGTTTAATTGATAGCCATCCTAGCACTCGTCGATAAAGGGTTATGTGCTCATCTCATTTCAGAATAAAGATAACTTATTGAAAAATTCTCTGCGCGTTGAAACTTCAAATCATTTTCTGATGTGGAATCAAGTACAATTGTGCAGTAATCTATGAGCGGCAAGATAGTTTCTGAAACTAATAACATCCTGATTTCCGTTGTGAAGATATTTTTGCGAAACTTAAGGCAATGTAAGGTCGAATTTACTTTACTAATTATCTGAGAGACATGATCATTCCAGGACAAGTTTTAACTTATATGTAATCCTAAGCACTTATATGTAATCCTAAGCCGAATTTACATAAGGTAGTGCAAGACCATCTTCTCCTTCTTTCGAATAGGCCTACTTTGGACCACGCTTGTTCAACTGCTGGGCTTTGATCTTTGCCCAGTATTGTCGCATCTTCTGCCGGTGTAACTCCTTTCTCTCTTCTGTCCAGGGGGTACCTTTCCTTCCAGGTTTTTCCTGAAATCCACGGAATTCCTTCAGGGTGCGTCTTACAGACTGTCTGTTTTTGAGATCTGTTATTCCCAGTTCTTTAATATCCTTCTTGGTCTCTGTCAACCAAGTGGTATGAAGGTTCTTGTTTTGCCAGAAGGTGAACAGACGGTTGGTTAGTCGGTTTGGAGGCAATCTTGCAACGTAGCCATAGAAAGCTACCCTTATTTTCCTTGCACAGTCAGAGAGAATCTCAATATGTTCGTAGAGCTCAGAGTTATGCCGTCTTCGGAATTCCCCATCTTCCTTTACCGGGCCTAGGATCTTCCTGAGGATTCTCCTCTCTCTGATTTCCAATTTCTCTATTAGACCCCTTCGGTTCAAGGAAAGACACTCCATGGCATACATGGCTTCTGGTCGTAAGACTGATGTATAGTGCTTACGTTTCAGGTCGCGTGACAGGCATTTCTTATTGTAAGTGTTCTTAGTCAGCCGATAGGCTAGTTCTAACTTGCTAACTCTCTTGGATAATGATGCTCTTTCTGATAAGTTGAGTTCAATCCATTCGCCGAGATACTTAAGTTTCTCAGTCCCCTTGATGTTTCCCTGTTCTAGTAACATCTCTCTGTTTGCTTCTCTGATGTTGGTGAAGAATTCTGTTTTCTCCAGCGACACTTGAAGACCTACTTTGGCAGCCTATTTTCTGAGGCAGAATCTCTTTTACCTGCATTGTTGCCATCTCAAGAGAATCATCAAACAGTGCCATGTCATCTGCAAAGGCCCGGCAATCTACAACCAGTCCATCGATCTTACGTTCCAGGTAGATACCACTCTGAGCACCCAAATTGTTCAGTTCCTTGTGCCATTCGTTCGTAACCTTTTCAAGGACACATTTACAGAGAGGTGGGGAAAGTCCATCTCCTTGTCTCACTCTAGTTTTTATTTCGAAGCTTTCTGAAATCTCGCCTCTAAATTTAACCTTGGAATGGGTGTTGGTTAAAGTTTCTAATAAATGTTTCTAAAAAAATGCGGGTTTTGTTGTCTAGTGCTAGTTCCTGGAGTACTTTGTTAAGCGTTTCTCTATCAATAGAATCGTAGGCTTTCCTAAAATCAACAAAGGTGACGACCACCTTGCGGTTTCTCATCCTGGAGTATGCAAGTACAGTTTTAAGATTGAGGATCTGTTCAACACAGGATCGGGTCTTCCTGAAACCCCCCTGGTATTCTTCCAGTTGATTATCCAACTTATTTTCTGCCCTTGTTTGTAACGCCTTCGAGAGGATCTTGTATGTTACCGGGACGAGAGAAATTCCACGGTAGTTGTTTAGATCCGTAAAATCTCCCTTTTTGTGAAGCGGATGGATCAGAGCAGATTTCCAATCGGGTGGTAATTTCTCTGTTTCCCAGATGTCCTGGGTGATCTCGGTTAGCTTGCGCACGGCATTGTTTCCAGCACCTTTCCACAGTTCAGCAACGATAGAATCCTCTCCAGCTGCCTTATTATTCTTAAGAAGTTGAATGATCTGGCCAACTTCTTCCACTGAAGGGGGAAGGGGGAAGGGTTTGGTGTGGTTTGTTTATAGTCGAAGTCTTCGCTGGTCACATTATATTTATTTATATAGGGATTGAATGTACAGGGATCCAGAAACCCCGTAGGGGAAATAAAGATTATTATTATAGTATTGGAGACATTCCTATGTGTCTTTTAGAAGAGAAGACCCCTCTTCCTGTGCACCATGTCCAGTCGAACCCTCGATCCATATATAACAGTAGCTTTGGTTGTTTTTAACATTGTGCACACCCAAGTTGTACAGCCATATTTGTTTTTTATAAGAAACTATATTAGTCTGAATCCGCGGAAATGGCTGCCTTTTACATAGCTTGATAACCGATACCTCCTAATATATAGAAATGTATAAAACAGCCATATAGATCGGCTGACTTTTGCAATTTAGGTTACTTAGTTTATGTCAAAATTGGCTGCATATTGACTGATTTTTACAAAAAAAAAATGTCGAAATGGCTGCATATCGCCGTGGCTGTCTTTCCAAAAAATCCGGCATGTCAAAATTAGTATGGCTATGTATGGCTTATTTTTCGAAAAAATGCCGCACGGGTGCTCTCTGCAAATAGATCCAATTATATAGTTCAGCGTTTCCCGCGTTTTCGCCAATCGTTTTTGACTGTATATTTTTATTTTTTAAGGTTTAAAACTTAAGCGCCAAAATATCTAAATTTCGCAAGATTTTATTAATTTTAGAGGACCATTTCTAGGGAACACAAATAACTAGCAAAATGTAATTTGCATATTTGTAATTAGCAACAGAGAAATAGTTACAGAAACACTTTTAAATTTTTTAATAACTTCGTAAAATTACGAGTTTAGCAAAATATTTATTTTTGTGTTTTTCGACGATTTCAACGCCATAACATTTGAATGGTTTATCACAGACTTCTAGTTTTGATCAATCAAGTCATTATCACAAATCAACCTTGTAAAAAATGGCGGTAATCGTTAAAAAATGCAAAATATTAAATAAATTAATACAAAAAATTAAAAATCGTCGATATCATAGTTATGTTGAGATATCTTTTTTTATGACTAGTCAAGTATCTTACATAAAATTGGAGATGAAGTTAGCCGTTATTGATTAGGTTTCTAAAAAGTGAGTCACAATGTTTAAAAGTTTGGGAACTCCTGTCTATTCAATCTAGTCTATTCAATTCTCTACATCTAGTTTTTACCGTCCAGACCATTTTATCCGCCTAATTTTACTTCCGTAACATTTGTATGCAAGCATCGTTTGTCTAGTTCTTTTTTATATATACCCGACTAACACATTTCCATAATTTCCTGTGTTTCTTTATATCCCTTATCTTATTTATGTGTATTATTTAGTGTGATATATGATAATTTTACTTTCTTTTGGAAGGTCTTTGTCCGCGCATGAAGAAAGTCACAAACCATTTGTCTCTCCGAGTTTGAGAAGAGAAACACGCGGAGAATATCCAATTATGTGCATTTTATACGAAAAAGAAAGTTGTTCCGAACAAAATTGAATCTTCATTATACACTCCATACATTTCATCTTCATATAAATACAACGTATATAAAAACGGAACTTCCTCATGCTTTATAATGATATCTCAATTTCATCGGGAACTATTATTGTATAATATTTATGATATCGCATTTCTTGTTTGTTAGAGAATAGACAGACATTCGTGTTTAATTGAATTTGAGGGGTATTTCAGAGAAACAACTTTTATAATTGTTATTTTTCTTTGTTTTTTTATTAAAGGTAGTTTGGTTTCCGCGGACGAGCGATTTACATGATCACAATGATTTCGGAAATTAATTGCCGTTACACAATTTCAACAAGTTAAAATCTGAGAAAGTGAACAATGTAAATATACTAAGAGGATGTGTGGTTTCGTGTGAAAATTTGGTTTTAATTGGCTTTCACTAATTCGAATTTCGTTTTGAAACTACATATTGAGAAACAATTATGTTTTATTTGATCTCATGTAATATGTCAAATTTCCACTGTTAAATGGTTGTAATTATTATTGTTGGTAAATTGTCAAGTATATGTTACTTTATAAAATTGTTTTAAGAACTTAATGCTCTTACTTAATGTAAAACTAAATTTGAAATCGATAGAAATGTATACTAACTACTTTCTATGCACAGTTTTTCATTGAATTAAAAAAATATGTTTTATTTACGTTTTAATAATACTTGTTTTATGATTCTAAAACTTCATAGTTTTGACAAATACATCTCTGACATGAAAACCGCAAAATTACCGCGGCGCCAGAACCGTATATTACCTATTTAGCCTTGTATATCTTGTTTTATACTTTTATTTTCTGTGTAGTATTTTTTTTTATATATAAGATAGATGTCAAAGTAGCGGAGAAAAATTACAGGAAGAAATTGAGGAAAAGGAAGTGATTCCTGAAGTATAAGGGGGTTTTAGAAAAGAAAGGGGAACTATAGACCAGTTGATTACCTTAAAATACGTAATACATCAAGAGATTGCACAGCAAGGGGGAACTGTTATTCATTGATCTCAAAGAGGTAGATGACTCAGTAAACTGAAAGTCTTTACTTTTCTTATTTTTGATGACATGGGGGTTGGGGGGTCTGGATGGTGATTACGTCAGCAATATTTTTTTTTCTTTTTAGGAATTTCTACAAAATTTAGTCTTTTTTGATCTAAACATATATATGCAACCCCATTTGTCTATGCTCGAAAGCGATAGACAAATCCAAGTTATACCAAAAATTATTCGATAGTTTTAAAAAATCTCATACAAATACAAAATGTACAGAAATTAGTTAACGAAGTCTGGCGTAGTTATAAGTTACAAGCAAAGTCCGACAAAGAACGTGATGTTATTGTGTCCAAGAGAATTGAAGCAGAATTGCGAGCAGCGATTAGGAATAAATCCACTCTATTAAGCTATTTTTCCAAGGTGAGTTTAGCCTTATAACTGCTATTAACTTAACTTGTTGCGCCGGAACTATTAAGCTAAACGTTTTTAGTGTCGTTAAGAAATGGCGAAAGCGGCATCCTTTAAAATGTCATCCTTTCGTCCATCAAGCTGTATTATGTGACCCAGGTCATCTTTTCAAAAATGTGCATGTAATTTAAATAGTACTATCACATAGTGCTTGAGTAGATATATTATCCTAATATTTTGCCTTGGTCTTGATTTCATTGATTTAGGTTTAAAAATGTTTCTACAGACATGATCATTTAAACGAGTCACACTACCCAGGTTGAAACTACAGTTTTGAAAACATAATGTTTGTGTGAAACTGTAAAATAAATACATGATGATTTTTAATTCATTAGCAATTTTTTAACCAGTGATTCTATAAGTGATAATGTTTAATTAAATTCAATCAAAATTAATAGTCAATGTAATGAAAAAAACATTGTTGAATTATTGGGCAACAATGTTCACCGAGATAATGTTTTAAATCAACTCAAATACCAAAATTAATAGTCAATGTACCTATAACTTATTTTGTCTACGCGAAAAAATATTCCGCAGTTTCTCTTATTTGGTTGGATAAGCGAGCGCTAAATGTATGAAACTGCGAATTTCCTTTTGCAAATACAAAGTAAATTATACATAAATGCACTTATTATAGCGCGATTGAAACGACTCTTAATTTTGATCACACTTTCATCTATCACCATGAATTTATTGCTTTATAAGAGAATCATTAGCAGTAATAGGATGTTTCAATTTTTAGACAACGAATATCTGTAAACCTGCAGAAAAAACACCAATTGTACGGCCAGCTATAGAAGCTACAGAACTGGAAGAGAATGACAATAAACCCGGAGTAGAATCACAACATCAATGCGAAAACACAGAAAATAAAGATAGACAGCCGAGAGCAAAGCCTTCTCAGGAAGCTATGAAAAACAAGATAGCTCTACTCGAAAAAAATCTGAATGCTTTGTATTCTGCCAGAGATACCATGCCAAGCCGTGTTGAAGTTGATAAGCAGATCATTAAGTCACGTGACGAATTAAAAGCAGCGAAACAGTCTTTAAAGAGGAAGATTCAAAACGCAGTTGCCCAGAAGAAACACAGAGATGGTATGAAAAGAAAGTTAGAAGATATTTGTCATGAAAATCCAGAAATAAAAAAAAAACTATCCATAGGGGATTCAGTGGGACGTCCTAGCCTAGAGAATGATCAACCATTACTATTAAAAACAATAGCGGATATTGCGTTATTTGGGAGTGCAGCAGATGATAGAAGACGAACGGAATCTATCCTTAGTGTGAAAACTCTTTATGAACTCACACAAGAATTACATAAAATAGGATTTGACATTAGCCGAAGTGGGACATATCTTTTGCTTCCAAGAAAATCAAATTCCGCAGAGGGACGAAAACATGTATCGACAGTTCCTGTTACGCTCACTCGGGCACAGACTGATCAGCACAAAAGCCACTTGGATACTAGTTTCGCCGAAACAACGATCCATTATTTGGAGAACATAGCATCAATACTTGACCAGATCAAGTATTTTTTTTTTATCTCAAGATGATAAAGCTCGGGTCCCTATTGGTGTAACTGCGGCAAATAAGCAAGCACTTCTTCTAATGCGCATGGAATATAGAGTCAAATTACCTGATCACCACTGGGTAATCGCTGAGCGGCATAAATTAATACCGTCAGTTTATGCTGGTATCAAAATAACTTCCAATATGCTAGGACAACCGCACGCCGTTGGATACTCTGGGCCAACATACATCGCCATTCGAAGTGGAAAGCATAGTTCATCCATCGCTAATACTCATGCTCAAGATTTCGAGACGCTTCTCGCCCTTGAAGAGTTTCAAGCATTAGCTAAAACTGACCATGGATTTGTAAAACCAGCGATGATCATGACGGTTGATGGAGGGCCAGATGAAAATCCGCGTTATTAAAAAGTTATAGGGTATATTAATAATTGCAAAAGATCTGCTTACGTCATACTTGAACGACCCCTTGATGGCAAAAATGATAGTTTGGAAGGCGTGTATTCGGTGTATTTTGATGTATGCAATGCGAAAATTTGGGGTATGAATGAGATTGAGCAAGAGTACGGGTGCAGTTTACAACAAGATACAAGTATACAGTAGGCTCCCGTTGTATTTAAGTAGAGGTTCCAGCGGCGTCTAATGGAGAATAGCCAGGTTTCGGAGCGGCAACGAGGAAAAGGGATGGGTACTCGCCAAAGGAAAAAGAGAATGTGTGTTGAATATGTGGAGAGGGTTCTGATAGATGGGCACATTAGATGCAAGAGTGCTTACGTAAGGATGACTTGGGAAGAACAGAAGAGGAAAAACTGTAAAAATTGGGAGTTTTGCATGGACGAGTCAGATAGTTGGCGGCCTATAATGCGTGAGATTTTAGAGCGGAAGGGAGTGATAGTGAGAAGAGTTTTAAGGAGTGAGGTAAGTGTAAGTGTAAAGTGAGTAGTAATGAGAGAGCAAGTTTGGTCGGGCGAAGAATTTTTCCTTTTTTTTTAATATTTGTCGGATATCTGGGGTAGCTTTATAGCCTCGGTTTAGCTTTGCTTTGTTTTGGAAGTATCTGTCTTGATAATGGTAATGCCAATGAAGGTAATAATAATAAAATAGTAATTTTGTCCGACCAGAAATGGTGGATTAATCTTGTTTATATACCTTGTTTGTCCATGAATCGACAGACTTTCACCGGAGAAGATAACAAAAGTGTTATGGAGTAACAAAAGTATTATAAATATCGTAATTTTTTCGAGACACAAATATATTTTCTTTAGATTATATCTCAGTTGTATTAAATACTATTTAATTTTTTAGATATTTTAAACTAGTTTATGTACATAGTTAACAACGAGGGGTCATCCACTTCCTGAAATATTGCAATGTATTCGCAATTATCCTGATTTTTTGGTAATTCGAGGTACTCTAAGAAATTACTAGCGTAATGCGTAATAATGTCACTTAATTATGCTAATTCTTTGCTAATGTGAAGTACTGGGAGAAATCACAAGCGTAATAATATCAGATATTTAAACTGAAAAGCGGCGCGCGACTCGCTGCCAGTCCCAGTAGAAGTCTGTGATTTTGACGCCGAATATGCGTAAATCGTTGCCGCGTATGTTAAAACAACGTCTAAACTAGGAGACAGTGGTGGATTTACCAGCAGGCTGGAGCCTGGGGCGGTAAGTTTGGGGCCATCATTTTTTTATGTCTTACAAAAATTAAAAAGATTCATTTTTATATACATTAATGTTATTAGGTCCACACAAACAGGTTCAGCATGTAATATGCTCACCACTTGTTGTTAAATTAAATTTTTCTACAATATGCGTAATAGAGGTTGGTCCGAAGCAGGATTGACGAGGCCGTGCTGCTATGGGCACACGCCGTTTAGTGGCATTGAGTCTGAGAGAGACAGACATAGAGCGGCGATACAAACGAAAAAGCCGCCTAAAAGAAAAGCCGCCTCTGTTGATTGAGTCATGCAATTTCTTATACTTACGTATTGTTTTTTCTTCGGTTGTGTGCCATAGAGCGAAAAATGAAAAGTTCAGTGATCCGAATATAATAATATGAGTATGTTTTTGGAACTGTTAGCTAAATTCGATTCTTTTTTAGCGGGTCATGTTGAATATCTAAAGCTGCGGTCACATGAGGTTGTTTTAACAGCCGCTGGTCGACAGCAACCAGCATACGGGAGGGTTCACACTGTGTTGTGCAAACAGCAGCGGCTGGTCTGGCAGCTGCGATGATTTGAATCAGTTTTGTATATGTTGGTCACTGTTTCCTACAAAATGTCTTTATATAGGAAAGAAGTGTTAAGGAAATTGTTAAGAAGTCTGTTGTGTTTTGTAATTCACTGTCACTTTTTGTACAACTGTCTTCGCCTTTAGAAGAACAAATTTCTTCTGGATCATCATTCTTCTTTTTATTTTCTTTAGAGATCTAATTCCTTTTACGCGTTGAATTGTATCTGATGATAATTGTATCTGATGATGATATTGTGTCTGCCAGATTTAGTACTGAACAACCAACATAAGCCTTATTCTTCAAGAGAATCTCAATATTTTACATATGTGACGATGTGACGTCAGTCAGCTGGATATTAACTTAAGCAAATGCAAGGGTACTCACTTATACCCGTCTGCAGCACCCTATTGACTTCATTTACAGTTTGGGCAATGTTGGCCTTGAACACTGTGAATCACTGAAGGACCTAGGCATTTTATTTGACTCTCGCCTTTCATTTGATCAACATATAAAGTCGACAATATCCAAGGCTTCGAGGGCACTTGGTTTCATTATTCGTAATAGTCGTGGATTCTCCAACAACTTGGCGATATCTGTTCTATATAAGAGCTTCTTGTCATTTTTTTCTCTTGGAAAAATGAACTGATCACATAAACAATTAAGTTTTAATGAAAATGACAAAATTCAATACTAGGCAGTTTACCTGAATCGGAAATAATATCATTTATGCGTTGTATTCGTATGGTTCGGTTCAAATATCTAATAAATCGAAGCTTACAATTGAGGAGTAAGTGGATGTCATCGATCAGATTTGTCTGAAAATTTTTTCGCATGTTTGGCTATTAAACAACCACGGCAAAAATAATTTTCCAGAGTCTTTCCGCTGCGACACTTGTCTATCATGAGTATCATAGCGTGAACGTTTATTTCAATGCATGTATATGTGTTTAAAGTGAACCATGACCAGTCGCATGATGAGCTAATGCGGGTGTAGTGGGGACGTAAGACCGTAATTCGAATAGAATGTGAACGTAATTCAGGGAATGCAAGAGTAATTTAAGGAATCCAAGAGTACTTTATGTAATGTGGTGTAATACTTAAGTACTGCTAAGGAATGCAAGTAATGAGCGGTAATGCATCTAAGTATTAACATGTGTATGACCCCTCGGGGATGTAATATGGGCGTAATGTGAATATAATGTGAACGTAATTCAGGGAATGCAAGAGTAATTCAAGGAATCCAAGAGTACTTTGTGTAATGTGGTGTAATTCTTATATACTGCTAAGGAATGCAAAGTAATGTGCGGTAATGCATCTAAATATTAACATGTATTGCAAGAGTGGATGGCCCCTCGGTTAACAACTTCAAATATTTTTAAAAGAGACAAAATATATTTATTGCATACTTGGTACACAGTAGGGTTACCGACCACGGGGTCCTTATTTCACCTATATAATATATAATATCACCTAGTTTGGGTACTATCAACTGATTGTAAAATTCCTTATATTTTCAAAAATATTGAAATTTTTTTGTGACTATTTTAATTAATTTTGTTTAGCTCGTATCTTAGTTCCAACTATATTGTAACTTTTAGTACTTCATTGGGCCCAAATTTTCTAAAATGAGCGTCTAAAGGTAAGTGAGGAAGTCAAGTATCTAGGTATAATCCTGGATGCCAAATTGACTTGGAATCATATTAAATATTGGAATCAACAGCAGAAGAAAGCTACCAATAAGTATAAAATGGTATTGATGATAAACAACAAAAGAACTTGGCAAATCATGGAGACTAAAACCAAGCATGGTACACTGGTTGTTCTAACATACTACTATGGTAGTTTCTGATCCATTCTGCCATTTGGCTCTACAATATAGTGGACCACACTGAAACATAAACAGACCATAAAGGAACTCTGTAATAGGATCGTTGAGAACAGCCCCAATTGCAGCTCTGGAGATCACGATAGGCCCTCCTCCCCTGAATATGTTCATCATGGGTGAGGCAAGGTGGGGCAAGGCTCCATGAGCCTTTGAATGCAAATATAGTGGTACATTAGAGGCTCTGGAAAAATGTAATTTCAGAATATCGGAATGTAATATCAGAGTCTCAATATTGAGGGAGACTCGGTGCCAAAAAGGCACCGAGTCTCAAAAGACACAAAAAGTGTTTCAATCTACACTTTAAAATACAACCACGTTGTACAGAACGCAAGAAACCAAAGACATGTCAAGGTGGGCTTAACTGGAATATAGACGGCTCCATAAGGGCAGTGGAACTTGTGCAAGAATCTACCGACTATCCCTGGGTATAGTTTATCTGTGCCCTTGGGTTCACATGCGCCGATATTCCAAGCGGAAACACGCCATCACGATCTGTGCCAGTGAAAATCTAAATAAAGATACTACAAAAGTAGGAACATCCGCATTTTCACGGATAGTCAGGTTGCTATTATTGCTTTAGCAAGAAATGAAATTAAATCTAAAACAACATGGAACTGCCCTCAGAACCTCAAGGCCCTAAAAAAGCAAGAAAGCTAAAACAGCAAACAACAGTGTTAACTGGGACTACTACATTACTAAAACCATGACCCGAATCTAAATCTGTAAATGGATAGCTACTAATCACTGGCTACAACGGGACAAAATAAATGGTCAGAAACACAAAATTTGCAAACGCCTCAACTGCTGAAATTCTGCTGTCAAGGATACAGATTTGAATTGTGGCAGGCCTACTCATAAGTCTCTGTCCTCTACGAGAACATCTGCACAAAATCGGGATCTTGAAAGATGAACCACTATGCAGACTATGCTATGGGGGAATGGAACTGTATATTCCGCATAATATTTTACAAAACTTTTGTGAATGGCACTAGAATGGTTTTTAGGGGATTTACTCGAAGGTTACCCCTTATATCACATGCCGCAATGCACCTGCTTTTTACCTCGTTCAGTGCTTGATGAGTTCTGCTATTACTTTAGAAAATTTTCTTCTGAAGGGGACGACTATGTCATCCATATATATCCTTGGGTGTAAAATCCTTTGTTGTTTAGTAACACAAGTAGACTATTAAGAATGATGCCACAATAGTGGATATAAAACCCAACCGTCAACCCTTTGATAACAGATACCCTCAAAGTGTCACCTGCCACTGTAGTCTCAACATTTCTATCCTGCAGCATAGAATTTATCAATCTAATTGTTGTGATATTTGGACCATGACTGCATACTGTCGAACGAAGTGTTATCAAATGCTCCTTCGATGTCAAGCCACAAAATGCCAATTCCTTGTTTTCTAATGTGTCACTAATTGCTGTAAAGCAGATTCACACGATTTCCCAAGTTGATAAGCATGCGGCTTAGACTATAGGGCCCTGTCTATAAGACAGGTCTCGCTCACAATCAGTCATTTTTCAACTAGATTTTCTTACGCTTTCAGTAGGAAGGAGGTTAGGCTTGTTGGTCTATACCATTTAGCCTGGGTGTAGTCTTGTCGCCCGGATTTTTGTATAAATACCACTTTTACTTGCCTCGGGGGGTTTGCAATGTACCTAGTCGGTCACATATCCTGTTGCTAGTTTTGCCCTGCATAGCTTGATCAGTATTAGCATCAACGTTTCTTTTCCCTGCCACAGGGGGAAAGACACCGCCAGGGTCAGGTCTACTTTGTATCCTTGTAATCCAGTCGTACGTGACAAGCTTTATGGACACCCGGTAGTCACACCTCGTCCCTCTTTTGGGAGGACGTATGGTGTGACAGTCAGGGATTACCATTGTTGGTTCAATCGGCTTGGAAGTGAGCTTAGAGCAGGACTTCCATAGTTTTTTTGAAAATTGCTTAGTTTTTATAAATTTCCTAACTGAGTGATGGTAATAAGAAGCGAATGTCGTTGCGCATTTGAAAACTCGAAGCAACGAAACCTTGAAAAAGAAGGCTACAGACTCGGCCAGGTTAAAAAAGGTTTGAAAATTATTACGAGGGTCGGATAAAATCAAGTTGAAAGGCGGATACGTCCCGCTGGACCGAGTAAATCGAGTTGAAAGTTTCCAGTCGAACAAAATTTGATGGAATAATTTTATAGAAAATTTAAGAGCATAATATCAAGTTGAAGGCCGGATCCGGTTTGAGGGTTCGCGAAAAAAACTTTGCGAAGAAACTTGAAGACTAAGTCTACACACGGCCAGGTTTAGTAAGATTTGATAATTGTTTCGAGGGCCGGATAAAGTCAAGTTGAAGGCCGGATACTGTCTGTCTGCTCGCGGAAAAAACCTTGCGAAAAAACGTTGAAGACGAAGTCTACACACTCGGCCAAATTTAATAAGATTTTAAAATTGATAAGAGGGCCTAATCGACATTCGCAAACTAACAGAAGAACCAGTTCTGAAAACGCATATTACAACCACAAAAATAAAAGAGGGACAACAACTGAAAACACTCGTTAATTCGTTAATTAGTGGTCAAATGCTACATTTGGCCAGTCTTACGGTACGGAGCCGAAACCTGGACGATTAAAGAAGCATGCATTAACAAGATCGAGGCGATCGAGATGTGGACACTCAGAAGAATGTTCCGTATACCATACGTGGACCACATTACCAACGAGGTGCTGAGAAGGGCAGAGGTGGACAGATTACTATTCAATACTACAAAGCCTTACTAGCCTAGATCGGTATATCTGGGTCACATACTAAGGAGGCCAAAATATCAAATTCTCCAGCTCATGCTCGAAAGAAAGATATAAGGCAGAAGGGGCATCGGACGTAAACAGCTATCATGACTTAGGAACATCAGGAACTCAATAAATGATAATTCGTACATAGGTGTAAGGCAACAGAAGAAGAAGAAGAGGGCCGGATAAAATCAAGTTGAAGGCGGGCTCGCGAAAAATACCTTGCTAAGAAACCTTGAAGACGAAGTGTACACAGTCGACCAGGTTTGATAAGATTTTAAAATTGTTAAGAGGGCCGGATAATATCAAGTTGAAGGCCGGATCCGAACTGCGGGCTCGCGAAAAAGCTTTGCGAAGAAACCTTGAATACTAAGTCTACAAACTCGGCCAAGTGTAATAAGATTTTAAAATTTTTACGAGGGCCGGATAAAATCAAGTTGAAGGCCGGATCCGGCGTCGCGAAAAAAAGCTTGAAGACGCAGTCTACATATTCGGACAGGTTTAATAAGTGTTGAAAATTGTTACGACGGCAGGATAAAATCAAGCTGAAGGCCGGACCCGGCCCGTGGGCTCGTCAAAATATCTCATACTCGAAGGAAATATAGAAGGCAGAAGGGGCATCGGACGAAAACAGTTATGATGGCTTAGGAACATCAAGAACTGGACCGGAATCAAAAGGTTTGGTGACATGTGCCAAGCAACAAACAAAACATTAATAATTACTCAATAAATGATACTTCGCACATAGGTGTAAGGCAACATAAGTAGAAGAAGAACAAGAAGAGGACCGGATAAAATCAAGTTGAAGGCGGCCTCGAGGACCCTGTCTGCGTGCTCACAAAAAAATACCTTGCGAAGAAACTTGGAAGACGAAGTCTACATACACACTCTCGTTACAGCAAACATTACGGCAAATGAGATCCCGTGATGAACATGACGGGGATTATAGACCCCTAATAATAATAAAGTTAACACAGGGGCTGGACCTATTTGCATGAATTGAAAAATGTGTGGAAATATAATAGGCCGGAGTGTTTTAAGAGATAATATCTGTAATAACCCCTGGACCACATTAGTTGGTGAGAAAAAAAATCTCGTTGGGTTACATAATTTTCATACATCGATTGTTATGTAGTATTAATAGTTATGCAGTAATTAATACGACTATGTAGTTTTAATACAAAGAATAATATTACAAAATTTGGTATAATTCGTGTTTAATATGTATTTTTTCATTTTTCTTCAATAGAAAATCTGAAAAACGTACAAAAAAAATAGACAAGTGTAACTGCTTGAAAGGGCGATGGACTATGAAAAGAGTCGAATGTAACTCGCGAGCCGTGGTCAACCGACCCCTGGGCTATACTAATTTGCCTTTTTGCTTTTAAGTACCAGAGTCTTAAATATAAGGGCAAAGAAGATTTGAATTTTTTTATAGACATTTTGAAGATTGGTTGATTCATACATACGATAATTTGACCTGAAAAAAACTCGTTTTTTATTAGAAAAGAAAAGCGTTTTTATGCGTTAGATCTAATCTTGATGTTTAGTAAAGTTTGTCTAGACTGTCTAGAGGAGAATAACTTACTTCAGAGTTTTAATATTGAGCGAAAACAATAAGAGATTTTATTCTTTTATATAATTCTTGGAATTTATCGTCAATTAGAACACAGAGCAAGACATAAATGCAAAATTATTATAAATACAGTTATTATCTGTAGAGCAAATTGTTTCAATTTTCTTTGTAGAGATAATTCCATCTTTATAACCCGCCATTACTTCTTCGGGTTAATTAACCCCCGAGCTGATATTAAAATAACGAACCCTCCAACAAATACACAAGTATGCGAACTTGTGACCAATTAACACCAATTTTACCAACATACGCGACCAATTAGCAAAACTAATAGTTTTTATAGCCGCATCGACAGACTTTTCAATCAACGCTCCGAAAACCGTTTATATGTTTTCGGTTTCAATTCTTTCTCGGCCAGCAGATATTTTTAAATAGAAAAGAGTGATGAAAAGAAAATAATGTAAACACAAGGTATTAATTAGTGTTTAAAAAAGCTTTTACTCGTTTACACTTTCGGACGCTGCGGTTGGACACGTGAATGAAAGTAATTTTCAAGAGATAAATAAAGGAGAGATTAAGTTAAACACGCAAAGTTTTTTTGCATGCATTTAATGATGTGTCTTGGTAGACCAGTGGTAACCAATAATTTTTTCGACCCAATTTTCAAAACAATCATTTATTCACCACTAGTTTAATCTGTTGAATGTCTGTTCAGAGTTTAGATGATATTTCTTTAAATTATTTTTAATTGAAAAGAATTTTAATATATTTTTAATAAGTGCGTACTTAAACTAAGTACATAATAATATCCCTTGCTACGTGTTGGAATTCGTGCAGCTTCACGCATTCGTTTAAGTCTAGGAGATTTTAGTAATTTTTTAAACTGTTTTTAATTTAGAATTATTTCGAATTAAGTCTATAGTAAACAATCAAATTAAGTCTAAATGAACGATAATGATTGCTACGTGTTAAAAGTGGTGTAGCTCCGTAGACCCATTGGATATTGTGATTATTGTAATTTATGTTTGATGCTTCCTTTTCACATTTCAAATCTAATTTAAACTCTCAAGTATAAGAAGATTTACTTTTTAATTTTTCATAATTCTATTTAACTAATACGTCAATGAGTCTCAACGACTTAGAAATTATGTAAATTCGGTTACAGCTGTGTTCAAAATAGTATGCCACATTATATTGATTTTTTAATATACGAGGTCTGTTCAGAAAATAACTGAACTTCATTATTAATTTTACATATTATTGGTGCTTGTGCCCATTAAAGTACTAGTCCTGAAAATCGGTTGCAAAATTTCCCACAGACAAGATTAAAACGAAAAAAATATATCTAAAAAAAAACATTTTACAATTTTTTTTTATTAAAATGCACTAAAAAATGGCAGAAGGACTTCGAGGTCTGTAGCCCTTAGTAGAATTTTTTTATGTTACAGTAAATATCATTATTATTATTGTTATTGCACTAAAAAGGAGAAAGCAGTTTTTTTTTCGTGTTGACTATAAATAAAAGCGTGGCGTGTCCATGAAGTTAACGTCAATACAGTTTAGCACATATTTATTTATGGTGACACTAAAATTATTTGTACCTTTTTAGTGCATTTTAATAAAAGTTTTTTATACAGTGTGGAAACTTTAACTGGAATAAAATTCATAACTTTGATATAGACGATTTTTGCAAAAAAAATCCCGAAACACGTTACGTTTTATTTTTTCTTGCCCTCATTTCGATGTAAATTCTGTTTATTTACCTGTTCTCGGAAGTGCCCAGCCGGCTCAAACCTTCTTTTTTCAAATGGAAAGTTATATCAAGTGACACTTCGTTTGAAAGATCTCTTCGCAAGGAATACAACACACTATTTATTTCTCGAATATTTTCAATTTTCAAAGCCCACGTGATATAAAAAGAAAACCATTTTCATAACTTGAATAATATTTAAATATAAGGTGAAACTAAACTAATTACTGATACAATCATACCAACTTATTATAGCGGAACACAGTTTGAATATATAAATAAATATATTCAACCTTTCCGAATCTCTATAATATTCTTAAGTCTTTTTAAGACCATAAAACAAATCTAATGTTGAAATACAACATATATTTGTGTTATTCACTTGGACTCAGTTCACTTCCGTAACACTAAAACAAGAGACTAGATAAATAACATTGTTTTTCATGATCAGATCTTTCTCTTCAACCCAAAGTGAATAGCCAACAGAAGACGCGATTGGAGATCTATCTCTCATCAGTGCAGCTTTGCTCTAATGAATTATGAAATGGAAACCACTTACATTCGTTTGAAACCATCTGTTATGCTGTCGAAAATAGGTTATGTTTTGACATGTTGTGTAAACATGTTGTGTGGACATGTTGACAAATTATTTATCTAGTGTCTTGTTTTAGTGTCAGGGAAGAGTCCTAGTGAATAACACAAATATCTGTTGTCTTTCAACATGAGATTTGTTTTGTGGTCTTAAAAATACTGAAGACTATTATAGAGATTCGGAAAGGTTGAATATATTTATATATTCAAGATGTAATGTGTAAAGTGTGTTCCGCTGCAATAAGTTGGTATGAATACTATTTAATGCAACAAATGTTCAAAATGGGCATCATTTCTTTCTCGGCAGTTTCAAGTGGGTGAATTGGTGCATTATATAAAAGTTTAAATAAATATAATATTTGAATTAATTTGATGAATATCTTCCACCACCGCACTGATCTAAAAAATTTTAATATAATGATAAAAGTGTAGTACAGTTATGGCCAAATATAAAGCTGGATTTAATGATAAATGGGTGGTAAATGATACGCAATATATTATTCAGATTAATATATATATATATATATATATATATATATATATATATATATATATATATATATATATATTTATATTAATCACCTTTTATCAAAAATACAACAATTTTATAAAAATATTATTAAAAAAAAAAACAATTAATTTGCTGGAAAAACTCTTTTTGTCTCAAATTTAGGCATTACGTTCCGTGATTCCAATTTGGCTTTTATTGCTAGTGGCAGGTATCGTCGTCAATTTTACAGCCCGTTCAACAGCTTGAGTATGGCATGGAAGCCTTACAAACAACACTTCACCCGGATTCAACGATGGACTGAATTTCTTGGTCAGGCAAGTTTTTTATAATTGGTTCTATATCTTGTATATGTTGAGGCATTGAAATTTATAGGCGGCTCTTCAAACATTCTAGGAGTTGAAGGTTGAGGCGTCCTGCGTGCCTTTAATATGCGCCGGGCTGCCAGTTCTCGAATGTGCTTTCTGTCATCAGTTATCATTGCAAGGAGTATGCTCTCGGGATGTGCATAATAGCCATTGCGTTGAATTACAGGATCAATAACCTTTTTTAAATCCTCTGACAGGTACCTGGAGGCCTTAATTATATTAAAAAGGTGTCCTGTGCCATCCTTGCATGATGGTTTATTTTTAATGTAGAACCAAGATAGTGCATAAACTTACAACAAATGTAGCCAAAGTTGTCAAGTTTTCTGATGGTGTCTCTGTTGTTACATACAAACGTAGTATTCGATTGGCACGTGTGAGCCAATGGGCATGTGACATTTTACTTGGAGATTTGTTTGCCAAATATTCTGGGAAATCACCTGAAAGTACTGCTGAGACAATCTTGTGCAAGTACTGTTGATCTGTTCTTAAATCTTGAGCCATTTCTGGAAGCAATTCTCCTTCAATGTGCTGAAATTTTTTAATAGGCAATTGTTCACAAGTCTCGAGTGCTTTCCCCAATGTCCCAGTGTAAGACTTAGGCCCCGAAGTACCCCCGTCGAGATGAAAAAACAAGTGTCTCAAAGGAAGTTCGTTCATATGGAGTAAACAAATTATCTACTGGAGTGGTTTATGTAGCCCTTTTCAAGCAGACTTATAACACCCCCATACCTGCCAGTATTTACATTGGTACCATCACAGCCGATTGCGATAAGATGATGTTGCGGAATCAGTTTTTATTCCTTTAGCTGAACGAACGTTAAGTACTACGTACCCAATGTAAATGGACTTGCATGCTGCAATATCACTTTGTCGAAAACTTTCGAACTTTTCCGGAGAGAGCCTTTTGACTTGAGTAGGTTTTTGCATTTTAAATGGTATGTTTTTAACATCTGTACGACCCTTGTTCGTGTTACTATCGGAATAGATGTAGTTTGCCATATTTTCTCAATTCTGGATGTCACTATATCTGCTATTTCTGAAAATGTGGGCTCTTTTGCAATTTCCAATTGCAACTTTAGTTGATGTCTTGTTCATTCAAAGTATTTTATTACATCTTCGTAAGTAGGTAGAATATTGTTTTTATCTCACAAATATCACCAAAAATATGACAATTAAAGACACTTCGTGTTCTTTGCATGTTTCTTGCGAAACAAAATTGAGTTTAAGTTACTTGTTAAATAACTAGCGCAAGTCTAATTCGAGTCAAAACCAATAGTCCACTGACGACGCGACAAGTGTTCTAATTGTCCCCTCCTGCGCTCCGTCGCTCCCTTTATTTTACATTATAAACTTAAGATCATGTGTTTTTATGGTTTTGTATCGAAAATAAACTGTAGTTGTTATAATTTCTGGGAATAAAATACGTCTCATTAATAAAATTTCAATTAGTCTAAAAACTTTTTTTTCAAAAATTCAATGACGTTGCGGAGGCTATTACTATAAACCAAATCAAATATTTTGCATGGATTAATTTGAGTCTAAAAGGCACCGATTTTTCACTATTAGATCACTCATAACCAAAAAAAAAAAAAAATTCGCTCCACCCTAGCCTGCATCTTGTAAGGATGCAGCTTGGTTGATCTAAGAATTACCAGGACAGTAGTATGACAATCTCGTTATAACGGGCCAGTTGCCTGGTTGGAGTCACCGGATTTTCTTGAAGAGTTACCGTATTAGCCCGAATATAACGCGACCCCGAATTTAACGCGACTCTGAAATTTTCATAAAGATATTTAGAAAAAAAAAAAAAACTCATAAATGAATTCAACGAAAGTCAAATTCAATCAGATAAGCATTTATTTAGGTAATTATAGGTAATAACACAGGTTACATTAATGACAATAAAGTTAAGTAATGTAAAACAAAATTAATATTACGTAAGTAACAACAAAAAACGGAAATATTGCAGAATCTGATCTGTTTTCAGAATGAGAACTCATTGATGTCACATCGGTATCGTCAGTATTGTCATGGACGCTTTCATTCTCCCACAAAATGGAATCTTCCGTCCCATTTAAATCAATTGTAAATGCAGCATTTCTTGAAACTTTTAACTATCGATTCAGGTTCGATCTTCTGCCAGGCGTCCATTCTCCCAAAAGAGAGACTGAGGTTTTTTTTATTTTTCCTGAATTTGCATTGTTATATTTCCTTAAATCTTTTCTTCATCGGCGGATGTTTACTTCTGGAACTCGGTATTTCCTCGAAGATCTCAAGTTGTTCGTTCTTACTGCCTTATTTGCAACCATAATTTTAAAATTCATATCGTAGGTTCTCCTGGTACCTTTATTTATTTGACTCTTTAAAAAGCCTTTTTTCTCAACACTACCTTCATTACTCTCACTCATTTTTTATGGGCAATAAAGAAAAAAATAAAGTAACCGTCGTTAGTCGCTATAGCAAAAAACAAATGAAACAACACAGTTGCGCGAGACGTTAACAAGCGGAGACATAACCGTACTGCAAACAAAAGCGTGGGCCTAGATCACATGGTTGTTTTGACGTGGTCGGTAGGGATTGCAATCCGGAAAACCGGATCCGGTAATCCAGGGGATCCGGCATCACTAAACGTTTACCGTATCCGATACCAATATACCGGATCCGGTGATGCTGATTTTTGGTAAAATAATCGCGCTGTTGTATGAGTAGATACTTTAAATACGTGAAATGAGTAGATACTTTAAATACGTTTTTTCAAAACCAAAATTGATTTTGTGATAAATAATGTATACTTAAAATAATTACCGTATTTGCAGGTGTATAACGCGCATCTTTTTCTCCAAAAAACTGGCTCTAAAACTTAGGTTCGCATTATAGACGCACAAGTAGGTTGAATTTTGAATTAAGGTGCGCCTTATACACCGGCAAATACGGTATTTACAGTAATTTGATTAAACTAAATAGACATTTAAATTGATATTATATATATTTTTTTTAAGTAAGGTTTATTATGTAAGATTTAATTCCATCGATCGGGCCGGATCCGGACGGATCCGGCCGGATCGGTGGACGGATCCGGACGGATTGATAAAGACACTGGATTACAATCCCTAGTGGTCGGCCGAGCTAGGAATTTTTCGGACGTTCAGTCGCATTTCAACCTCCGTAGGAGAATGTCTTTGTTTATATTACATTACTTAAACCGCGAATTTAGCGCGAGTCGATTTTTTAACGGAAAATAAATGGTCGAAAAATGTCGCGTTATATTCGGGCTAATACGGTAATGATACGTTTAGCCTGGTATCTGCTTTAACAGTGGGATTTCGCTGTCTAGGCACAACCCTGACATGACCTAGATTGTTGTATTGTGTCTCAATTTGGCTTATGGTTCCTTCGCTAATGGGTGGTATATCCGGATGATTTTCTCGAAATAACTGAGCAACTTCAAGCTGACTTCGTCTTCTGTTACCATATCAGAATCAGAATCACATCAGAATCTCGATAAGGAGATTTGGGCTTAAATACAGCATTTTAGAAACTACTTTAACAATTTGACGAGCATATGAGACTGCTTTGGTGACTATTATTATCACTAATAACTAAGCACTAACTTTATGCCGAAATGTGTTCAACATAAAAGTGTTTTTTTTATCACGTGGGCCTTGAAAATATTCAAGAAATAAATACTATGTTGTATTTGAAAAGGTCGGAACTGGCTGACACTTCCGGGAACAGATAAACAAACAGTAAATACATAGAAATGAGGGGGGCTAGAAAAAAAAATCGCCTATATCGAAGTTGAAAACTTCAAGTTGAAAAAAAACGAAGTTGCAAAAAAAACAGTTTTATTGTCAATGAATACAGTTTTTTGTTTGTTAAATTTGATTGTCAATGAATACAGTGAAAACAATTTGTTTAGGTGGATTTGGATAGGTCCGTAGTTCACAACTTTATCCAATTGCGAAGCGACTTCAAGAGCCAAAAACAAACCATTTTAAAAGCATAAATAAATGCTTCACTTGAATTTTATTCTAGTTAAAGTTTCCACACTTTAAAATAACTATCATTTATAAACTTAATAAAGACGAAACAGCGTGAATATATAAATATATGCAACCTTTCCGAAGCTCTATAATATTATTGAGTCTTTTTTAGGACTACCAAAACAAATCTCATGTGAAATTTGCTAGTTATTTACTAGATCTCAGTCCACACTCGTGGCACTAAAAAAGAAACGGAAAAATTACTTTGTTTTTAAGATCATATCTTTCTATTAACTTAAGTGAATAGCCATCTGCAGACGCGTTGCTATTCACTTATGTGAATGCGATGGTTATTCACTTGAGTTAATAGAAAGATGTGATCTTAAAAACAAAGAGAGTGGACTGAGATCTAAGAGAATATTATAGAGATTCGGAAAGGTTGAACATATTTATATATTCAGGATGTATTCCGTCTTTATTAAGTTTATATGATTATCTATAATATAGTATGGTCTTAGCATTATTAAACTAAGGTTTATATTTAATAAACCCGTGGTAAAAACTCGTTTGTCTCGAGTTAAATATAAATTACGTGTAAAAATTGCTATATCCCAATAATCTCTTTTTAAACAACATTTGGAAGACAAACTAAAAATCAAATTTTCCGAGCTTTTACCACTCGTTGGACAAAACTCTATGTTTAAATAAAGTTTGCAATTTTTCAATTAAACGTGCAACATTTATGAAATAAAATATATAAACACTTAAAATTTGAACATAGTTTTGTATTATTTTTGCAATTTTTTTAGGTCTCTAACTATTCTCTCATAAATATGTAGTTTATTTTCTATTGTCATATAGTCCATTATCGCATGGTTTTTTAACACGTCTGGAACATTCCTATCGCGTAAAAATAATATACTTACATCATTTCCCTGAACAAATCTTACGAGTTTTGTCTCCGTTTTTGTTTATCCAGTTATAGTTTATATAAGACCAACAATAATAAACAAATCTGAACAAATAGTTCATAATATTTGAAGGGCACAGGGGAGAAACCACGGAAGTTCATTTTTTGGCAATATTAAACTGGTTCTGCCATATGTTAGAAGTATTAGAAGTGTAATTTACGTTCCACTGTATAAGATTGGGGAAAAAGCACGTTAGTCCCTATAAAACTGACATTATAAAATAGATATCCAAGCGAAAACAACGTAAGTCCTCACTTTAAATTTCGTTTTTCTCAAATAGATTCTAGGTGGACATGCGTGGTTTTTCCCCTGTACCCTTCATTTATTATTTTTTAATTATTATCTAGTCTTGTATAAACATACGTTTCTCTTTTTAATTTCTGTGTTCAACATTACGTATTCGAATAGTTTCATTACTTACATTCATTTCAGATAACTTATTGGATTCTATTTTCCAATTTTTCAAAATACTGTTTACATAACTAACTCAACTTGTTTATAACTAACTGAAATTTGTGCCGAATCTGTAAGAGAAACGCTAAAAGTTAATTGAAAATACGCCGTTAACATTTTTCTAATTCCGCTAATAATAAAAAAAGGGATTCTAGTGGATACTAGTATCTCTATTATTTTATTTTAATATTTTTATTATATTGGCGGATATAAAGAAATTTTAACGGGGTCTTTTCAATTAACTTTTAATGTTTCTCTTAAAGAATCTACCCGATTAAATGTTAATTAATAACGATGTTATAAATTCGTGTTTTCTCGATTTTTGAGATATTGCATGAAACTTTTGATTACATCTAAATAAATGTTGATAGACATACCACAAGTCGTTGATAAATATATTTCTTTTTAATATAATAACATTTCTATTCTGAAACACCAGAGACCCATAATTTACAAGAGTTTCTGATTTATAAAAATTTTGATAAAAACAAATTTAGCAGTTAAAATGTTCTAATTAAAGAAAACATTTTAAAATTAAATAAATTTAATTTTCAAATGTCCTAAAAACAACCTTTACGTTAAACTTAATAAAGACGGAACAAAGCTTGAATATATAAATATACTCAACCTTTCCGGAACTCTATAATACTAATGAGTCTTTTTAGGACTACCAAAAACAAATCTCGTATGAAATTTGTCAGTTATTCTATAGCTTTCAGTCCACCTTCGTGGCACTCAACAAAAACCATAAAAATAACAAAGTTCATGGAAGCAAAGCTGTGCTGATGAGAGATAAATCTCGAAACGCGTCCACAGATGGCTATCCACTCAAGGTATCGGAAAGACATGATCTTAAAAATCAATGTTATTTTTATGGTTTTTGTTGAGTGCCACGAAGGTGGACTGAAAGCTATAGAATAACTGACAAATTTCATACGAGATTTGTTTTTGGTAGTCCTAAAAAGACTCATTAGTATTATAGAGTTCCGGAAAGGTTGAGTATATTTATATATTCAAGCTTTGTTCCGTCTTTATTAAGTTTATCCGATTATCTATAATGTTGTATGGTTTTACCAATTCAAAACCTTTACGTTGTTTGCTAAGAAGCATATATCACTTTTTATGTCTAGGCATAAAAGTTATCACTGATGAGCAAAAGCGTTCTTAATATTAAGTCACTGTAATTGCTCTAATACAAAAGACAGAATAAATTAAGAAGATTGTGCTCAACAAATAAAGGAACATTAGAGACAGCAACAGATGGATGAACAAAGAATGGGAACATATACAAAGCATATTAATAACCACAGCAAAGCAACCAATACAACCCCTGAAGATAGAGACAGCAATGAATGACACAGGAAATATTAGTGATATAAATATATCAAATAAAATGGATCTCATGGAAGAAAGACGAAGAAACAAAGAACAACCGGCGAAATACAAGGAAATAAATAAAGCTTATAATTACAAAATCAAAATAGTAAAGGAAAACTGACTAACAAAATTATGCATGATAATGCACAATAATGCATAATAACGCACATGAAACAAAAATTGCAAGGCTGGAAAGAATACAATAAATAATTGTTTCAAGATAAGAGGAGGAAAGCATAAATGGATATTATGAGAAAAGTCGAACATGCCACACGAATAATAATTAGGCTATGGGTTCAGATGAGATACCTGTGGAACTACTAAAACTAATAGATGAAGATACAATCACCATTTTCGTCTATTCAACTGTATCTACAGAACAGGGATCATTCTATCACAATTATGATCTTCAACATTTACACCAATTCCAAAAATAATAATTAGAACAATAACTGCTCCGGCTGTAGAATCATAGTGCTCATGAGTCCCACACTAAATGTTTCCCAAAGAATCATCCATAGCAGATTTTTCACGAAGATAGATGAAAGGAGTGACTGAGAAGTGAGAGTGACGAGAATCCGGAATAAATGTGCTACTACAATGCTGTGCCAACATGAATTAGGAAGTATTTGTTTGTTTCATTGACTTTCTTTGTTTGTTTCATTGAATTGAAAAATTATTTGATAAAGTCTGCCTTGATAAACTACTTGAAATGCTCAAGAATAAAAACATCGACAGCCATGTTAGAAGAATTATAGTCAATCTATATTGGAGACAAACAGTCCAGATAAAAGTTGAAGAGAAATACATGGACGTTATAAAAATCCTAAGAGAAGTCCTCCGGAACTCTTTAACACTATACACACGGCAAAGATGATTACATAGATGAACATCGACAGAAGCCTTTAGTTCCGCAAGGTTCGTTCCAAGATCTTAGCTGTAGTTTTACAAAAAAGCAGAGAAAGTAAAGAATTTTGCGACTATTTCTTCGTCCAATTGTCCAAAATTTATGCACCATTTTTTCCAAAAATCGAAACTGTTCCAACGATTTTTTCGGTTTCCGAAGGTGTGGACCGTAATCCATATGACGATATTTCTAAAAATCTAGAAATCTTACCTTAGTTTGGCCCAAAATCAAGGCAAAACTTTTAGTTTTTTAATAACTTAACTTAACTGGAAAAGCTCAAAATTTTCTCGATTTGCGGAAAAACTGTTACTAGGGCTTTAATCCAGACCATGAGGAACTGAAGTAGTTTGAAGATTTTCGGAAAAATCTATACTGGGAGTATGGATCAGTCAAGTTTAAACTATAAGTACATATTTTTCCGAAAATCTTCAAACGTCTTCAGTTCCTCATGGTCTGGAAACCCTAATAACAGTTTTTCCCCCAATCGAGAAAAAGCTCAAAATTTTCGACAAGATGGTTTTTCCAGGGACAAAGAAAAATTCTCAAATTCCCAGGAACTCAAACTGATTTTTCTTCTAACGATTTCCTTTTCTTCTTTTCTTCTAACGATTCGAGAAGGGAACTGGAAACTAGCGAAAGTCCTTCAGTCAGCTTTCTTCAGGGAAAGGTTTTAAACAAAAAGAACGTATTCCTACGTCAACGTATCAATACGCCAATGGACTGCAATGTGTTAATATGTACAGTGAGAAAGTTTTTGAAGGGGCCCGGGTGTGATTAGAGGACTTAGCTGTGAATGGACAAACTATAAATAATATACTCTATGCTGATGAAACAGTATACTATCAAATAACATAACGGACCTATAACGCCTATTCGAGTAAAGTAAAGTAAAGAACTCAAAGTGAATAATATGGGCTAAAAATAAACCTACAAATGACGAATTGATGATAATATCGAAATTAGATGTAAGAGCGTTACAAAGCATATTAAACACAAAAGTACATATCAAAATCAAAAGAGTTATAAGCAAAAAATATTTGGGCACAAGACACATTGGGCACATTGAAATGGCGAGGAACGAATTCATCAGAATGTAACAGATACTCTGCAACCAAGACCTAAACATGCAACTTACAACTTCTGCGCTTTTACATCTTCGCCACCCTGTTGGTCGCAACAGAGACTGGGACCCTGAGATAAATAGACATAAAACATCTAGCTTCATTCGAAATTTTATGCTACAGGATTCTAAGAATGTCATGGGTAAAGAAAATAACCAATGAAGAAGTATTACGTCGTACGAACAAGACAGGCGAGATCATTAATTCCATTAAGAGAAGAAAATTGGAGTACCCTGGTTATCTCATGAGGGCAAAAGTTACTCACTACTCCGCTCAATAATGCAGAGGAAAATAACAGATAAAAGGAACATATGAAGACGAAAGATGTTGTGGCTAAGAAATCTACGAGAAAAGTTTGCCCGCAACCCGGCAGATCTATTCAAGAAAGTAGCGAATAAACTTGGAACTAACACTGGAACAATACTAAGAAAACCGACCAAGTGCGAGTTGTGACTCGCGCACCGAGGGTTCCGTACAAACTTGTAAGTAAGGTATCTTTTTTTGTAGAGGACGTAGCAAGCACATTCAGTTAACTTGACAAGTGGCCTTCCTGAAATTACGACCATCTTAGTACCGCTGCAAGCATAACCTCAAGATGTCGCTGTTGTACGATGGAATTCTACCCTATATTTTATTACCATTCATCCCCCATTCACTATGAGTGTTTAGGGGTTCTGGAACTTCCCTATTTGTTTTTACTGCTCAATTTTGCCTCTGCATCCGCCGTTGTTCGTTCTTTTTGTGTAATAATCTCTCTTGTCATGTTCTCCGTGTATGTCCAGTATTGTGCTGATTTAAGCATAACATCTACCAGGGTGTGTATCCAAAACGTATATTTACAATTATTATAGTGTAGCTGCAATTTTATTGTGGTTAGTTCCTAGCAGTGTTACTAAAATTAGAAATTAAATTTATTTGATTACTTGCTTCAGTTTTTAATCTGAACCAGATTTGTAAGTGGTGACTGAAAAAGGAATGAATAGTACCGCATTGTATATCGTATTATTAACGTTTCCACTTGGCTTTTCAGTATGCGCCACCCCGGTTACGGGTATTTTGCATTCCTTCAGGATGGGCTGCCCGGACGGTTAGAGCCTCCCTGGTTGAAAATGCCTCCTCGGTGGGACCTAACCGAGGAGGACATATCCGAGGAGGACCTAAATGTATGCAACCCATATTCTTCTGGTGCCTGACAATATCACGCAACACATTAGTGTATTTTCATAAGTTTCTAATAGCAAATTCGCATTTTTCTTACGGTTTTCAGATTTTTCCCTTTACATGTGCTGTAAGACACCGCTTCTTGCCAAATTTCATGAGTCTAGGTCAACGGGAAGTACCCTATAGGTTTTGATTCCCTTGTGAAATCGCAAAATATGCGACATAAACGGTCATATCTTTTGATCGCGTTGACTTACAAGTTTGATTTTCACAGCTGAAAGAGACCACAGACCCGAGTATTTGATACAAATTTCAACTTGTTACCTCTACGCGTTCCTGAGAAAAATGGTCTTGACAGACAGATAGACGGACGGACGGACGGACGGACAGACAGACAGACAGACGGACAACAAAGTGATCCTGTAAGGGTTCCGTTTTCGGTACGGAACCCTAAAAAAGAAAACAATTTTAGCAATATCAAGTTAGTGTCTAGAATATTCTATTTATTCTATATATTCTGTATTCTACTTCCTCTATAACTTTCTTGCTAAAATGGAATTAACTAGTAATTGGACGTACATTATCAAATGGGTTCGATGTGGGTTTTATTCACGATCGTTTTAAATATCGACGACAAAAAAATAATCACTTTTAAGCTGTAGAGCAAAAACGTAACTAATCTAGTTTATAGGTCTAATTAATCTAAGTCACGACGGTGTTTGTTTTTTGAGGTATAAAAATCTATATTTGTTTTCCAAAGCATGTTTTTATTTAATTTAAAGTTAAAATAGCAACCTATTCAGAGTAAAAGTAGTTTTCACCAAAATGAACACATAATAAATAAATTATTATATGTGAAAGATATCATTATTATAATAGTGTGTAAAAGTATCGAAATCGTGCGTAAAAGTCGAATATAAATTTTCTGAGGTATATTAAAATTGAAATAATGTTTCTTATTTTGAATAAAAAAGTCTCGGCTTCTCAGTCTGGATTTATCTGGCTATAATATGACTTAACCTAACATAACCTAAACTAGATATAATCTAGGTTAACCTATATTACATCGACAACGACCAAATAGTGTTCCCGTCACTGTGCATTTTTACTAGTACCAATTTTGGCCACGGAGGCGCTGAAAGTTCTAACCTTATTGTGTCAGTGATTTGAAGTATTGAAATATTTAGCCTCAAAATTACAATTTTTCAGTATTATCGGTAAGAAAAAAATATTATTTTGTAGATTCAACAGTATTTTAACATGCTTCGTAGATAAAATAATGTATAAATAATGTAATGATAAAACTTCGGAACTCATGCACAAAAGCCCTTCTTCACACACTTGTATAATAAACTATTATTTGTGAGTTGGATGAACGTTCAGCATATACAGTGTTAGTTTTGCTCCTAAGAACGTATATTCTTAATTTTAAATGTTTAATGTTAATGTTAATTTTTTTTATTATAATGAATATTATTGTTCATAATGTAATTTATTATCATTAAATAATAAAACTAAAATAGATTTCTGCACAGTTTTTACACAAATTGTATTACTGAAATTCATTCAGTCTCTAGGAATTAATTTTAGTTTTACAATTTATAAATTGTAAAACTAAAATGGATTCCTAGAGACTGAATGAGTCACGATTGCACCCTAAAGAATGTATCCCCTTATGGAATAATTATCACTCTTGTAATTCCCTTCAAGGTTCAACGGTTCAAGTTAATGAAACTTTTACACTCTAGTCTACTTAATTGAATCTGGGAAAATATTTCAGTCGTCGACAGTATTTACGAGAAAGACAGAATTGGGACTATAAAATTAAGTGTCGTGTCTGGCAGGCCATCGGTTTTTCGTCGTCACCTGTGGTGCAAAAATTGAACAATAAAATGAAAAATGCTAAAGTCATTGTCAAATCACCGTGGGGTGTCATGCCATTTATAACCAATCGGGCGTCAAGAAAATTAGTTTATTTTATTAAGTCGATTAGTTTATTAAGTCAATTAAAATTATAATTTGGGGAAGTAGAAAACAGATTGTAAAAAACAAAATTATTTCATTAAATTACTAATAGGAAAAGGTTCAGAAATTATTAATTGGATAATAGGTGAATTTAATATAATGGTATCGTATTGTCGATTGGTTAAACTTGAACTTTTTCTATACAATATGTATTTAGATTTGCATAGCATTATTCAAATAATTAATTAGTTTATTATTTAAAGCATAAATTGCAATTTATATTTTATTTCCATTTTAATTAACAAAATATGTTCCTTAATTATTCCATTAAAAAGTATTAGTAAGATATGCAAGAGCACATAAAACAGTTACTATCTCCTTTAAAAATTAATATAACAAAGAGAATCTAACAAATCAATTAAAAATTAATGAGATTCTATTTGATCAACTTTTGATTTTTAGGAAATAAATATGTGTAGAAATTGAGGCTAAATATCGAAACGAAATCGGCTCGAATGATTCAAACGCGACATGTGTTCAATGTGAAATTGAAAATAAGTTTTTTTTTTAAACAACAATTTCTTTCACGACACAGTGCTTATAACTTCCGACGCAAAATCAATTCGGAGAAAGTGTTAATGATAAAATAGGTTACGAATGACCTTGAGGTGCGGATCTTTATCACTTCGCCAATGTCAAGAATAAATCATTAATAATTTACATACGAATATTTATTGCAATTGAGGTTTTCGTTGAATAATATTATTTTATTAAGACAGTAAATTAATTTTACACTGATAAACTCAGACATACAAGATTAATTTGGGACGACTAGATAATCAAATATCATAAGTAATAAAATAACGAATAAAAGTTATAAAAAGTAAAAATGGATTGTTGGAAAATAAAATTATTTCCTGGGAAGATTTTCGATACTCAATTGTAAAAGGTATTAAAAAAATGGAAATCTAGGATTAATTTGAGCATACACTAATCGATATTAATTAAGACTTAATCTGAGTATTCAATGTGGACTTAGCGCTTCAACCCTTGTACCCTACATGGAAATAAATTAGTGGCTGAAAATAATTTTCCGCTAAGCGAACATACTGACTGATATAAATCTCCAGCCGACGAGGGATTCGAACACCTTAAACAGATTTACCAAACTAAAAATAACTTATTTATAGCAGTTACTAATAACGATTCATAAACCGTTTCAGGATGTAAAAACTAAACAAATTTCCGCCAAATATTTTCGACTGGCGCCTGAATTTGGTAATTCCCGTCTGCGACAGTCGTAAACATTCTAAAAGCACTTGAAAAACGGATAACAATAAATGTTTGGGGTTGATGTAATATGGTTTGTAAGCACTGTGGATTACCTGAAGTTTTGTAGAATAAGTGAATATTATAAGTTTGGAATTGTGGGAAAATTTTCAAAACTTCTTTGTTTGTATAGAAAATGTGAGGTTTGTTTTTACTTTCTAGTGAAATGGAAATTTTGTTTAATATATTTATTCAAGAAATCGTCCAAAGAATGAATTTATATGAATATTTATTTATGTAAACACCAATAAGCATTAAAACATTAATATAAACATTTATAATATATTTAAATCTAAAACCAAGTTTAACCTAATTATGCAATTTAAAGTACTTAGTGTTCGCAATTAGTACTTATACTTAAACAGATGTTTAACCACACATTTCTTAATACCACGAAGACTATCAAAATATATAAAAATAATGAAACAAAACAGCGAAATTAGCTTACAAAACATTTTTACCTCAATTATATATCACTTAAACTAGCCTATTGCGACTTGCATACAACTAGGCTAATATCTCGCCTAACGTCTACTTTTTTTCCTTCTGTACGCATCATGAATCTTTACCGACTTAAAACAAACAAGGTATTTACGATTACTGATAATTCAAACTAGATTACCTTTCAAGTGGATTAGGTTACTAATACAAGAACCATTTCACAAAGAAGATTAATACAAGAATTCTTCGAATTCTTAGAAACAGAGCAATATTAACTTAAGAAGGTAAACAAACATGTAGTTTCACTGCTTAAAAATCATTTTATATATATCACAACTTTTCGTAATGACCTTTTCTAAATAAAACATCTGATTTCTAAAAATTACACCAGTTGAATTATTTGCTTAAAAAATATATTTGACACGAGAAATGATCATGTTGACAAATACTACGTTGCCATATGCCTAAATATTTAAGATTTCTTCAAATACGATATATTTGGAAAGATCTGTCTATATTCAAAATTTCTTTTCGTTGGCGGATGCATTTCATTCAAACGGCTATAATTATGTATCAGGGTCGAGATAGTAAAAGTTATTGGTTAGAGATGTTGTATGTAACTGTGGAATTTTATAATAAAATTATTTAGCAAGAGAAAGATTCGATCGTGCATCGAAAGTTTTTTTGTCACTTTACGTAATTATAGCTTCGATAACGTAAAAATATGTATTTGGATGGTAAGTAATGTTTATTATTAGCGATGAGATGTTTCTCAGGAGGTTTCTGAATGGCGGGATTCACTTTGTGTTAAGACAATGATGGATTTTAATTAGAGTTTCACTTAGAAGGTTAAACACTGTTTAGTAAACTTTAAACTTCACTTTCTCCACGGCTGATAACATCTAGATAACAAGATCAGGAATTTATTGCATTTTCGAAATTGTTACTTTTTATGAATACCATCCTAGAAATAAATAAATTATCCGCTCATCAACAACAATCATCAATTTATTAATAATGCAAATTAATTAAATAAAAAATAAATAAACACAATTGTAAATTAACGTACTATCTTGGTCTAGGCTTGTCTGTGTTTAGTGTTGTCTTTATCTAGCCTTGTCTGTGTCTACTCTTCTATATACCCAGTTTTATCTGGGTCTAGTCTTTTCTGTATCTAGCCTTATGTGTGTCTAGTCTTTTTAGGATAAAAATGGTATTGACAGTCAGACAGACGGACGGACGGACAGACAGACAGACGGACAACAAAGTGATCCTATAAGGGTTCCGTCTTCGGTACGGAACCCTTATAGGATCACTTTGTTGTCCGTCTGTCTGTCTGTCCGTTCGTCCGTCTGTCTGACTGTCAAGACCATTTTTCTCTTTCTCAGGAACGCGTAGAGGTAACAAGTTGAAATTTGTATCAAATAGTCGGGTCTGCGGTCTCAAACTTGTACCAAACTTGACCAAACTTGTAAGTCAACGCGATCAAAAGATATGACCGTTCATGTCGCATATTTTGCGATTTCACAATGGAATCATAACCTATAGGGTACTTCCCGTTGACCTAGAATCATAAAATTTGGCAAGAAGCGGTGTCTTACAGCACATGTAAAGGGAAATAATGTAGTTTAATTTAAAAAAAATGCGAATTTACTATTAGAAACTTATGAAAATACACTAATGTGTTGCGTGTTATTGTCAGGCACCAGAAGCATATGGGTTGCATACAGTTAGGTCTTACAAGTTTGTACGGAACCCTCGGTGCGCGAGTCACAACTCGCACTTGGCTGTTTTTTTTGAGTCCAGTCTTGTCTGTTTTTACTCTTGCCTGTGTCTTGTCTCGTCTGCATCTAGTCTGTCAAGTTTGGTCCGTGCCTGGTCTTCTCTGTATAGTTTGGTTTGAGAGTAGTCTTCTCCGCCCCTAGACTTGTGTGTGTATGTCGAGTCCTATTTGCGTCCACTCTTATCCGTATATAATGTTAGTTGTGTCTAGTTCTGTTTATACATGTGTCTGGCCTTGTCATGTATAGCCTTGTCTGTGTCTAGCCTTGTATGCACCCAGTTTTGTCTGTGTCTAATTTTGTCTGTGTCTAGTCTAGTCTGTGTCTAGTCATGTCTGTGTCTAGTCTTGTCTGTGTCTAGTCTAGTATGTGTCTAATCTTCTCTGTGTATAATCGTGTCTGTGTCTAATCGTGTCTGTGTCTAGTCTTGTCTGTGTCTTGTCTTTATCTAGTCTTGTATTTATTGCATTTTCGAAATTATTACTTTTTATGAATAACATCCTACAAATTATCCTATAAAAGTAAATTATCCGACAATCATCAATTTATAAATATGTAAAGTAATTAAATAAAAAAATAAGTTAATACTAATGTAAATTAACGTACTATCTAGGTCTAGATTTGTCTGTGTCTAGTATGATCTTTATCTATTCTTGTCTGCGTCTACTCTTCTCAGTGCCCAGTTTTATCTGGGTCGAGTCTTGTATATGTGTAGTCGTATCTGTGTCTAATCTTGTCTATATCTAGTCTTGTTTGAGTCTAGTCTTGCCTGTGTATAGCCTTCCCTGTGCCTACTCTTGTCTGGGTCTAGTCTGTCAAGTTTTGTCAGTGTCTGGTCTTGTCTCTCTTATTTGGATTGAGAGTAGTCAGGTTAAAAAGTGTTCTCTTTAGTGCATCTTTAGTGCACTTTAAACTTGACTTTTTAATCGATTGATAGCACCTAGATAACAAGATCAGGAATTTATCACATTTTCGAAATAATGACTTTTTATGAATAACATCCTAGAAATATGTAAATTATCCGCTAACAATCATCAATTTATTAATACGTAAAGTAATTAATTAAGAAAACAAGTAAACACAAATGTAACTTAACGTACTATCTTGGTCTAGGCTTGTCTGTGTCGTCTTTATCTAGCTTTATCTGTGTCTACTCTTCTATGTGTCCAGTCTTGTCTGTATCTAGTTTTGTTTGAGTCTGATCTTGACTGTTTTTAGTCTTGCTTGTGTCTAGTCTAGTCTGCGTTTAGTCTGTAAAGTTTTATCACTGCCTGGTCTTGTCTGTCTAATTTGGTTTGAAAGCAGTCTTGTCTGCCCCTACACTTGTGTGTGTGTGTTTGTGTGTGTCTAGTCCTATTTGCGTCTACTTTTATCTGTATATAATCTTATTTGTGTTTAGTTCTGTTTATGTCTAGTCTTGTCTGTGTATAGTTTTGTCTGTGTCAAGAATTGTTTTTGTCCAGTTTTGTCTGTGTCCTTTCTTCTCTGTCTAGTCTTGTCCGTGTGTAGTCTAGTCTGCATCTAGTCTTGTCCGTATGTAGTCTAGTCCTATTTGCGTCTACTCTTATCTGTATATAATCTTATTTGTGTCTAGTTCTGTTTATGTCTAGTCTTGCCTGTGTATAGTTTCGTCTGTGTCAAGTATTGTTTGTGTCCAGTTTTGTCTATGTCCAGTCTTGTCTGGCCCTAGTCTAGTCCGTGTCTAGTCTCCTGTGTGCTTAGTGTTGTCTGTGTATAGGTTTGTCTGTATCTACCCTTGCATGTGTCTAGCCTTGCCTGTGTCTATCCTTGTCTGTGTCTAGTCTTGTCTGTGTCTAATCTTGTCTGTGTCTAGTTTAGTCTTTTGTGTGCTTAGTTTTGTCTGTGTATAGATTTGTCTGTGTCTAAACTTGCATGCGTCTAGCATTGCCTGTGTCTAGCCTTGCCTGTGTCTAGCCTTGTATGTGCCTAATCTTGTCTGTGTCTAGTCTTGTCTGTGTCTAGTCATGTCTGTGTCTACTCTTGTCTGTATATAGTCTTGCCTGTGTCTAGTATCATCTGCGTCTAGTCTGTCAAGTTTTGCATGGTATTGTCTGTCTAATTTGGTTTAAGAGTTGTATTTTCTGCCATTAGACGTGTGTGTGTGTAGTCTCATTAGCGTCTACTCTTATCTGTATAATCTTATTTGTGTCTAGTTCTGTTTATGTCTAGTTTTGTCGGTGTATAGATTTGTCTCTATCAAGCATTGTCGGTGTCCATTATCTGTGTGTAGTCTTGCCTGTGCCTACCCTTGTCTGTGTCTAGTCTTGTCTGTGTCTAGTCTTGTCTGTATCTAATCTTGTCTGTGTCTAGTCTTGTGAGTGCCTAGTGATGTCTGTGTCTAGTCTAGTCTGTGTCTAGTCTTCTGTGTGTTTAGTTTTGTCTGTGTATAGATTTGTATGTGTCTACCCTTGCATGTGTCTACCCTTGCATGTGTCTACCCTTGAATGTGTCTAGCCTTGCCTGTGTCTAGTCTTGCCTGTGTCTAGTCATGTCTGTGTCTAGTCTTGTCTGCATATAGTTTTGTCTGTGTCCTGTCTTATCTGTGTCTAGTCCTGTCCGTGTGTAGTCTAGTCTGTATCTAGTCTTCTCTGTGTCTCATCTTGTCTAGTCTAGTCCAGTCTGTGTCTAGTCTTCTGTGTGCCTAGTTTTGTCTGTGTATACACTTGTTTGTGTCTACCCTTACATGTGTCTAGCCTTGCCTGTGTCTAGCCTTGTCTGTATCTAGCCTGGTCTGTGTCTAGTCTTCTGTGTGTTTTGCCTGTGTATAGACTGTGTCTACCCTTGCATGTGTCTACACTTGCCTGTCCTGTCTTATCTGTGTCTAATGTCCAGTCTGTGTCTAGTTTTCTGTGTGCTTAGTTTTGTCTGTGTATACACTTGTTTGTGTGTACCCTTGCACGTGTCTAGCCTTGCTTGTGTCTTGTCTTGTCTGTGTCTAGTCTTGTCTGCGTCTAGTCTTGTCCGTGTCTAGTCTTGTCTGTGTCTAGTCTTGTCTGTGTCTAGTGTTGTCTGTGTCTAGCCTTGTCTCTGTCTAGACATGCCAGTGTCCAGTATTATCTCTGTCTGGTCTTGTCTGTATCTAGTCTGGTCTTTGTCTAGTCTTGTCTTATATTTCATACTTAATTTATGATATGTATACATCTATGATATAAGATATGTATATATCTATGTATATATCTATGTCTACATCTCTTAGTTGTTCCAAAAATTCCGCAATATATTGCAAAATTAGTTAAGACAAAAATACACAAGAACAAGAAGGCTTTTTTATATTCTTACCTTGTTTGTATTTAGTCTTGCCTGTGTATAGTCTTGTCTATGTATAGTCTCGTTCGTCTAATCTGGTTCGTGTCTAGTCCTGTTTGTGTCTAGTCTAGTCTCTTAACTGTGTATAATCTTGTTTGTGTCTAGTTCTGTTTGTGTCTAGTCCTGTCTGTGTATAGTTTTGTCTGTATCAAGTAACGTCATGGAGCAGCAAGGATAACGAAATTATATCTGAATTAAAAAAACACAAAATAGATATTTGTGGACTAGCTGAAACAAAGAAAAAAGGCAAAGGTAACGTGGAAATCGATGATTATCTACTCTGTTTTAGTGGCAAAGAATATCATGAGAGTGCAACGTCTGGCGTTGCAGTTCTGGTACACAAAAGATATGTTTCGAATATCAAAGCAATACACTACATAAACCATCGTATAATTCAGGTCATTCTGAAGTTTAACAACGACACGATACACATAATAAGCGTATATGCCCCTTATATAACCAAACTGAGAGAAGATCGAGAGGAATTCTTCGACAAACTCGAAGAAGTCATTACTAATATCAGCAGACTTGAGAAAATATTCATAATTGGCGATACTAACGCAAGGATAGGGAACACCCCGATACCAGGAGTAATGCAACACTGGAATGAGGAAACAATTAATGAAAACGGTGAAATACTAATAAACATGTGCGCACAACTAGAATTAAGAATTAATAACTCCTTCTTTCAACACAAACCACAGCACAAATATACGTTCGAAAATACAAGAGCCCAAAGATCCGTAATAGACTTTATAATAACGAATAGAATGGTTCACCCAAGCAAGATCCTAGATGTGAGAGCACTCACATCAGCTAATGCAGGCACAGAACACAGCCTACTGTTATGCAAATACAGATACAAAGCTATGCGGAACCCAAAGCAGACTCGACCAGCCACATATAAATACAACGTGGAATCATTAACAACGGAGAGCACCAAAGTACTATTTGAACGAAGACTGCAAGCCAAACTACAAGAAAACAAAATCGAAGATGACGACAACGCTAACGATGCATGGATAAAAGCACAACATAACATCCAAAAAAGCGCAGAAAAAGCATTAGGAATCAGGAAGTACAGCGCACAACATAGCTCAAACTATAAACCATGGTTTAATAATGAACTTAAAAACTTGACAAATGAAAAACAGCAAGCATTCAAGAAATACCACAACAATAGAACAGCAGAAGAGATGGCGGAGTATAGAAGCGTAAGAAACAGAATCAACACCAAAGTAAGAGCAATCAAATCAGAATACTGGGAAACGTTCTCGTCTGAGATGGAACACGACCTATATGGTGCTCGGCGCAAAGTCTGGAAACTTTTAAGAAAGTACAAAAAACCTGTCGATGAAGCCGTGCAGACTACAAACATAACACCCGAAAGCTAGACAACGTACTTCAAAGCACTATACGAAACCAACAATACTCAACAAGAAGAAACAGAGGGAATACCACTCAACCACACCACAAACGAAGACTGCATAATTACTCAAGAAGACGTCACGTTAAACATCAACAAACTGAAAAATAGAAAAGCACCGGGCCCTGACAATATATCAAATGAGATGATAAAGAGCGGAGGAAATGAACTAATATATAACCTAACTGCATTATTCAAAAAAATAGTAGACACTGCGCAAATACCGGAGGACTGGAAGCACACTATCACCATTCCATTACATAAAAAAAGACTCTAGGAAGGATCCAAACAACTACAGGGGCATCTCGCTCATAAACTCGGTCGCAAAATTATTCACAAAAATAATATCCAATAAAATTACTACTAACGTCAACATTAACGAAGAACAACAAGGCTTTCGCGCCAACAGATCGACAATAGACGCCATCTTTATATTAAGACAAATGGTAAAAAAATCAATTGAATATACCAAACCGCTTTTCATGTGCTTCGTAGATCTAAGCAAGGTCTTCGATATGTTTAGAATCCGAGATGTCATCCTTACGCTGCAAAGGAGAGGAATTTCACACAAAATTAGCCAAGTTATTAAAAATTTGAACACAAACAATCAAACACAATCGGCACTTGGTACAACACGCAACATACCCGTAGCCGATGGAATCCGCCAAGGCGATAGCCTAAGCCCGACATTATTTAACTTAGTCATGGACGAAATTATTCAAACCATCAAAGCACAAAACATCGGCTATAGTATGGGCGACAGAACAATAAACATCATCTGTTACGCTGATGACGCAGTGCTCTTAGCGGACAACGAGGACAATCTCCAGCGTCTACTATATAAGTTCTCACAATCAACAGCATAAGTACATAATACAAGTATAACTTGCAGATTTCAGCCGAAAAAACAAAATGCATGGTCATCAGCAAAACACCAATAAGATGCAAGTCCGCGAACAACATTATAGAACAAGTAAACACATTTTAGTATCTTGGGGTAGACATAACGGACAGCAAAAGACTTAAAGAGGAGGTCAGAAGATCAACAACCAAAGCAGCACAAATATCCGGAGGACTACATAACATCATTTGGAAGAACAAATATATGTCCTCACACAGCAAAGTCAGAATTTAAAAAACATTTGTTCGTCCCATTCTAACATACGTGGCCGAAACGCGGGCAGAAACCAACCCAACTAAACAACAAATGCGAACCACCGAAATGAAGACACTACGTGCAATATCAGGCGTGACTCTTATTCATCGAAAAAGAAGTAAAGAAATCAGGGAAAATCTGAACGTACAGGACGTGGTGCGATGGACCAGAGCCAGACGAAGAGAGTGGGACAGACAAATCGACCGGATGGGCCCAGTACGACTGGCAAAATGGGCCAAAGTAGCAAAACCCAACACAAAACGACCCATGGGAAGACCACCGAAGCGATGGAACGAGTCATGGAGCTCAAGGTCGCAAGAGACGAGAGATGCGTAAAGAAACAGGACAATGTCCTAAAAAGAAGTAGGAGGAGGAGGAAGTATTGTCTGTGTTCAGTTTTGTCTCTGTACAATCTTATCTGCATCTAGTCCTGTCTGCGTTTAGTCTTCTGGGTGTTTAGTTTTGTCTGTGTAGAGCGCCGTCTGCGTCTAACCGTGCCTGTGTCTAGTCTTGTCTGCTTCTAATCTCGTCTGTATCTACTCTTGTCTGTGTCAATGTTTGGTCTTGTCTGTATCTAGTCTGGATTGTGTCTAGTCTAGTCTTATATTTCTTACTTAATTTAAGATATGTATACATCTCTAAATAAAAGAAAGCTCCCACTTGTTCCAAAAATTCCACATTACATTGCAAAATTAGTCAATTTATCTCTCCATTAGTCGAGGGACATACACGAGAAGAAAAAGGCTTTCTATATTCTTTCGTTGCTTGTATTTAGTCTTGCCTGTGTATAGTCTTGTCTGTATCTAGTACCGACAGTGTCTAGTCTCCTCTGTCAAGTTTTGTCAGTGCCTGGTCTTGTTCTTCTAATCTGGTTCGTGTCTAGTCCTGTTTAGTCGTGTCTAGTCTAGTCTCTTAACTGTGTATAATTCTGTTTATGGTTAGTCTTGTCTGTGTATAGTTTTGTGTGTATCAAGTATTGTCTGTGTTCAGTCTTATCTGTGTCTAGTCTTGTCTGTGTTTAGTCTTCTAGTTGTTTAGTTTTGTATGTGTAGAGCCTCGTCTGTGTCTAACCTCGGCTGTATCTATTCTTATCTGCGTCTAATCTTGTCTGTGTCTAGTCTTGGCTTATCCGTGTCTTGTCTTGTCTGTGTCTAGTCGTCTCTGTGTCGAGTCTTGTCTGTGTGAAGTCTTGTCTCGGTCTAGTATTATCTACATCTGGTCTGAGTCTAATCTTCTTTTTATATACTTGTGTCTGTCTATAGCAGTGGTTCTCAAACTGGGTGCCGCGGCACCCTGGGGTGCCGCGAGAGTATGCCTGGGGTGCCGCAGCAATAATCAAGAAATGTAAAAAGAAAATGACATGAGGGGTAAACGAATTTGAGTTACTACTTTTAATGCAAAGTTATGGACAATTGGCTAAAATCTGGATTGGTTTAAATCATTCATGTTCGTCTGCTTCAGTTCGCGAAAGCGCAACTCACGACCAAAAGATAATTCGAGGAAAAATAAGGAAATATGATCCTAGCTACCTCATATCGTTTGGCTTATGTTTCTGTTGGGAACGAACAAGCACCGGAAGGGCAATGCGTTACCTGTCATAAAATTGTTGGTAACAGCGGTTTGGTTCCATACAAATTTAAAAGACATCTGGAATGGAATCAGTCTGATTTAGTACATAAACGTGAAGAAATCTTCAAACGAAATTTGTTCTAAAAGTCAAAATTTGTCAAAAAAGAAATCTGTGCCGCGAAATTTTTGTAGCCCGACAAGGGTGCCGCGATATTTTTTTAGGTCGATAAGGGTGCCGCGGCAAAAAAAAGTTTGAGAACCATTGGTCTATAGTCTTGTGTATGTGTGGTCTTACCTGTGTCTAGTATTGTCGGTGTCTAGCCTAGTAACTACATCTTATATGTGTATAATCTTGTTTGTGTCTAGTTCTGTTAATGTCTAGTCTTGTCTGTGCATAGTTTTGTAGGTGTCAAGTACTGTCTGTATTTAGTTTTTTCTGTGTCTAATTTTGTATGTGTTTAGTTTTGTTAGTGCATAGCATTGTCTGTGTCTAACCTTGTCTGTGTGCAGTCTCTATCAAGTTTTGTCTCTATCAAGTATTGTCTGTGTTCAGCCTTGTCTATGTGTAGTCGTGTCTGTGTCTAACCGAGCCTGTGTTTAGTCTTGTCTGCGTCTAATCTTGACTGTATGTACTCTTGTCTGTGTCTGGTATTGTCTGTATCTAGTCTGGTCTGTGTATAGACTTGCCTTATATTTCTTACTTAATTTAAGATATGTATACATCCCTAAGTAAAAGAAAGCTCCTAGTTTTTCCAAAAATTCCGCATTACATTGCAAAATTAATTAAGAGAGAAATACCGCACAAAACAAACTCTCTAGTTACTTAATTTAAGATATGTATACATCCCTAAGTAAAAGAAAGCTCCTAGTTTTTCCAAAAATTCCGCATTACATTGCAAAATTAATTAAGAGAGAAATACACAAAAAGGAAAAGGCTTTTTATATTCTTATCTTGTTTGAATATAGTCTTGCCTGTGTATAGTCTTGTGTGTCTATAGTCTAGGCTGTGTCTAGTCTCCTCTGTCAAGTTTTGTCAGTGTTCAGTCTTGTCTATGTCAAGTCTTGTCTGTGTCTAGTCGTGACTGTGCCTAGTCTTGTCTGTGTCTGGATCTAGTTTGGCCTGTGTCTAGTCTTGTTTTATATTTATTACTTAATTGTGTACTTTCTTGTGTGTCTACTTGTTTGTGTGTCTAGTCGTGTCTTTGTCAACTCTTATCTCTGCCTAGTATTATCTGTGCATATTCTTGTTTGTGTCTTCTTCTTCTTCTCTTTTCTTCTCTTATCTTCTCTTTATATACTTTTGTCTGTCTATAGTGTTGTGTTTCGCCTGTGTTTAGTATTGTCTGTGTCTAATCTTGTCTGTGTCTAGTCTATTGAACCTAATCTATCGTTTAGTACGTACTAAACTAGAGATACTAGACTAGACACAGACAAGTGTGTGTGTGTGTATAATCTTGTTTGTGTCTAGTTCTGTTTATGTCTAGTCCTGTCTGTGTATAGTTTTGTATGTGTCAAGTACTGTCTGTGTTCAGTTTTTTCTGTGTCCAGTCTTATCTGTGTCTAGTTTTCTGTTTGTTTATTTTTGTCAGTGAATAGCCTTGTCTGTGTCTAGTCTGTCTATGCCTAGTCCTGTATGTGTCTAGTTTTGTCTGTGTCTAGTATGTCTGTGTCTAGTCTTGTCTATGTCTAGTCTCCTCGGTGTAGAGCATGCTCTGTCTATTAGTTTGTGTCTAGTCGTGTCTGTGGCTTGTGTTATTTATAAAGCGGAAATTATTTCATATGTCACATTTCTTACAATTCAAGTTTATTTACAATTTATTGATTATTTATTATTATTTCAAGATATATTATCTAAATCATTACATATGAAAATAAAAAAAAAGTATATTATTTCAATAATGTATAGATGGATGTCTCTGATTGTAAGTAAGAGAAAGCTCCTAGTTTGCCCAACAACTCCCCATTACATTGCAAAACTAGTCAAGAGAGACATACACAAGAAAAAAATCTGTTTATATTACAGGCGCGTGCAAGAAAGAAATGGTTTACTGATCTTTCTCTGGTAATCCCCTCCTACATAAAAACAGACGGACGTACGGACGGTGAAAGGCGGCAAAGAGAGGTACGTACGGCTTAAGCACATGTCTATGATGGTACTGTCATTTAACAATCAAGAAGGCTGATAGTAAGTTGTAATCGTGGTGCTTGAGAAAAAAGTTTGTTTTTTGAGATTTCGTATTTTAAATTGGATGGATTTTTTGAAATGATGTTGGAGTGTCGTTGGGTATTTTTGGTGTTAATGACTGTGTTTTGTGCGGTTTGTTGGGGTGAAGAAGTTGTTGAGAGTGTTGGAGATCAAGATGTTCAGGAGACAGTCGGGAGGGCTTTGAGACAGGATTTTGGAGGATCAAATGTAAGAATTTTTATTGACAAACATAAAATATACACTTGAGAATTGGAATTGAAATAAAATAACTAGTTTACAAGAGCTTTGCTGAAATGAGATGAGTGTTTCTTTACAATAAATTCAGGAATATATATATATTTTAATAATTCAAATATATAATTTTAATTTAATTCATTATTTTATATATTTAATCAAAAATTATTTATGTGAAAAATTTCGTTGATAAAATGTTTATTAATTAATTACATTATAGGCAAATGCAAATGGCATAATAATAATCTTATTCAAAACAATAATAATCTTCAAAAAGTTTGCAATTGGAGGTTTCATTAAATTGTGCGCCATCCACTACACAAATTATATGTTCTTTTATTTGCAGTATATTTAACATTATTTTGGTTTAAAAAATCATGTAAAATAGTAAGATTATGGTAATTTAAAAAAAAATGTTGTTATAAATAAATTTGTTTAAATCATTGTTACTTTCTTTAGATAATAAATAAAAAAGTGGTTTTAAAATGTGCATTAACAAACTTTATCTTTACCAATACTGATAGTGTTATGAAGTCTTACATTATTTCAATGAGAATAATATCTTTATTAGTTCTAAGATCTTGATAGAATTCCATGAACAATTTCAATTTGTTCCAATTATTTTTATTTTGTTAGATAACAATTAACAACATTAAAATAGTTTTATAATATGCTTTGATAACATTTTATTGTATTGTTAATATAAAAATGAGATTCTCTAAACTAGAAAATTAAAATAATTAGATAGAATAATAATAATAATCTTTATTGTCACTAAGAGGGAACAAATGGGTATCGACAATAAGGTCTTTCTGCCAGGGAATACAATATTTTAGGTATAAACTATTTGAAGAAAAAAAAGTATGAGGTACTGTTGGTTTATTAGATAGATTTATCTATTTTATTTTTACAACATTTATTTTATTTAAACAAATAATAAATGAATATAATAAATATGCATTGATAAAATTTGCATTAATTTCAATATGTTGCAATTTAAATAAATTAACAAAATTATTTTTTCACCTAAAATTAGTGAAATTAAATATTTTTTCAAAAATTTTATATTATCTCTCGACTATTATACATTATCTATCAACAATATTTACTTTTTAAATAGATTATCTTAATGAAATTTTATTATTTTATTTATTTATTGAAAAAAAATATTAGTATGATATTTTAAACAAATGTGTTGGCTCAAAGTCATCATCCAATTAAATAACACATATTTCTTTAATATGATGGATTATTGAATTGGTGCTTTATATAGATAAGATTCACATAATTTATTCTATATAATATAAAAATGAATGAAGTTTTCATCGAGAACGCGGAAAATGTGTGTCTTCAAAGAAGACAAAATACAAGTGCTGCAAGAACCCTTGGAATTGGGTTGTTGAATAAAATAAAATTATCGATTTTTTTTATGTATTCTAAAACCTTATTATAAATAATTCGGATGTGCGATGCGAAAGAGTAAAAAAAAATTCAAATAATTATAAACAATTTAAAGTGATACAATTTTTAAAATAATCACGTGACTCCGAACGCGCCATAATTTGTTTGTGACGTCGAAAGGGTGAAACTTCATACCAACATTGAAACATAAACATTTTTTATAAAAACGTCGTTTTAGGATTTTTTCAGCGCACTGTTTGAAACCATTGGTTTCGACGTTTAACTATGTGTGACATTTACAAACATTTTTGTGTATTCCTACACAACTACCTTTTGGAGTTCTTTTTGTAGTATTCCTACACGACGGTAGGAAACAAGCACGATAACTTTTAATATTTGACTTTTAATATTTGACTTTTAATATTTAACATATTTGACCTAGTCTACTACAGCTACTGTATCAACAAAGTCAGGCACGGGTAGAAATTACCCATTTTACGTCACAACGCGAGTTTAAATATATATTTTCAATTTGTTATACCTTTTTAATTACAACGAAAGAAAGAAAACAAAAACTTATATATGAGCTTTCTATTTATGACAAAAAAAAATTATTCAAATACCCAATTGAGTTGTTGGAAATCAATCATCGATTTTTTATGTATTTTAAAACCTTATTATAAATAATTTGGAAGTTCGATGCGAAATTTATCAATTATAAACAATTTAAAAGTGATACAATTAAAAAAAAAATATCACGCGATTGAAAATGATTTGTCGACTTGTTTGTGACGTCGTAGGGGTAAAATAATTTCTAAATAGTACACGGCCGACGTTTCTATATTGTTGTCTGTATTGATTTTTACAAATAAAACTAATTTTATTAAGCAAATAATGTGTGATAAAGGATTTACAAAGAGCTACTCAGATAATATACCTAGTGTGGATATATTTACAATATATTATACAGGTGGGAAAAAAATCATGCATGCGCACGAATCCATCAGGTTTTCAAAATAAAAAATTAGGTCGGATACTTTTCTAACAGACCACGTAAGTAGGGAAAGATCCTATGTTCTGGAACCACCGCCACCACCAACCTTTGGACCCTGACAGTTTAAAAGGCCGCTGGCAGATGGCGCTTTAGTTCAGCTTTTTACTGACAGATGGCGGTTTTTACTGACAGATGGCGTTTTGATTCATTTAACACTCAGATGGCGCTCATGCGTATAGTTGGTCGCATATATCAGCGGGTATTGGGATAGAAAGTCTCTTGTGCAGTTGGTTGCAGAAGACTACCTAAACAGGGTGTGAGGCCTATGTAACGTCACGCTAAACAGAGTGTGAGGTATATGTAACCACACGCTACATACTCTTTTAGACCTCACACTCTTTTAGTGTTTTAAAGTTGTTTAAAAACTGATTACGTCTGACTAAAAGCTGATTAAAGTAGATTAAAATTTGATTAAAGTTGATAATAAAGTTGAATGGAATGCGGTGGCGGTGGTTCCAGAACGTACTATCTTTCCCTACTAGTCCGGTATGGTCTAGTATTATCTAAACTAGTCCTGTACAGTCTGGTATTATCTAGTCCGGGCTAGTCTTCTGCAACCAACTGCACAAGAAACTTTCTATCCCAATACCCGCTGATATATGCAACTATACGCATGAGCGTCATCTGTAAGTAAAAAGCTGAACTAAAGCGCCATCTGTCAGTAAAAAGCTGAACTAAAGCGCCATCTGCCAGCGGCGTTCTGAACTGTCAGGGTCGAAAGGTCGGTGTTGGCGGTGGTTCCAGAACATAGGATCTGTCCCTACTCACGTATATCTTCCTTAGGAAGCTATTAATTAAAAAAAAATCGTCGGTCCAGTAATCCATCCGATGGAGGACTCTTCAACAGATTTCTTCAACAGGTAATTTTCAACAGATTTTCAAAAATTTAGTCTCGAAAGATTTCGGCTAAATTATTCTGTGAGAAAAACTTGCAATAAATTAGTGAAAATGGCGAAAACATTGTGAAACCGCCGATATTTTTGATATTATGAGCATTTGAACTAAATGAACTGGAAAATCTTTCAGTCCTTTCGGATAAAATGAAAAAAGGTCCTAAAATTTTCCGAAAATATCGCAAAAAAAATCCAAAAACAAGACGTTTGCAGAGTTCCTAGCATTGTATGCTCTTTGTTCCTTCTGTTAAATCATCTGGCCGACAATACCAATTTGCAGAAGTATCACTGAAGAAGGTGGCTCGTAAATACAAGTAGATGTAAAGAACTGTTGGTGGCTAAAATTAAATTAGACTTCGGCTTAGAAACCCTATAAGATACCCAGTTTAGGCTTGGGAATCTTTTTTCACGCACATCTCTGTGTTGTGTGGGGCTCTCTATCCAAGTTCTTAGTGGCCAGCATACCCACTAAAACCCCTCCGCCTGGCTGCACTCGGTATCGTTTAACACATGTTTCAAGTGCGTCCTCCCTCATCCTGTGAGTAATTAAGGGAAGCATCCTTCCCTTAATTTCAAAAGACGCCGTTGGGTTGTTGCAACTTACTGCTGCCGTCCGGCTATTGCTTGATGTTTAAGTTGCGCGTAGTTTCTCAGCTTTCTGTCTACTTCTCTCGTCCTTCTCTTTGCAGCTGATAATGTCGTATAAGGCTTTGTTGATGCTATTCCAATTGCTTTCCGATTTTAACATGAACTCTATTGTGTCCCGTGGCTCTATATCGTTTGGGAAATGTTTCTCATAGCGCCCCAACTGTTACAGTCGTAAATGGTGTGCGCCACGGTGTCCTCTTCGCCGCAATATTCACACAAGCTGTTGGGAGCTCGGCTAATCTTGTGCTTAATCTCGGATACATCCATTTGCGCTGAGGACTTGAGTTAGTAGATTAAAATCTGATTAAAGTTGAATGGAATGCGGTGGCTCCAAAACGAACTATCTTGCCCTACTAGTCCGGTATAGTCTGGTATTATCTGATCTAGTCCGGGCTATTTTGTTCCGTGGCTCTATATCGTTTGGGAAATGCTTTATCACAGCGCCCCAAACCGTTACAGTCGTAAATGGTGTGCGCCACGGTGTCCTCTTCGCCGCAATATTCACACAAGCTGTTGGGAGCTCGGCCAATCTTGTGCAGGTAATCTCAGAAACAGCCATTTGCGCTGAGGACTTGAGTTCGCTGATAACTCAGCTCTCCGTACTTCCTCTCTACCCATTCTTCCACGTTCTTTATAAGCAACTTTGTCCATTGTCCCTTTTCACAGGCTTCCCATTCAATTTGCTACGCCCGGAATAGTTCCGACCTTCCTCTCTTCTTTATTTCATCTTTGCTTTTCTGGGTTTTACTGCGTCTTGCTATGTAACAGCTCTATTGGTGCTATGTCAGCTATAAGTAGGACCGCTTCTCTAGAGACAGTTTTATAGGCACTACTTGTTCTGATTGCCAGCATTCTTTGGATCGGTCCAAGCTTGCGTTTTTTACTTCTACGCACCATACATTGTGTGGGGGAAGGCTATGACCTCGCCCATACAAGGGACGCGTAGAGCATTGCAGAGTGGGCCACTGAACATAGCAGTTTTCTCTTGCTGCTTCGTGGTCCTCCTATATTAGGCATAAGCCGTTCCAGTGCTGACAGAAATTTTTGGGCTTTTCAGCAGCTTTTATGACGTTCTTTCTAAATATTCTGATATTTCTGATTCTTATCAATAAGTTCGGTGGTGGTTCCAGAACATAGGATCTGTCCCTACTCACGTATATCTTCCTTAGGAAGCTATTAATTAAAAAAAAATCGTCGGTCCAGTAATCCATCCGATGGAGGACTCTTCAACAGATTTCTTCAACAGGTAATTTTCAACAGATTTTCAAAAATTTAGTCTCGAAAGATTTCGGCTAAATTATTCTGTGAGAAAAACTTGCAATAAATTAGTGAAAATGGCGAAAACATTGTGAAACCGCCGATATTTTTGATATTATGAGCATTTGAACTAAATGAACTGGAAAATCTTTCAGTCCTTTCGGATAAAATGAAAAAAGGTCCTAAAATTTTCCGAAAATATCGCAAAAAAAATCCAAAAACAAGACGTTTGCAGAGTTCCTAGCATTGTATGCTCTTTGTTCCTTCTGTTAAATCATCTGGCCGACAATACCAATTTGCAGAAGTATCACTGAAGAAGGTGGCTCGTAAATACAAGTAGATGTAAAGAACTGTTGGTGGCTAAAATTAAATTAGACTTCGGCTTAGAAACCCTATAAGATACCCAGTTTAGGCTTGGGAATCTTTTTTCACGCACATCTCTGTGTTGTGTGGGGCTCTCTATCCAAGTTCTTAGTGGCCAGCATACCCACTAAAACCCCTCCGCCTGGCTGCACTCGGTATCGTTTAACACATGTTTCAAGTGCGTCCTCCCTCATCCTGTGAGTAATTAAGGGAAGCATCCTTCCCTTAATTTCAAAAGACGCCGTTGGGTTGTTGCAACTTACTGCTGCCGTCCGGCTATTGCTTGATGTTTAAGTTGCGCGTAGTTTCTCAGCTTTCTGTCTACTTCTCTCGTCCTTCTCTTTGCAGCTGATAATGTCGTATAAGGCTTTGTTGATGCTATTCCAATTGCTTTCCGATTTTAACATGAACTCTATTGTGTCCCGTGGCTCTATATCGTTTGGGAAATGTTTCTCATAGCGCCCCAACTGTTACAGTCGTAAATGGTGTGCGCCACGGTGTCCTCTTCGCCGCAATATTCACACAAGCTGTTGGGAGCTCGGCTAATCTTGTGCTTAATCTCGGAAACATCCATTTGCGCTGAGGACTTGAGTTAGTAGATTAAAATCTGATTAAAGTTGAATGGAATGCGGTGGCTCCAAAACGAACTATCTTGCCCTACTAGTCCGGTATAGTCTGGTATTATCTGATCTAGTCCGGGCTATTTTGTTCCGTGGCTCTATATCGTTTGGGAAATGCTTTATCACAGCGCCCCAAACCGTTACAGTCGTAAATGGTGTGCGCCACGGTGTCCTCTTCGCCGCAATATTCACACAAGCTGTTGGGAGCTCGGCCAATCTTGTGCAGGTAATCTCAGAAACAGCCATTTGCGCTGAGGACTTGAGTTCGCTGATAACTCAGCTCTCCGTACTTCCTCTCTACCCATTCTTCCACGTTCTTTATAAGCAACTTTGTCCATTGTCCCTTTTCACAGGCTTCCCATTCAATTTGCTACGCCCGGAATAGTTCCGACCTTCCTCTCTTCTTTATTTCATCTTTGCTTTTCTGGGTTTTACTGCGTCTTGCTATGTAACAGCTCTATTGGTGCTATGTCAGCTATAAGTAGGACCGCTTCTCTAGAGACAGTTTTATAGGCACTACTTGTTCTGATTGCCAGCATTCTTTGGATCGGTCCAAGCTTGCGTTTTTTACTTCTACGCACCATACATTGTGTGGGGGAAGGCTATGACCTCGCCCATACAAGGGACGCGTAGAGCATTGCAGAGTGGGCCACTGAACATAGCAGTTTTCTCTTGCTGCTTCGTGGTCCTCCTATATTAGGCATAAGCCGTTCCAGTGCTGACAGAAATTTTTGGGCTTTTCAGCAGCTTTTATGACGTTCTTTCTAAATATTCTGATATTTCTGATTCTTATCAATAAGTTCGCCTAGATAATTAATTAAACTCTTTGGTTTAATGGTAGAGTCTCTGAGTTTGAATGGGCTTGGCAATTAAGGATAAGCGCGCAACCATCGGCTTGGGAACAAAAAAGATACCGATATGAGGTTTTGGAAGCACGACAAAGAAACGAAATCGCAGACTTGGAAAACTGGATGAAGATACCTACCCGGGCTGATCTTGCACAGCTATACACAGGGCGTGACCTCTATGGCGATAGTAGGGGAAAAAAGTTCGTTCTGGAACCACGTTCTGGAAATTTAATTCATAAATTTGATCGCAGTAAAATTGACCTTGACCTTCAATTGAATTTGACATTTTCTAAAAAAATATATTCGGTTTAATTCAGCTGAGTAGGAGGTGCTAAACGTCAATGTACCTGCTTGAAACCATTGGTTACGACCTTTCACATTATGTGGTACATTTAAAAATATTTTTTGAGGAATTCTTTTTGCACTAATCCTACACGGTGTTACGAAAAAAACTCCATAAATTTTAATAGTTGACTACTTGACATATTTGACATGTCTACTATAACTACTGTATCAACAAAGCCATGCGCGCCATTAAATGCGCGAATAGAAATTACCCTTGTTACGTCACAACCTGTGTTCGGTTTTTCAAAAAAAGAGTTCAAAAATTTATTTTCAATTTGTTCAAAACAAAAACAAAAAATTGTTTTGTTATAAAACTTATACATGATTTTCCGATTTATGACAAAAAAAATATTCAAAAACCTGTCGACTGGAATATTATCAAAGCATCTTGAATTGATGACGTGAATAAACCACAGAATTTACATTAAATGAAGAACAGTTTTCAACACGAAATAGAAAATCTAACCCCACATCCTTTGCAATACCCTGGAAAATGCAGAAAAGAGCCCAATATGCATGAATAAAAATGCGGTCATTGTTGGAATTTTCGTGCCTACGAATGTCTTTGATTTGAATCTTTGAAATCTATATATAATAACGTTTTTTCATTTAATACAAAGCGCCACCAATTAATTTTATTTTGATAATAAATTCATTGGAGATTTCATTATAACATCAATTTCAATAACATTATTAAATACTAGCACTAATTGTTTAATTATAAACTAGATATTAATTACTAAAATATAGATTTCGCCTATCACATTTCAAGTCTCGATTTATCATCATTAAAATCATTAATTACGGTTGATTAAATTATTAGTCGGTCAACGTATACACTAAAGTTTTGGTGTTTAATTTGAAAATGCGATCCATCATTTTTCGTTTATTTTCAATTTTTACGGAATAATCTATTTTCTGATCCGACACATTTTCTTACTGCCACATGCATGTCCAATAACTTTAATAATAATTGCATAGATTATAGAATAATTTATTGCAAAACAATAAAATTTAAATATTTAATCCATATCAATACGCATAACACAAAACTCAAAACAAGTTTAATTAGTACATAGTTATTCCGTCTCAGCTTGCACAATTCCATAAATTACGGACATCTATATAAATATGTCTTGCATGAAATGTGAAAAATGTTAATTAATTTCTAACCAAAATGTATAGATTACATTTAGATGCATGTACACTGATAAAAAATTGTGTTGGTTTAAATATTACACATGAAATTATCCTCATTCATATTTCGAATATGAATATTACAATGGTGGCTCGCGAGCCGCATGTGGCTCTTCAAGCGATTTATTGTGGCTCACTTCAAGAAGCACAGATAATAGTACAAATATGGAAATATTATTAAAATATGAAAAAAAGTCTACTTGAGAAGAAAAAAAAAACAATTCAACTCACAATGCTTTTATTTTAATAGTTTTTATTATTACATATTTGTTACAGTTTTGTATTTATTCATTGCTTGTTGAAGGTGTATGAATTTGTTGAAATTAATTTTGTACAATTAGATTGATAATTAGAAATGGAACATCGGATTAACTCTTTTAGGTGCTGGTTGCTAAACTGTGATCGGAACTTCGATTTAATAAATTTCATCGTTGAGTATAATGATTCAACGTCATATGTCGATCCAAAAATCGACAGCAAACGATAAGCTGCATTTTTAATTTTTTTGTACTTAGCTCTTTGTACGCATTTCCAAAATTCATTAATCGATTTTGCCGATTTATGGAACATTTAAAGAGGTTGGTCCTCTTGCAACTCTATTTATTCTAATTCTCCTGCTGCCATTTGAGGAAGTGAACATTTATCGATTTAAAAACCATTACTAATCACATCAATTTCAGAGGGATTTAATAAAAATACAATTGGGTATTGGAATAATTTTTTTTTGTCATAAATCGAAAGCTCATATATAAGTTTTATAACTAAACTATTTTTTTTGTTGTAATTAAAAACAAATTGAAAATATATTTTTGAACTCGGTACCGAAAACAGGTCGGTCGCGTTGTGACGTAACATGGGTAATCTCTACCCGCGCCTGACTTTGCTGATACAGTAGCTGTAGTAGCCATGTCAAATATGAAAAATATTGACAAATAGACAAATTTAAAAGACAAATATTATAAGTTATCGTGCTTGTTTGGTACCATCGTGTAAGAGTACTGTAGGAGTAAAAAGAACTCAAAAAATGTTTTAACCCTTAACCACCTGCCATACGTCTCAGGTGAGAAAATTACTGCTACTTTGGGTCTGAGAGACGTATGTCAGGTAGTTAGGGGTTAAATGTCCAACATTGTTAAACGTCGATACTAATGGTTTTAAATAGTGCGCCAAAAAAATCCTAAAACGACGATTTTATAAAGAACGTTTATGTTAGAATGAAGTTTCACCCTTTCGACGTCACAAAAAAATTATGGCGCGTTTGGAGTCCCGTGATTATTTTCAAAATATTATCACTTTTAAATTGTTAAATTGTATACCCATTTGCAACCCAATTGTTATTTTTAATGGTACCAAATCTACAATTGTAGATTATTCTAATTTTGTTTTATAGTTATTGATGGCTACAAGAGGAATATCCGATTCTGAAATTGATTGTCTTTTATTTATTGGAGAAAGGAAAGTGATTAAAGGTATTTTCTCTTATATCCCTTTGGAAAAGTTGTAGCTTTGTTTTACAACTGAAAATCTTCCGACTTAATTTCATATTAAATAACGACTGTTGCTTTAACATAGCGTTAGTTTTTACAATTTTTGTTTTTTAGAGTTTTTAACGTCTTTCCAGTATAAGTGGTTAAGAATGTTATGAAGTTTGATCAATTTGATCAATATGCACAGAAAGTTATAAAACCTTTACATATAGTTAAGTATGTTATGGAATAATAGAAAAAAATTCATATCAAATTACTAAACCATTTAATATTTATTGCTATTCGACAGTTTTTACATGGTGTCTTATGAGAACACCTTATTCTCGGTATAAAAAGAGTTAAAAAAATGTCACAAATAATGTATGAAACATTTCCAAAAAATCAGATGAGCAGCTTTAATATTCGCTATACTGTTGCAAAACTTCATCGTGATTAACTAACTACATTTTTTATGAGACATCGATTAAATTTCGTTGAAATATTGCCTAAAACAAATTTATACCGTAAAAGTGTGGCAACTACGATGCATATTACTTCATAGTGGGGGCTAGGGAGCGTGGATTTTAAAATTGTTTCATTCTTTTTACGTTGATAAAATTTAACATTCTTGATTAAACTAAAAATCTAATATTTGGAATATGCTCTTAAGAGGGCACGGCACGGAGGCTAGATGGAATAAGAGAAAATTAGATTAGTTAGATAAGAAAGATTAGTTCATTGTGCAAAGCAGCAATTCATTATTTAGGAATATTATTGATGTACAAAAAAAGGTCTTTTTGGAGGCGCGGTTCCAAAGATTTTCAGGGAAGTAAATTTGGCTCTCGCTGCCACACGTCTGGCCACCTCTGTCATATTACAACTATACTATGTTACCGATGTGTACACTCAGAAAAGTATGAGAGAACTATTATCACCATCAGAACACTCGAGTTCACGTAATGGAAAGAGACTTGTACAACGGGCGATACATACTGTGCTTATCACGTGCTATTGCGTGAACTCACGGGACGTAATAATAATGTGTTTGTAGATTAAACTAACATTGCCTTAAAATTGCGATTTTTTATAAATTGAAAATTCCAAGAAATACAAATATTTGAAACTAACTCACCGGTCTGCCTAATTATATAAAAACTATGCCGGTCAATTAAGATACTAGGGTGTTATGTGCTTACAAATATTTGCAACTGACTGACCTGTCTGTCTAATTATACATAAACTATGCCGTTCATTTGCGCCACTAGGGTGTTTTGCGCTAACTGTTAATAGCTATTGACACCCCTTAATTTTATTTCGATGCCAATTTGTGACTAATAGAAAACACCATGTAATACTAATGCTTCAGAAGACTGACGGATGTGTCAAATAATATTAAAACGATACTTGCCAATTACGTCACTGTAGCGTTGTTTTTACATATTATCAACGATCGTTGACGTTAACTGGCGATTTTTGACTAATTTAAAACAAGTATTAATTTTTTGTTTTGCGACTACAATGAAGTCATTAAAGCACTCATATGGGTTCGTTAATAGCTCGCCGGGTGCGATACAATTTTCTCAATATGTATCGGCTATTTTTTTATTTAAAAATGGCATAAAACGGCGCAAAATAGAAAAGGTAGTATAAAAAACTCATTCATAAGGCGTTTTTCACAACTCCTCGCTACGATCGTCGTTTTCTAAACATGGACGTGTGCGTGAAAAATCGCGCTTATTGAACTCGTTCTTTAATATACAGATATACTATTACAGACGTACTAGCTGGCCAAGTATATGGCACATTGTTTTAGTGGTTGCTGATTGGTAACGTTTAATGGCGTTAATTCGGAGCTTTTTAGATTCAAAGCAAAATTTCTCGTTTTTCATGTAGAAATTGGCTTAATTATTCTTACAATGTTTATGTAATAATTTACAATGCAAAAGGGTAGTAAGAAAATTTAGTCTATATTGAGTTTAAGATTAAGATCCAAAGTACCAGAAAATTAGTATACCCTTAAATACCACACCTGGGAGTAATGTTAATTTTTATTATTTTGTAAATTATTATTGTTTTTTAATATATATTATAATGATACAGTTGACAAAAAAATATTAAACTTTATTATTTGATGTATTTTTTTGACTGGTACTTATAAGTACCTTTGGATGTAAAGAGGAAAAAAAATGGAATGCGTTTATTTTCTGAATATTTATTCGAACTTTTCTTAGTAGTGAAAGTAGTAGAAAAGAGCATTAGACGTTATCGAAATATATCATGATATTGCACAAAACAATTTTTTTCATTCACACATAGAAAAACACCACATAAAGAACAGGTTGAGTGTGGTTTAGATTGGATTCCTTGAGCACTACACATTTCACACCTTCCTCTCCTATCAACAAATTGCGGCCAATGATTTCCTCTGTTACCCAGCCTAATTTCATTAGATACGCTGTAATTGTAACGTCTTTTTTTTGGGATAGGGACTGAAGTTGAATTTTCTTTTAGCTTGCTCACATTTGGGAGCTCTGCTGCATAATCCAATAGTTACTTCTCTTCTGAAGTCTAGTAGAGTTTTGGGATCGTCTCTAATTTTTTTGTTTACAACGAAGGCATTAACAAAAGCAATTTCCAAACAACCCCAAAATATTCTGTGCCACCATTTTTTGGAACGTCTGTCGATCCCGTAGCATTGGCGAAGTTGGTCGTGGTAATCAACCACCCCTCATAAATTTATTATAATCATTAACCATTTCAGGTCCACGAATATATAAAATGGTACCATCGCGCAATTTTCTTTTGATTTGTACACTTTCAGTTCCATGAAAATTAGAGGCTAGGGTAACTACTTTATTGTCTTTCCATTTGAAGAAAGTAATGCCAGTATTTGATGTTTTGTGATCAAAGTCACCTCGCTTTAAATTTCTGTCAATTTTCATTCCTGTTGGAAGCCCTTTTCGGTTTGATCTTATTGTCCAACAAGCTAAAATCTTTTCAAGTTTTAGTTTCTCAAGTAGTTTTACAGTTGTGAAGAAGTTATTAAAATAAAACACTTTGCCCTTATTCCCTTCTTGTTTTGTCAATTCTAGGACAATTCTTTTTCCCAGATTAAAATCTTTAACATTTTCATTAGCTTTTTCAGTTTTCTCTTGGTAGTTTTCAAATCTTTTAACAAAGCCAGACATATCTGATAACATCCAGAATTTGAAACCTCTTTTCACAGGCTTTATTGGGTTGTATTGTTTAATTGAAGAACGACCCTTGAATTTCACAATTGATTAATCAACACACATTTTCTGTTCTCCTACGTAATTTATAAATACGGCATTGAGTGATTCAACAAAGGGCCGAACTTTATAAAGTTTATCTGTGTTATTTTTAGAAATAAGAGTGTTATCGTTGAGATGTAAATTGGCAAGTATCGTTTGGAATCTATTTCGAGACATGGTTTCCAGTACAATTTCTAGTTTCAAATCGCTTGCGGATGACCAATAACTTTTTAGATTTGGCACAATATGATATCCCATAAGGAAATTCAGTCCGATGAAAGCCAAAATTTCATTCTCTGTAATGTTTAGTATCTTGTTATTTTGAGTACCATACAGATTCGTTTGAAAAGTAATATCTGGAAATACGTCACCCAAAAGCTTTATAAACACATCTGCAGCAGTTATGCAATCTCAAAAATAAATTTCTTCCCAAGAACCAGCTTGATATTCAGGCAGTGGAGCAGTTGATTTCTCAATTTTTTGCCACGTTGCACGTACGTGGCTCCGCTCTAATCGGATCTTCGATTTCGTTTGCTTCATTGTCCTGCGTTAGTTCGGCTTCAGCCGCTTCCCGTCCTTCACACAAATCCTTCTGTTCAACGTCATTTTCATATATCATAAAAACATGTTCATTCTCATCTTCATTATCTGATTCAACGTCTGTTTGCAAGTTATTATCTACAGGTGGTAAATAATCGTCAAATGTATCATTGTTCACTATTTCCAGTAATTCTTTATCGGTCAAAGGCCGTTTACTTTCCCAAACAAATGACATCCTGTACAAAATTTAGAAATATTAAAATAACCACCAAAGGTACTTATGAGTACCATGCAGATAAAGATGTATATCTAACTTGAAATTGACGAAAACTATAAACATTTTAGTAGATAACACAAGTAAAGGTCTTACTTACACTAATAGCTCACTGGATTTGAAATCTGACAGCAAATAATATTATTTTTTCAATATAATTGAACGTGTTGTCTCCTTACATCTAAGCCGACACAAGAATCACGATTGAAATGAAGTAGGTCAGTGTTGCCAAATTTAACAAACAAATAAACGTTGTTTCTACATTACTTAAAAGTACCACTAGGGCCTCAAAGGCGTTTGATTAATAAGAGTGAAGTATATCAGGAATAAAAACAGCGGACTTAAAAGTACCATTGGGAGATAAATAGGCCTACAACAAAAAATTGTCTGGGACACTAAGGGTTAAGTATATATAAGGTTAGTTAAGCGCATGCGCGTCCGCCATGTTTAAAAGGCGGGAATATGAAAGGTACGGGCACATTTTGTTAATATGGCTGTACAACAAGGATCGTTGCCTTTATTAAGAGTCAAATTAAAAGAAAAATTAAGCGATGGTGCTTCATTAGTGCATCTTACAATTGAAGCACATAAGTGTATTCAGTTACGGCGTTGGTGAAAGTGGCATGGTCGTCCTCAAGGTGGAAATAAAGCAGAACTTGTTGAGAGGTTAGGATAACAATAATTTTGATATAAGGTTTTATATTATTAATTTAATTATTAATTAAAATAAATATTATTAAGGTATTTTTAAGGTTTTATATTATTAATTAAAATAAATTATAGTCAATAGAAATTATTTTTATTTAATCTGGCAAACATTTTTTGATCATTTAATCATTTTTTATAAATAAATAATGATAAATGTGAAGATATAACAAAAGATGATTTCATATGAAAAAAAATGTATACCAAAATTCTAGAAGTTTTAGGTGCATATTAATTTTTGTATATATTGTAGAGTTAAAAACGCTCTACGTAACAATGCTTCAGTAGATCCAGGTCTTGATATAGAAAAGTGGTTGAAGCTTGATGCACAAGATGAATCTGTTTGTAGTACAACTTGTATCAATTCTTTTCTTATACAGCTTCTTTTCATACAACTAATAGGGTCAGAATGTTCTGTTGTTGGACCACTTCCTCCTTCAAAATGAAGTGAACAAATGTATGGTGAGTCTTTATTAACCCTTATGTCAATACGCAGTCATCACAACGTCGTTCAATAGACGGGGTACCTGGGTACCAGGGCCGTTACACAACCCACAGACGGACTAACCCAACGTTTCTAAACCTATTTTTACGTTCGTACCCCTTGACCTATCGTCGCTAATCCACGTATCCCTAAAAAAACCTACCCCCAATTATGTATAATAACGATGTAAAACTTGTTCAATATATAACAAACAATAAAAATGGAAAGACAGTTCAGAGAATTCCCTTATTTTGATGATTAATTTAGATTGCAAGATTGGCGACATCCAAAATTAAAAAAAAAATGCGAAATACGGTCGGTTAGTGACCACCGTTTCTCAACCTTGGGTACGTGAAATTATTTCCGGAGGTGGAATAAACATGGTCATAAACATATTTTGATGTAGTTATCTACTATTACTTTTTATTTTTTCTTTTAAGTTCAATTTATCTATCAATGTACGCCATTACATATTTTTTTCTGCGTACCCCCGGAAATAATTTCACGTACCCCAGGTTGAGAAACGGTGGTCACTAACCGACGGTCTTTCGCATTTTTTAAAAATATTTTGGATGTCGCCAATCTTGCCAAGCTAAATTTATCATCAAAATAACAAAATGGTAAAAAAAGATAAACGAGCGCTGAATATTTTTGCGACAATTACGTGATGGATTATGTATGCCAGCGATTGAAGAACGATATCAAAATATTCAAATTATAAGAAATTTAACCACTGGGATTGCGATCGAAAGCACCTCTGGAAAACCAATAAATTCTACAAGCAGGGCAAAAACATCGAATCAGGCGGGTCTACTCAATAGACAGATTCCACTGAACGAAAATTTGTTGTAGGATCATGTTATATTTGTTACCAGGGTGTCTATAAAAACAGATACAAACGCGAAAATCATGTAAAGAATGCAATACAGAGTTTTTCTATTGCTTTTCACTATTCATCAAATGAATTTCCCTATTTGTCAAATAAATTTCACGCATGTCAATGTTATATCATAAGCTTTCCCTATTCATCAAATGACTTTCACGATATGTCAAATGGTTTTCCCTCTGTTATATATTTTCATAATAACGCTGAGAAACGGAAACAAATCAGTTTATTATTAATTATTATACATAAAAATAAGGTAATACATATTTTATCAACAAACAAGTTTATACTTTTAAGATAAAATTTCATTTTTTTCCAAACAATCTCTCAAATATGTTTCCATATGGTGCATACAAGTATAAACTTCTTTGTTGAAAAATATGTATTACCTTATTTTTATGTATAATAAGTAATAATAAACTGATTTGTTGCCGTTTCTCAGCGTTATTATGAAAATATACAACAGAAGGAAAAGCATTTGACATATCGTGAAAGTTATTTGATAAATAGGGAAATCTTTTGATATAACATTGACATGCGTGAAATTTATTTGACAAATAGGGAAAATCATTTGATGAATAGTGAAAAGCAATAGAAAAACTCTGTAAACCAGTTTACGATGGATGAACATTCAAAAGTAATTATATAATGTGACTCATGTTTTCAAGAATAAATTCAATATAAAAATATTTTATAACAATTTATAATAACTTTTATAATAAAATTAACTAATAAATACATTAATTCGTTTATTTATATATTAAGTAATATTTTTTATCCCTAGAGATAAGTTCTTAATAATTATTTATTTACACATGGGTACCCGGGTACAACGGGTATTGATCTATGGGGTATTTGACTTTTTTGGCATATTTGATTATTAATGTATATGAATCGATGTTAATAGACTTAAATAACGAGGATCTGAAAGGATTTGATAATTTTTCGTTAAATACAAAAGATATGTAAGTAAGAATATGCAAAAGGGTACTCGGGTACCCGGGTATTGACATAAGGGTTAACATCATCAACTACTTGGAATAAACCATCACCTAGTTCACATCTTTACATTCATTTTGCACATTTGCAAATTTTTACATGTTTTTGTGTCTTGACTTAATAAGTTTTCGACGAAATGCGAAAGAAGACTTTGGGAAAATTATAGAATAATATAAATTCTCCGAAAATATTTTACTACGCGTATCACTGCGACATACTCTATAACAACAACGTTTTTTGTTCCTTTTTATACTTTTGGAATTGTATACTTGGACTGAAATTCTTGTATTATTATTTTAAAGTCTGTATATATAACAATTAAAATCATACTGCTGATAATAAATTAGTAACTAATCTATTTTTTTTCTCCTAATTATATTGAAAATATTATTTTCACCGTTTATACGTCAAAAAGTGTCCGTAAAACATGGCGGTAATTGACGCTTCCGCACAAAAAAAATACAACTATAAAAAGGTCTATATTATAGATAATCATATAAACTTATTAAGGCCGAAATATAACTCTATAATATTATAACTCTATAATATTAAGTCCTATTAAGGCTATTATATTAAGTCTTATTAACTTGTTATTTTAGATTTTCTTACAAAATGCAACCTTCTCCTAAAATTATATTTTTTTAAATAATTCACAAAGAAAGAGAATGTCGCAGAACGAATATTAATAATAACTTCACACGGCACAAGGGTAAAACATAGCCTGAATATATAGATATATTCAACCTGTTCGTAGCTCTATAATATTAAGTCTTATTAAGCCTACAAAACAAATCTCATGTTGAAACAATTACTTCCCTTGCTAATACCACGCAGGATATTGAATTATACAACAGATATTTGCATACTATTACTAGCCCCCGTCCACTTTCGTGGCACTAAACGACATGAACTTAGCTAATATCATTTAAATCCATAACCTGCTAAGTACATATCTTTCTCCACAAATGTCAAATTAAAACCTAACCTCGCCAGTCATGAACGAGGTGTTCAAGTAAGTGTATTTCAATAATAATTATAATTCAAAACAGCAAAGCTGCACTAATGAGTGATAAATCTCGAAACGCGTCTGCAGATGGCTATTCACTTAAGATAAACAGAAAGATATGATTTTAAAAACAATATTATTTATTTAGTACTCGTTTAGTGCCACGAAAGTAGACTGGGGGTAGCAATAACATGCAAATATCTGTTGTTTAATTCAATATCCTGCGTGGTATTAGCAAGGGAAGTACTTGTTTCAACATGAAATTTGTTTTGTAGTATTAATTAGGCTTAATATTATAGTGCTACGAACTGGTTGAATATATGTGTATATTCAGGCAATATATCGCTCTTAATAAGTTTAGATTATTAAAGTGTCAAGCGGGTTGTACTTTACACTTTATTATATCATTGAAAATTTACGGTATGAAGTTATTATATATATATTATTAATATTTCTGGTTCCTTCTGCGACATTCTTCCTCTTTGTACCTTTTTTTAATTATATAAAAAAACATAGTTTTAGTGCGAAGGTTGTATTTTGTAAGAAAAGCTAAAACGACAGATCTACATTTCTATCTATTTTTGACTAGAACTAAGTATAAAGAATTGCCTGATTATCAAGACGTCAAGACGGAATCAAGGAATAGTAATGTCAAATTTTAAACGAAATATAAAAATATCACAGCGAGGTATCATTTAATGTGACAATTATTCACCGTATCATCACTCAAGTGTGACAATTGTTTTAATTTTAATAATACACTTTAATTACAAAGCTTCGCTATTTTATTTAATTTTCCGCATAATAATAATGTTATAAAAAATAACCTGAGCGAAATAACCTAATAAAAATTAGCACGCGTTTGGTCCTTAGTAATTTAGAGTGTTACAATTTTTTTGTTAGTATAACAGTAGATTGACAATTTGAAATATTATATATTTAATTTGTAGATAATAATTTTGTTAGTTCTTAGGCAGTTGATATTTTATTTAATGATAATTAATGCAATTATAACATTTCTGATTATTTAAAGGAAGTTTTAAATCGTAAAGTGAAACCAGTTAAAAAGCCTCCAACTAATTAATATCATAAAATATTTATGTTATTAATCAATCGAACGCAATTACAAAAAAGGCAATTAAAAAAAAACAACGCAATTGGAAACCTTTGGTTACATTTCCATCTTATAATAAATATTATTATTAAACACACAATTTAATAATTTAAATTTTGATTTCGTTCTAAACGACAATTTTCTAGAGAAGTAATGGAGAGATATTTCCCGGAGGCCTTAACGGAATTATGTCAGAATCGAAAGTAAAACCAGTCACAAAAATCCACACTAACATTGAGAACAAACTACAAATCTTTGCTAACCTTAAATAATTATTACATATTCCAACAAGATCGACAATGTTATAAAACATTTTGTAAACGACAACACACATGTAATAAGTTTGGCAAAAATGTATTCTTATCAAGGTAAATTGTTTTACTTGGAAAAACAAAAAAATATGTTGTTTTTATTCATAACATAAATATCTAAAAACTTACACAATCTATGATTTCACAAAGAATTAATAATAACACTTAATTTGAATCAGCTAAACTTAGAATAACTTCTAAAATCTAAAATTCCAGAAGTTTTACTAATATTCAGAAATCTAGGAACTAGTATCTAGAACTCTGGGAACTAGTACCTAGAACTCTGTGAACTGGTATCCAGAACTCTGGAAACTAGTATCTATAACTTTTTAACTTCAAATTAGGAACAAACAATTTCAAATTGGGAACAAACAATTTCAAATTGGGAACAAACAATTTCAAATTGTGTTTCAATATTACATTATGTTAAGTCTTTTATTTTATTTTCTTCCGTATTTGCTCTTTCCGGCTCATTATGAATGTCCTTTAATATAAACACCATTCCAGTTGTTTATTCCCGTTTTGAAATTGTTTATTCTCATTTTGAAATTGTTTGTTCCCAATTTGAAACTGTTTGTTCCCAATTTGAAGTTGAAAAGGTATAGAACTCTGGGAACTAGTACAAACCGTACGTTGGTAACAATTTTGACAATCATCACTGTGTTTGCTGGTGCTCGGAAAACCTCGATTTTGAATATCTTTATCTTTATCTTTATGTATTCTATGAATGATCTCACTGTTGTTTATTCGATCTTTTTACGAAACTCTCAACATCCTTCCATATAACCACATCTCGAATGCTTCCAGTTTATTGCTCATAGCATCGGTTAGTGTCCACGATTCAACTCCGTAAGAAAGAACGGAAAACACGTAACAACGCAGAATTCTCAGTTTCGTTAAAATCGTGAGGTCGTGATACTGTTGAAAACAGCTCTCGCTTTCTCGGTACGGGTCTTCACCTCTTGAGAATGATCCCACTGATCGTTTAGAGTAAGATATGAATATTGATTTACTGTAACAATTTCCAATGTGTGATCTACTAATAATCATTTATTTTGCTTTTTTGATGTTTATATCAAGGACATACCTTTCGGTACTTGCTGTTATTCTATTCATGAGGTGTTGTAGGTTTTACATGCTATTGGTATTGCTATTGTTATATAACCGTATCATCCGCGTACCGTATATTATTTATTGTTTCACCGATTAGTGGTATGCCAGTTTCCAGGTCTTCCAGAGCTTCCTTAAATATGTATTTCGAATAGATGTTGAATATCAACGGTGATAGTATGCAGAGATACGTACAAATACCTGAAGCAGAGAAGAGAAGGTTTCAAACCCCAAACAAGTTTATGCAGAGACGAAACGGGAAAAATCAAAAAACACGAGAGGACACCTGGACAAAGCACTTCGAAAAGTTGCTAAATCCGAGCACTACGGATAGTAGACTACAAACTATAGCTCCAGTAACACCATTAAGACAAGCAGAGCTACTGCCAATGGAGGAAGACAATAAACACACGCTGGTACCAACTATAGAAGAAGTTGTAACAGCAATCAACATGCATCGACGAAAATACAAAGCGAAATACTGAAACAGGGCGACGAAAAGCTAGCATGCTACTTACACCATATTCAGAAATATGGAAGAAGGAAGAGATCCCGCAAGAATGGAACGAGAGCATAATATGCCCGATATACAAGAAAGGCGATAGGATGATGTGCTCAAACCACAACGGAGTATCACTGGTGTGCAATGGATACAAAATATTCACGACGATAATTAACAACAGACTCAAGCATTTGCCTCAGATATAATAGGAGAGTACCAGGCAGGTTTTAGACCTGTTACATCTACAGTCAAACGTACTCTCAGCAAAGCCTGGGAACACAATGTCGACGTATACAATGTGTTCGTCGATTTCAAACAAGTTTACGACTCCATAAACAGAGACAAGCTATACGTGATACTGACAGAACTGGGCATACCAGAAAAGCAGGTAAGACTTGTCCAACTCAACATTTCAGAATGCACCGCAAATTTATCTAAATTTATCGGAAAGCTGTACATGTGGACAATAGCTGAAACAAGGCGATGGCCTGGCACTGATGCTGTTCAACCTCGCCCTGGAGCATGTACTAAAGACTGGAATAGGGAGAGATAACTCGCTAGTAAACAAATCCGTATAACTCGCAGCATACGCGGATGATATTGATATAATTAGACACACAAAACTAGCCACGGAGGAAGCTTATATATACAGCACTAAAATCGGCCTCCAAATCAACATCGACAAAACAAAGACGCTAGTGCAAAGTAGGACGGGTACACCAAAAATACAAACACAAGACAACTTGGAACAAGTAAACGATTTCAATTATCTGGGCGCAAACATCAATAGCAAAGGCCTGGAAGACGCGGAAATTAGAGCCAACGTGATTATGGCAAATAAAGCGTATTTCTCATTGGCGAATGTACTCAAGTCCAATGTGATACACAAAGACACAAAAATTAAGGTGTACAAAACAATCATCCGATCAATACTCGCATATGGCTGCGAAGTGTTGATAGGAAAATATGACAGGCCATTAAAGACGAACCAGTGTCAATATACGTGAAACTGCAGCGACTCCGGTGGGCAGGCCACATTATAAGAATGCCAGATGGTAGAATGCCCAAAAGAATCCTGAACGGCCGAATGGAGGAGAAGAGGCCGATAGGAAGTCCAAGAAAATATGGGAGGATGAAGTAGACCAGGGCGCCAGACGAATCCTTAAACTAGGAAGATGGAAGGAAGTGTCCCGCGAAAGAGAGGAATGGAGGAGGAAGCTAAGGGGGGCCAAGGCTCAAATTGGGCTATAGCGCCAGAAGAAGAAGAAATATGCAGCCTTGCCTTACTCCTCGTAGAATGTTCACCTCCTCTGTTCTCTCTCCCTCCACTCTAACAGTTGTTGACTGGTTCCGGTATAAGTTCATGATGATTCTTAAGTCTTTTCCATCTAGACCAAAGACCATCTAGTCCATCTAGACCAAAGTTTCTTTAAAGTATCTATCATCTTTGGATGTCGCACTCTATCGAAAGCCTTTTGGTATTCAATAAAGCAAGCAAAAATATCGCAGATCATATCCCTGCATCGTTGAAATATTACTTGGATGCTATAGAGTGCTAGATATGCTCGTGTACCCGCCGCATATCTGAATCCACCTGAACTGTGTTGGTGATATATGTTCTTCGCAGAGTCTATATATTCTCTTATGGATTATTTTGAGGAATAGTTTTAGAAGGTTCTAAACTCTTCTTTTTGCACCAGGCTTTTTGGGTAGGGTGATGAACTCGGACTTGGCCACTCTTGGAGGATGTTGCCGGAGTTATCTGAGTTATCTGAGTTATCTCCACTATAAATCACTATAGAAAGTATGTATTGGAAAAAAATTGTTTCGTTTTGTTCTATCTATATACACGTAGATAGATACTTATAAAATGTATATGACGTGAGTCCCAAAAGTCTTGGAAACCACACTTGCCATGGATTTGAACAAATTATCAAATGTTATAGAATTTTTTAGCTGTTAGTGGTCTTGCGGTTATGTCGCTATCTCGATTCCTAGGTAAAATTCCTAGGTTGCTAAGGTAAATCGCTATTTAGTGTTAAGTTCAACAATTTAATTAGTTATAAATAAAACGCCTTCTCCCAAATTTAACACTCATTTATTTTATAGTGTTGTCAATTATATAATTTACAAAGAAGAACAAACATTACAAGAGATGTTGAAGGTGTTGTCCTTTTTCACGAATACAAAAATTAATTCGCTATTTTATGTAATCGAACACATTTTGTAATACTGTTTTGTCTATCTCTTCACATTTTCTTATTACATTGTTTCGCAGATCTACTGTATGCACTGGACAGCTGAATACTGAATTTTTTAAATATGGAAAAAGATAAAAGTCCAGGAGTTAGGCCTAGCGCGCACTACGATTTTACTTCTTGCGACACGATTTTAGAATCGCGCTGTAAAATATCGCAGAAAGTACTGTGCACGCACTAGGACAAAAAAAATCGGAGATTATTGCTCAGTCTCACCATAGATTCCGTACAAGTTGCTTGTGTTTATTTACTACTTCGGAGGGAAAGAAGAAAAAAGAAAAAAATCGTCAATATTGGACAATATTGGTTTTACAGCGGATAGATTTATAAAGGGTTTCTTTTATCAGAAATACAATGATCTTCGGTTACATCCCAAAAAATTCTATGGTTATTATTTATTATAGAATGAAAATTCAAACATTTGACAGATTACTGAGAATTGTTGGACCTCATATTGAATACAAAAATACTACATGGCGAAATGCAATCCCAGCTGAAGAAAAGCTGTCAGTCACCATCAGGTAAGTAAATCAAAATAAATGTGGTATTTATTTATTAAGTATAATAAGTATAAACTTTATTAAAGCGTCGACATAGTAACGTTAAAGAAATCATCAGAGTCTTGGGAAACCTCAGTTTCAGAAGGCTGCAAATCTTTTCCAAATCTTTCGTAATAGTCATTGCTGTTCCTGGTCATTTGCATTGCTCCGGGGTACATAGCCGGCGGTACGGTTTGCATACCACTACTTGATCCTGCGCATACATTCCGAGGAACTGTTTGCATTGATCCGGGATATACAGGATGCGGAATATATCTTTTGGCCCTGTCCATGGCATTTAAAATTTCGATTTTTGCATAAAATTTCTGATCCTCATTCAATTTTCTTAACATTGGTATCAACATCACTGCAAAACTAACATTCTCGTCATGAATTTGTTTCTTACGTAATATGTCCAATAGTTCCTCCTCATTTGTATTTTCTTTTCGTGCTTGAGCACTTGCCTTGCGTCGATATAAAGCTTGTCTGGAATATTGCGTCTGTGGTATATTATCCTCGCCCGATTGAATTTCCAAATTCGCACATTCTTCAATAGATTTGATGTAGTACTAGTGTCTCTTAGAGTAGTAGTCGGTATTAAGAATGATAGTTGATCAAAGTAAATGTACTTGCGTTTCTTCTCCCCTGATTGACCAGACTCACATTTTTTCTGGGAAGCTAACTCTCTGGAAAAACAGTCCTTTAAGTTCTTCAACTTTCTCTGTATATCAGCATCTTTAAAATAAATATTATAATTAGGGGGAATCCGTTCACGTAGCCGGCAAAATTAAAATTTTCTTCCGTTTTTTGCAAATTGCAGATCTGTATTAGGTCGTATGTTGATCAAAATGTGATGCAACAATAATGATAGTATATACTTACTGATTATTATTAATCATATAAATCATCTACATATGTATCCAAGTTATATTTCCGGAAAATGGTATTTTTTCATGAAATAGTCAATTAAATTTTTTCCGGAAATATAGCTTAGAGAAATATGTTGATGATTTATATGATTATTAATCAGTAAGTATACTATCATTATTGTACAGAGCTGCAATTTACAAAAAAGGTAAAAAAAATAAATTTCACGGGCTAGCTAGCCTTAGAGAACTAGAGCACTCGCCTTAATATATTTAAATTTTGTTTTGATGGCTGTAGCTGATTCGGATTATTCATTTATTATGATAAATGTCGGCACATATGGAAGCAACAGCGATTCTACTATTTTTAAGCAAACCAATTTTGCAAAGAAATTGGAAAATAATCAATTAAATATACCTCAATCAAGAAATTTACCAAATACTAGAGTTGGGTCAAAAATGCCGTTTGTTTTTGTTGGAGATGAAGCATTTGCACTCTCGATACATGCGACCATAGCCCATGATGAACATATCATGCGACCATATCCCAGACGAAATTTATCAGTTAAACAGAGAGTGTTTAATTACAGGCTGACAAGAGCAAGAAGAATGGTAGAATGCACCTTTAGACGTTAAAATTGAGTTTTGTGACAAAATAGTAAAAGAATGTTGTATCCTACACAATTTTGTACGGAAATACGACGGAATAAGATTCAAAGACGAATTGTATAAATGTGATCTAAAATATATGGATATTTCATAATTTTTGAAAATTATGAAATATCCATATATTTAATATATCCTAAAATATATGGATAATCCACGTCTGCGCGATCTACAGTTAATAGTATTGAAACACGATATTATTTTGCAAACTACTTCACTTCTTCTAGTCTTCTAGTGGATCTATTCCATGGCAATATAATAAAATTTTAACTGTTTAATTTATAAACTGTTTAATTTATACCAGAATAATAATCTTATGAAATCTAACCTATATATTTTTTATTTTGGTTGCTTAGTTCATCCCAGTTCTGTACAACATTTTGGCATACTTCCTGCCATAAACGCGTTTTAAAATCACGATCACTATATTCTTTGACATGTTTATTCCACAAAGGTGGTCTTTCTTGTATTGAGATTATCAAATGTTGCACGTCTAGCCTCGATTCGTATTGAGACCCCAGTGGAGATGCAGGCGCCGACATGTTTATTCTCGCAAAAACGGAATATGAATGGGCGCCGGCGATTTTTCTGTCGCAGTGCGCGCGAGACCATACACTTCCATATGCTGCAGTTTGCTTTCGCGATAATCGCCTCCCGAGCAAACGCAGCAAATGTTCGCGCATAGCCGTACTAACTCAAACGTTGCATTCCTGCGACAAAATTATCGCATGATAAAAAATCGTAGTGCGCGCTAGGCCTTAGATTACAAGAACGTGGTAGAAATCAGTCTTTGCTTATTAGCCTGTCGTCGAAGAATTCATAAAGATAATTTAATGTTTCACGGGCAAAGTGCGGTCTAGCATGTATAATCTTGTTGGAAGAAGTCATTTTGGATTTCATCATCATGAAGTTCGTTAATAAATGGTTGCAAAATAGTGGCTCTATAAGTGCGTTTATTACCGATTATTCTGCGTCTTGACATTGCTAACCACACACCAACTTTGATTGGATGCAGTGGGGTCTCTCTAAAAAAATGTGGGTTGTCAACACTCCAGCGCAACACTCCATCACACACAAGCGCATGTTTTGCGAACTAATGTATCCGTTCAGATGAAACCAGGCTTCATCAGTGAAAAAAGTTAAATTTAACACTTCGTCGTTCATATTTTTATTGAACCACCGACAGTAGGCGATAGATCTTGACGAATAATCCTGTGAGTGGTAGCACGACTTAAATTCATCTGTTGACCTAGTCTAATAGAAGTGATAGGTTCGTCTTAATATAATATTCTCATTATTAATACGAGGCCTTCCACTTCTTGATTTGTTGTTACCAGTACTTCGAAAGCAATCAACTGATCGTAATACCTGCCTTTTAAACTGATTTCTATTAAAAACAGCCATAGGAAAACGTTGCCTAAATTCTCCAATGCACGGGTCGATACTGTATTCCCATTCACCATTTTCCAGCCGTCTACCATTACTAAAATAACTTTCGACAATAAAAGTTTCTTGCTCTTTTGTATATATTTTTAAATTAAATAAATTAAGTAAGACTGGTAGAAATAACATAAAACGGTGAATTAATTTGTGTATTCGTGAAAATGGACCACATTCAACATCTGTTGTAAAGTTTGTTCTTCTTTGTTAATTTTATAATTCACAATACTATAAAATAAGCTGGGTTAAATTTATGAGAAGGCGTTTTATCTATAACTAGTGAAATTGTTGAACTTAACACTAAAAACAATGCGACCTTAAGACCACTGACAGCTACTTAAAAATGACATTTGATAATTTGTTTAATTTTATGTATGCGAATTAAGAAATGACCTACTTCTTCAAATTCATGGCAAGAGTGGATTCCAAGACTTTTGGGACTCACGTTATATATATTCTGACTTGCATAATTAAAAATGTTTATGAAATGCGTACAGAAATATAAATATCTAGAATTTTACGAATCTAAAATTTATAATATCTATATAGATAATATAATATACTAACTAAATAATTAAAAAATACACTTTACAAGACTCTATTTCGTTATATATTTCGATATTATTTTATATATATTTCAAAATTTCATTATTTCTATGTTTGATTAAGTTAATAATTTGAAATTGTTTATTGATATTTTTATTATTTACATTGGTAACTTAAATTAGATATGTCACTATTTCATACATTTTTCATTCATTATGTAATAAGTTAAATAAATTATTTTAAAGAATTTTATAAACAAATTATATAAAAAATAAGTAAATAAGACAAGTTATTACTTATTTAAATATTTACAACAATTTGAAAACATCAATATTTAAACAAAATGATATGAGAATTAATTAAAACTCACAACTATTTGTAAGTCAATACAAGCAAAATACACCATAAAATATTTTTGTACTGAAAATTTATTACGATTGATATAAAAATCGTTACAATAGCGTTTGTGCTTCTGCAATAATTAAGAGAAAACCCATAATTTTTAAATAAGTCTATTGAACAAACTGAACTTTCTATATATATATATATATATATATATATATATATATATATATATATATATATATATATATATATATATATATATAAACAGCACTTAAAACTCTTACGGTAATTCAGAATAAATTCCATTTATTTTTTCAACTTTATCAAATATCCTGTTCATAATTTTTTTTTAAATTAGAGGAAGTGCAACGATTGGATAACAGGTTTAATAAGTTGCGTAACGCGTTGTTTTTTTTTTTTTCGTTGTCGCCGTATGTGCATGCTAGACTGCACGTTTCTCCTAGACTCATTAACAGAAGGGAACAGACTTTTTGGATAACGTTACAGGATGTTGTCTACTGACTAATTCTGAGAATATTATCATTACCCAATAACACAGATTTTATTTTCATGTTTTTGTGTTTTTTTAATGCAGACAACATATTTTTTTGTGTAAGAGAAAGTTACAAAAGGTAGTAGTATACACTTATCGGAAAGTTATAAATTATTCGAGGAAAAATAGCACTCTTGTCATAAATGTATTTTTATTTGTAGCCTAGATTTTCTCGCAAATAGAAACTTGATAATTACTACTAGCATTTAGCTATATAAACTAGATTAAATTGACATTTTATAAACTCGTCATATTGTATTTTTATAGAGAATGTTCTGGCAAATATAAAACTTAAGAGAAATTTTTATGAGAAACTCATTCTCTTCTAAATGTTGTTTGTGACGATTTTTGTAATTATTATAAATAAACCTAACAAAGTGTTGACAAATCATTGAACGATATGAATTTGAAAATAAATGAAATTAAACTTTTTTTTAAGAAAATGATCATAAGCGACATATTTTCAATTTTGTTATTAATCGAATTAAAGACAAAATATTTAAAGAAAGGTCAAAATATTACTTGCCAAGGTTGAATAATTGAGAAAAAGACATTTTCCATCGAGATTGCTTCGCTTTTTATACAAAACAAACTCGAGAGCGAGGTTTGATATATTAGTAAACATAATTTTCCCAGTAAACATAATGCGACGTAACCTTACATTGTTTCATACTTTAAACTCCAACCACATACGTGATTCTATTAATAAATAAAATATCCATCTCGCGTAAATCTTGTCCAAAACCATGTGGACAGAAAACATTTACTACCCCATCAATTATTTATACATCAAAAGGAAACGTTACGAAACAACGAGACAACGAAGTTCATTTACCTTTTGATTTTAAGATAATTGGGATAATGTTGAAAAAAACTTTTACTTTTTATATGTTGTCTACAGGTTTAAACCTAGATAAAAAATGAGTTCTTTTTTCTCTTCAGTTTTTAAGTCCTTGAATTACTATTATTTAGAAAGTTATAACACTTTCTTACATAACTCATAAAATGTTCATTTTAATTGCATTTGACGATAGGACTTAAAAAATTTAGAGCAATTTGACGGTCGAGCAATAACACAGTGCTGCGTCGAGTGAGTGCATTTTGTGAGTGAGAGACAAGTCATCGTCAAATGCAATTATTCTTGCGAATTTTTTTAAATGCTTATGCAGTTAAGAAGATATCCCCTAATAGGAAATGAAAGCAAAAGTTAAAATTTAGAGCATTTTGATGGTCCAGCAATAAAACAGTGTTGCGTCGTGCTGGTGTATTTTAAGGCTTGGTGAAATTTTATTATTTGTACGTTTTTTTTTTAATGCTTCGATAGATAAGTAGATAAATTTATCCCGTAGTGGGAATTGAAAGAAAATGTGAGAAAATGTAAAATTTACTTCTATTTACCCCTATTGCAATAAAACAGTGCCCGGCGAACGAAAGTGGGGTGGAATACATTTACTTTTGCGAATTTTTGCAAAAGCTTTTACCCATGTCTAGGTACATTTATTCACTAGTGATGTGTGAAAGAAAATTTGAGAAAAGTTAAAATTTACTGCAATTTGACGTTCTGGCTATGAAACGGTGCTACGTGGAGCAGCTGCATTTTAAGTTTGGTCGTTATTCAATTGTTTTTTATATTTCGAAAAATGTTTTGTTTCGTTGTTAGGTACATTCATTCTCTAGTGATATTTGAAAGAAAAATTGAGAAATGTTGAAAATTACTACCTCTTTGAATTTTTCTATTAAATGGCAACTGCGTGGAATGCACTTTTTTTAAATAATCGCTGTGCGCTTATTATTAGGAATTTTGGAAAAATTCCTTCTTAAAAAATGAAGGTAATACTGTGTTATAATATACTAAATTTTGAAAAATAATACACTTTGACGTTCCGTGTTTAAGAAGTGAGTAAATGTGAATATTTGTTGATCTTTAATATGATTATTATGCCTATGTGTAAAAAGAAAATTAAATTTTGTTGGAATATTTTATGAGGTGACTTACTGTGCAACAGTTCTGTGAAGAAAATTTTGAAAAATCCCTATCAATAAGAAAGTTATAGCCTTTTGAAATAAAAATTTTACTCAAAATTTTTATTGCTGAAAGTTATTGCCAGTTTCACACCGGTTCATATAAACGTATTTGGCGAATCATCTTTATAATAGATTTTAACTAGTGTGGGTTGGGCATTTAAGGCTGTAAGACAATAATATTCTTGTAAGAACAAACTCGAATTTTAGTTAAGTTTATAATTAATTAACGCTTTTGTATATTCTATATATAGAATTTATTAAATTTAGAGGCTTGCTGGTTCGTAGTTTTCCTAGCGGTGAAATTAATTACTCGATCGATTTAGCCAACAAGTTAGCGATGAGAAAATAATTAGTTTACAAACTGAATCTCCGTAATTACGTATAGTTATAGACAAACAAATAATTAACAATAGAATTACAAATTGAGATAAGCCTATTGTACAAAAAGGATATTATAACTATTTTGCCACAACTACATTAGTAGACAAAATAGGACTAATTGTAAGTGAAACTAAACCTCTACTCTTTTGAGATGAAGGACTTTATTGTTGATTTCTGAGTGAGTAATAAAATATAGAGACGACTCTCTTCAAGAGAGCATGGTAGATGTTAAGTTTAGGAACCCTTGTGTGTCAGTTTAGAAAGTATATTGGTGCATTTATGTTACTGTATTTTCTTATTATCTTTCTAAATTCGAATTTTTTTCTAAAAAGTTATTCAATTTTGTTGAAACTTGGATTTAGGGGTCTTAACAGTCGCTGATTACGAAACTGAAATCAAAATGGTGGATGCAACATGGCAGATGATTTTTCAGAAAAAGTATTTTATTTAAGTATTTAGTATTTAATTTTGTCGAAACTCGCGATTTGGGCGTTTTTGAAGTCGCTGATCGTGAAACTACATTTAAAATTACAAAATTCAAAATAGGGAATCCATTTTTTTTGGAAAAAAAAACATTCACTTTTCAGCATTCAAGATTTGGGAATTTTGCAATCATTTATCGTGAAACTGAATTCGATATTTCAAAATTCTGAATGGTGTATGGATATTGGACCACTAATCTAGAAAATCTTCTACTTTTTTGAAACTCAGCATTAAAAGCTTTTTAAGGTCATTGATCGCTAAATTATATGAAATACAAGTTTGAAACAAGTCGATTCTGTCCAAAAAAGCTTAGGGGAAAGGTGTCCTCGTAGTCACAAGTACTAGTTGTCACAACGTCTATATTTTTGGAACGGCACATATTTTAGATACACGTAAGTTGTAATATCCAAACGCATCCCAGTGCTACCAACCTCAGAAAGTGTCATGGCTGCCGGCCGCTCAGATCGCAGTGAATACACAAAAATACGAAATATTGAATAGTGAGTAAAATTTTATACTAATTGATTATTTGTTCTACATACTACTTTGCGTTAATTTTGACCAATATTTTGGTGTATTCTAATAAGTAATTTGACCCTTTTTATCATACAAATGGTGTTATGTTTATATTGCAATTAGTTGTGGTTATTTTGTTTTGTTTATTGTTAATGGTGGGTTAGGTACATGTTGTCTCAGTTGGTCGGGGGCTAGTTTTCGCTGTGACAACTAGCCCCAATAGTTTATAAGTACTGAAGACTATTTGTTTTTTTGTTTAGATACCTATCGAACATGCCTAGAAACCGCAAAAGAAAGACCAATCGAGGCCAAACGTCTGCTGATGTCATGATGCAAGCTGTGAAGGCAGTAGGTCCTGGAAATTCTATTCGAAGTGTTGCCAAAGATTATAATATTAACTATCGCACACTCTCTCGCTATTGCAAAAAATAAAGAATAAAGGTGACACTACTGAGGTGATTTCTGTGGGCTATGTAAAAATTAGACAGGTGTTCACTGATGCTGAAGAGAATATGTTATCAGAGTATATACAGAGGGCTGCAGATATATATTTTGGGTTGACTCCAGTGGAAATCCGTAAATTGGCATTTCAGTATGCTGTTGCTTTGAAACGTAAATTATCTGAAACGTGGACTAGAGATTCTATGGCGGGTGAAGAATGGCTTAAAGGATACCTACGTCGCCATCAAGAACTTAGCCTCCGGAAGCCAGAGGCTACCAGTCTCGCTCGAGCAACTAGTTTTAACTCTCATAACGTCAACCTGTTATTTAATAATCTGTCTAATGTATTGGAAAAATACAAGTTTGAAGGAAGTGATATCTGGAACATATATGAAACAGGTATTACCACTGTTCAGAAGCCGCAAAGAATTATTGCTAGAAGAGGTATGAAACAGATTGGCGCAATAACGTCAGCCGAGCGTGGCACATTGGTCACCATGGCACTTGCCGTGTCAGCTACCGGGAATAGTATACCACCACCTTTCTTCGATTTCCCCCGGAAGAATTATAAAGATCATTAGGACCATAAAGACCAACAACGGGCCAACGGGATCGGTCGGTAGTGCAAACCCATCAGGATGGATGAATGAGGACTGTTTTTATGCTTTCATTTTGCATTTTGTCAGGCAAACTCGTTGCAGCGTAGAGCGTCCATTATTATTGCTATTAGAGAATCATGATTCTCACCTATCCATGAAGACTTTGGATTATTGCAAAGAAAACGGAGTTGTAGTCCTGTCATTCCCGCCCCACTGCTCTCATAAGCTACATCCATTGAACCGCAGTGTCTATGGGCCACTAAAGAGATATGTAAACACGGCCTGCGATAATTGGATTAAAAGTCACTCTGGTAAGAAAATGACGATCTATGACATTCCTGCAATAGTTAAAATCAGTTTACCACAAGCCATAGTACCTCAAAACATTATGTCTGGATTCACAGTGAGTGGCATATGGCCCTTCAATCGCAATATTTTTACAAAGTTGGATTTTCCTCCATCTTATGTAACAGATTGACCAGAATTAACCATGTCAAAAGTGTAAATGACTACAACACGACCCAAGAATTGGCACAACCAGAACCAGTCCACAAAACGCCATCTCCAACTCCTGGAACTAGCACGCAGACTCGTTCCCTTGGAACCCTAGCTATTGGAAGTAATTCTCCAGATTTCAATATGAAACCTCATGCATCTAGTGTGACTGCCGTACCTTTGTTATCACCTCAAGACATAAAAAATCAAAACAGCAAAGATAGAGATAAATCTCGAAACACGCCTGCAGATGGCTATTTCCTTAAGTTAAATAGAAAGATATATGGCGAAAAGTCATGACGAAGAAAAAATATAACCAAACTTTAGAACGGATCCAGCGAAAAATATTGATTAGAGTCTGTGGAGCATACCGGACTGTATCTAGCGATGCACTGCGAGTGGTGGATGGAAGCCGCCCCTAAGTTTCGATTTATTAATAGAAGAAAGATGTAGAAGGCTGGAATCCATAAGCAGGAAACCATCCGCATCAGAGAATAGGACACAGATAAATAACCTATTGCAGAAAATATGGGAGAACTTGAAATTAAAGGCGGAATGGACGCCAAGGTTCATACCAAATGTAAAAAAATGGATAAACCGGGAGCAGGGTGAAGTGGAAAGAAACGGAGGACTGTTACTACTGTGGGGAGGACGATACAGCGGAACATACCGTTTTCGATTGCCCAAGATGGGAAGCGCAAAGGAAAAAAAACGACGGAAAGCATAGGTGAAAGAGTAACAACGGAAAATGTTACTGGGTATATGCTGGAGAGTGAGGAAATATGGAGAACTATAACAAAAAAATTAATAGAAATAATGAAAACTATAAAAAACGACGAAAGAGGTAAGGAACAGAGGAACAAAGAAGAAGAACAAAGAGGACAGGATAAATAGACGACACAGCTTTTCCCTGAAGTGTTACTACGGTGGTTTCCGTGGGAGGAAAATGTGTTTGGTTATATTAAATCTTTTATATTGTAACTAAACTTTTCTCAAAAAAAAACCTTAAAAAGAGTGTTATTTATCTAATACTAGTTTAATGCCATAAAAGTAGACGTAGTATAAATTTTATAATTCAATATCCTGCGTGGTATTAGCAAGGGAAGTTTCAACATTCGTTTCGAGATTCGTTTTGTAGTCTTAATAAGACTAACTTCATAACATTTCCACATGTTGAATATATTAATGTCTATCCAGGCTATATTTCGCATTTAAACAGTTTATATGATCATCTATAATTAGTATGGTTTCACCAATGGTAAATATCTTAAGATAATATTATAATAAAATATTATATAAGGATGTAAAATTAATACAAAAGGGATTATGTTTTTGTTAGCTTGAATAGCGGCAAGCAATTTTATTGAAAATCCCTTTTGATAAAATCATTTGATCATAATAAAGCGATTTATTCACTTTTATCATCAAAGAGCAAAAATAAGCGAATAAGATTTACTTATACAGTTCAGCCCTATTAATCTACCAATTTTTTTCATCTTCAATTTTTTATAACTTCGTATAAATTCGCATAAAAACTAAAAGAGCAGCTAATCGCAACTGCTTTCTCGCACTTTTGTAGAAAAACGCATTCTTAATACTATTCCGTTCATTACATAGCGAAAGATTGGCAAATATTTAACTTTTGTCAAATGTGAAGGCAATTGAAAAAAATTTCTTTACAATTTTATGAAAAGTTAACGGAATTTTCTTGCAAGAAATAAATTTAAAAAATCAATATGACAGTTAAACTTTACGTAACTTCATTAGAATAATCCATTTTTTTGGGTTGAAAACGATTGGTATAATATAATATTTCACTCAGAGCTCTTTTGCGATCTCTCGAATATGAAATGAAGCCGGAGAATATACCCACTTTGAGCTTATACCCAGAATAAGACACAATCGCGAGAATCTTTTTAGGCCTAATAACGAATGCACATGACCCTAATTTACCGACTAAAAAAGTAAAAATTATGAAAAGAGAAACTCCATTCTTTCAATTTGGCCAGGTTTTTGCAATAGGTCGAATATCGGCCAACATATGTGAAAATCAACATATGTGAAAAATATCAATAAAGACCTCTTTTTTTTCTAAAAACTAATGAAAGTGTTTTATTTTTAACAAATGTATTACAAAAGTAATACGTTCTTGTAGATCTCCCGGTAGTATAAAATAAAATAGGCAGAAGAAATTTTTGCAAAAATATAAAATTGAATTGAATGGAATGAATGTTTAACTTAGATTAAAATTAGTTTGTATGGATATAGTAAAAGTATTGTCCACACGTTCATATTTTTAATAGATTTGTGATGTTGACATAAAAAAGGCTATCGACCTTTAAGAGTCGTATAAAAACATGAAATATATTAATTAAGATTTCGACACGTCTATTATTGAGCATAGTAGTAGTAACTCTAAATGGAGATGTATATATTACATGCAGACGTTGATGTGTTTTCGTAGTTTTCTCTAATGGACGAATTAGATTATTATGAATCGAAATGCACCATATGCGTCCTATATTTGAATAAATAAAACCGAAATCGATGTTTGTTTCACATTTATTGTTGTTTTAGGTAAATTAAGAAAATGCGCGCTTTGGTTCTTTAGAAAGTTATTGAAAGTGTATGGACGCACATAATACATAATTTCTAATTCCAACGAATTTTTATGCTCAATTTATTTTCGGATCGGATTTTCTAATATATTTAATATGTACCCTAACCACATATACGCCGCATTTAACGTAATTACGAAAGTAAGGTCTGAATATCGAGTCATCTTTTTGATATAATATTCGCATCGCATCGATGAATACTTCGTTGAAATTGGATTATTGTAATTGAGAAACCGGGAACAATAAAATTATTTTTTATATTTAATCCTAGTTTATAGAATTGGATTTGTAATTTATTTATTACTATTATAAAAAATACGAATTATATAGGGTCTTTCAATAAGAGGGTTCAAGCGTATTTTTAAGCGAAATCATCGCATGTTTATTTCATTGTAAAGAGGAGGGTATGCCATTAATATGTGAAACAATATTAGCCAAATGGGCTACGGCTACGCTTGCAGGACCATATTCTTTTCATGAAATTTTCCATCACCAATTCGCCCATTTGCGGGTATATGTCCTCGATAACTTCACGAATTCCATTTTTGAGGTCTTGAATCGATTTGGGTTTGTAGTGAGATATCATGTGTATTTATTTTTTCATCGAACGCGCGATTTTTAATCAATCATTTTTAATAATAATCAGGCAACGATTTTCCCGAGCGCCGCGAAAACTGCACGGCTCCGCTTGCCAGTCCCAGTAGAAGTCTGTGATTTTGACGCCGAATATATATTCGCGTAAAGTTGGCTACCGAATTGTCGGGGGGTGGAGTGAACTCTCGAGGGTCTACCCAGAACTCTTAACAGAACTCGTGAACGTTTTTTTGAAAATTAATTCTTTTTCAAAAATTTAGCTCCTCTTTTTTTCTTTAATGATGGTTCGACAAAGGAATTGTATAGGTTATTTTTTAGAACTGTTCGGGGGCTACCCAGAACTTTTAACAGAACTCATGAAAAAAAAAATTAATTCTTTAATGTTCAAAAAACTTAGCGCGGCATTTTTGCTTATAACTTCTTTAATATTGGTCGGACAAAGAAATTGTAAAGGATATTGGTTGATAAGTCCTGAGAAGCCACCCAGAACTCTTAGCAGAACTCATGAACAAACTTGTTTTTTTTTAATTCATTAATTTTCAAAAATTTAGCACCTCGTTTTTGCTTATAACTTAAATCATTCGGTTTAAAATATTTCACAATATTAAAAAATAGCGACAAAATGTAATAACACTAGAAAGATTTCAATTAAACTTTTTCTGAATGTGGGAATACATAAGAGGTAGCCTTTGACCGTATTTGAATGCTCCGACTCCAATGGAGGCGGCGTGGGAATTATTTTTGCTTTAAAGGTTTTTTGCAAATATCTCGTCTACGTTTCAAAATATAAAATTGGAACCCGGATCGCTGTATGTCGGACGTCTGTATCCACAAAAAAGTATTATTTGCAAATTTAGCTAAATTATTCGGTTTAGCCACAAAAGTAAAAAAAAATGCAAAATAATTTTCTTCTTTGAAATCGTTTCTCAATTTACATGAGTTTATATGGTCGGGTCTAGGTGTTGAAGTTAATGTATGCTCATAGTGTTAAAGCTTTAATTGTAAGTAAAACTGCTTTAGGCGCGGAAATAAAAAAATAACAATTTGCAGAATCTGATTAACTTTTGTTTGAATTTAAAACTTTGAGTTTTTTTTTCAGAAAACTGCAAAGATTTTCGAAATTTGAAACTTTGCCAACTGTTTTATGGATCAGCTTTGCAATACAAATGTTGCACACTCCCATTGTGGCTTGTACGAGTAGATATGTTACCGACCAATGGTCTGAAATTCTAGCCAATTTTACTTATTTGATTCGAAAAATCGAGGGTTTGCAAAAATCTACGCAATAAACCATTCAAGCAAAATTAAAAATCTAAAAATTTTTCAATAAAAAGGAAGAACTAACAGAGCAATTATAGAGAATAGGCTAAATGCAATTAATATAAAATGTAATTAAAATAAACATGATGCGATGAATTAGGATGAGTTTAGTTTGTTCTTATAAACAAAAAAAAGAGAGAAATTATTGCCGCACAGGTCCTCATGCCTGCTCCAGACTCGCGCGGAGTAACTTCGATTTACTCCGCGTTGTTCGAGGCGGGGAACTCGCATCCACACTCATCTTACTTACGCTTACGTAAGGACCATGACTGTCACCGAACAGATAGGAGCTGCTGCTGCTGCTGCTGCTGCTGCTGCTATTTATGCGTATAATATCTAGGAAAGGATGAGTAAACACGAAAGTGTGTGTGGAGGTGATGCTCTCCTTTCCTAAAACGAACGTAGAGATTTGCATTAGCTATATTGTCTTTGCTAATGACCATGAATTTTGTTTTGTTGTTATTAATGTTAAGTCCATATTTTTCACTAGCCGCTACAATTCTGTTCATTAGTGTTTGGAGTCCTTCAAGAGAGTCAGCGAATAACATTGTGTCGTCGGCATATCGGATGTTATTCAATCTGACTCCGTTCAATAAAATCCTTCTTCTATACCTTCTAGCGCTTCATTAAAGATCTGTTCGGAGTATAGATTGAACAGAATCGGAGAAATAATGCACCCCTGCCTTACCCCTCTAGCTATTTCGATGTCTTCTATTTGTTCCTCTTCAATTTTCATGGATGCGGTCTGTTTTCAGTACAAGTTAGTGATGATTTGTAGGTCTTTGGCGTCAATTCCCACTTGTTTAAGGATGTCTATCATTTTGTGATGTTGCACTCGATCAAACGCTTTCTGATAATCGATTAGGCATACGTAGATATCGCAATTTACGTCTCTAGATCTTTGAAAGAGCACCTGCACTGAGAAAAGCGCTTCCCTTGTGCCTACGGCGTTGATGAATCCAAATTGATTTGCTGAGATTTGTTCTTCACATTTGTTATAAGTTCTCTTGTGTATTATTTTTAGGAATATTTTTACTATAATTAAAGGAGTGATATTAGAAAAGAAAAGCACCCAACGTTCATAAAAAAGTTACTATATCTAACGATGTGATGTTAGTTACTAAGGCTTTAATAAGGCTTTTTTCGGAAAAAAAAACAGCTGTGGCGTAAAAATTACTAAAAATCTCACTAAAAATGTCATAACCTTTAAATTAATTAAGTGACATTGATCTTGTTAACTTTGACGTTCAACATAACCAACATAATATATTGTTTTTCTCAAGTTGATAACTTGTGTTGTTGAGTTACCAACATACTCAGACATAATCTCACCTATTGTGGAATTGACATTGTTGTGATCTAGTTTGACAAATAACATGTGCAAGTCAAAAAAAGTCAGCTGATTCGACAATCTCTTTTTTTCGTCAAAGTTGTTAGTCTTAGTTACTAACGTTACTTCATCATATATAGTAACTTCCTTTCATGAAGGTTGGAAACTCTTGATTTGAAATATCACTCCTCCAATTACAGTAAGTTTGCTTTTAAACAATTAGCAACACATATGACACACGCAAAATTATGTTACTAAGTCTCACCAAAAAAAATAAATTACTCAACTGTCATTGATGTCAAATCAGTTCCGGTTTGACTTCAAGGGATGCGTATGTGGTCTGGATGTACCTATATCTCGCTTTGCGACATGTAACATAATAGCCTAAGCTAGGCTAAACCAACATTCAGCTTTACAGCTTTAGTCGCGATACCGCTTGTAGTTTGTCTTAATATTTCTGCCGCTTTGCGGTATGCAACCCAACCTAAGTTAGGCTAACTGACTTTGCCACTTTAGCTTATTTTAGATAGAGGTGTTCTAACCTAACCTAGGTATAACAACACCTATTGCTACTTTATTTTATTATGGATCGAGAGGTCACGCGGCCACAAGGTTTGATCTGGAAGGATAAAAATTGCACACTTTTCAGAAAAAAAATCTGCTTTATCGAACAGTGTTATACGCAAATTTGCTAGGAATCAGAAAAAGCTTTTCAATATAGTAGTATAGTTTTTTAATGAAATCCTGCGGCAAGGCTATCAAAGATAAAATCTGAAAAATGTTAAAAGTGTATTTAGAAACCGTAACGTCTGCAAAACATGGTTTTTCGGGCGTTCCGGCGCCATCCGGCAAGCAATTGCAGTTAAACTCCAAAACAAACTAAAAGGCACCATGCCGAATCGATTGGTGCCGGTCCGGTCCCGATCCGACTGTTGGTTATCCCAGGAGAGGGATGCCCGCAAATTAGCTGAAAAACAGCGCATTTTTAGAATTTTTGTGTTAAAATTGACCCAGAGCGGGAAAAGGATGCCGCAGGTCCCAGATTCTTCCACCGCCCGTTGCGGGTAACCATCTCGCATTGAACGAATCGAGGTACAAACGTATTCATTCAAGATGATTTCACCCCTAAGGAACAAGGAATCCAGAAAGAATTGTTAAGGAAGGCAAAGGTACTCAAGGAAAGGGGCCACCAGATTAAAGTAGGATACCAAAGAATGGAAATAGATGGGAATTGGGTACCATGGGACGAGATAGCAAAAAACGAATAAACGACCAAAGAAAGAGGGGACAGTTACACAACGACGGAACGGAAAAGGAAAATGTAAAGCTAATGTTTTGGAATGTAGCAGGGCTCAAGAAGAAATTGGATAAGGTGGACGGGTCTTTTATAGAATTCTTGAGGAAATTCGAAATAGTTGGGTTAGTGGAGACCTGGGTTCAAGAGAAGGAATGGGAAGCCTGTAAAGAGAGACTCCCCAAGGAGTACAATTGGAGGATACAACCGGCACGGAGAGAGAGTGACTACGGAAGGGCAAAGGGGGGAATAATAACAGGGGTCAGAAGAGGCATCAAGGAATCGGAGAGAATTCTAGAAGAGGTGGAGGGTCTAGTTTTTAGGGAGGTAGAACTGGAGGGGGAGTGGTGGCAGATAGCAACCGTTTATAATAATAAGGGACTGGAAAAAATTAAAGAGGGCATAAAGAGGAATTTAGAAGATATGGTAACGACAAACTTGCTACTAGGAGGTGATTGGAACGATTGGTTAGGAGAAGAACAGGTCAATACGGTGGATAAGACGGGTGATGTGATAAGAAGGAATTCTAAAGACAAAATTAAAAATGCAGAGGAAAATGTTTGGTTGGCGTGGGTGTTAGAGAACCAATGGGATATTTTGAATGGGTGTATTGAGGGCGACTGGGAGGGAGAATTTACGTTTGTGGGTGCAATGGGTACCTCAGTTATTGACCTAATAATTACAAATGATGCGGCGAGACGGCAAATAAAACTGATGGAAATCGGAATAAGAAGAGAGTCGGATCATATGCCGGTAGTGGTGTCGTTGAAGCAGCAAAGGAAGAAAGATGTTAAGGCGGAGAAATGGGTGGCCAGATGGGATAAGGAGGCGACAGAAGAATACAGAAGGAAATTAGAAGAGGTAGAGTGGAACGCCATAGAGGATATAGACATGATGGCAAAGAAAATGGAATCTGCACTTGTGAAAAAGAAAATCAAAGAAGCGTTTCCAGGCCGAGCATGGTACGACGGGGAAGTGCGGAACGCAAAGAAAAGGTTTCGAGAAGCTATGAGAGAATGGAGAAAGGGAGAAGGGCTCAAAGGGCACGTGCTGGAAGCGAAAACAGAATTGCAAAAAATGGAGAAGAAGAAAAAGGAGCTTTGGGAGGAGAAGGAGAAGCAGCGGGTACGAGAAATCAAGACGGAAGCTGAGCTGTGGAAATACGTGAGAGAGAATAGGAAAAGGAAGGAAAGATTACCCAAGAGCATTGCGATAGAAGAATGGCAAAACCACTTCATGAGGATGCTAGGAGGGGTGGAGATGCGGTCAGAAAGAGATGATAGTTCAGGAGATCGACAGAGAAAGCAGGAAGAGCTCGCCGAGGATATCACCGTGACAGAGGTGGAGGATGTTATTGATTCCCTAAAGCCAAGAAAAGCGGGAGGTTTGGATGGGCTCGGAAATGAAGCGTGGAAAGAAGCACCTGGAATCTGTAAGGAGAAGTTTACGGAGGAATTGAGAAGGATATGGAGAGGAGAGAAAAGGATACCAGTCAGCTGGAAAGTGGGGATAATTCAACCGGTGTTTAAGAGTGGAACGAGGGACGCGCTTGAAAATTATAGAGGTATAACTTTGATGAACTCCTCATACAAAATATTTGCTAAAATCCTGGATTGTCGCTTGAGGAAGGAAATCAATGAAAGGAAGCTTTTGCCGGAAATACAAGCGGGGTTCAGAGAAGGAAGGAGCACGGTGGAACACCTGGTGACCTTGAGAGTCATCATAGACCAAGGAATAAGAAAGGGATGCCTGTTTGCTCTTTTCATTGATTTGAAATCCGCATATGACTCGGTGAACAGAAGGAGACTTGACGAGTGTTTGGGCAAGCTAGGTATCTCAGAGAGTGTAAGAAGGAACATCAGGAATTTGTACGAGGAAACGGTCTGTAAGGTAGTAGCGAATGAATGGGAATCGGACTATTTTGAGGTGAGGAAGGGCCTGAGACAAGGCTGCCCTTTGAGTCCCACGCTTTTCAATCTGTATGTGGCGGATATGGAAAAGGTTCTAGAGGCCGGGCAAGCTGGAGGAGTGGTGATTGGGAAAAAGAAGGTGTGGAGCTTGGCATATGCGGATGACATGGTGGTATTTGCAAAGTCGGCTAGTGAGATGAAGGACGTGATTGAAAGGCTCGGCAGGTATTTCGAAAAGAGGGATTTAAGGGTGAATGTTGGTAAAACAAAATGGATTCGGTTTAAAAGGGGTGGGCGATATAAGAAAGAAAGGTTTGAATGGCAGGGTACTGAAATAGAGGAAGTTAGTAAATTTAAGTATTTGGGGTATGTCTTTGGGACTGGATACAGTAATAAAGAACACATAGAGTATGTTACAAAAAAGGCATGGGTGGCGGCGGGTCGTATCTGGGAGGTTTGGAAAAGGAACTTTGATGGAAACTTTAGAGCAGCAGAGACCATATGGAAGGCATGTGTGCGAAGCGTGTTACTGTATGGATGCGAGGTCTGGGGAACGAAAGAGGAAGACACGATCGAAAGGGTGCAGCTAAAGTTTTATAAGAAGGTGTTGAAACTTGATAGGTCCACGCCTGGTCACATTGTGCTTCAGGAAGTGAGTGCTTGTAAGGTGGCGGTAATTGCTGCGGAAAGAGTGATAAAGTTCGAGTATAGGGTGGATGGGTTAGGAGATGAAAGGATAATAAAGGAAATCTTTCGAGTAGTGAATAAAGAGGGGTTAACTGGTAGAAGAGAGAGCGGTTGGGGGTTGAATAAAAGGAAACTGTATGAGAGAGGCGGGTTATCATCCGAGGGGTTGGAAACGGAAAAAAGTGCGGGTGCTCAGTGGAAACGGATGCTAAAAGAGAGGTTATTAGAAGTGGACTTCCAAGAGCGCCAATCGAAAATAGAGGCTAGTAAATATCACCAAGGCTACAGTCAGATACAAGTGCACGGCCGTGTTCCTGGTTATTTGAGGACAAGTAAAGGGTCGGACGACCAGTCAGTGTTGGCGAGATTTAGGTGTGGCAATGAAGAGCGTGGAAGGAGACATTGGATGAAGGAGGAAAGTAGAAGGTGTTCGGTGTGTGGGTTGAAGGAAGATATGTGGAGTCATTGGTTGGAAGAATGCACGATGGCGGAGTGGAATGACCAGGAGAGAAGGCGAGGAAAGGATTGGAGGGAGTGTATGGACGAGAGCGGGAAGGGACTGTCGTTTTTACACAGAGTGAAAACATGGAAAGAGCGGATGCGACGGGGTAGTTTTTTGAGTGTTGCGGTTTAGTTTTTTTTTTTTTTTTTTTTTGTGAGCTTATGTCCGATGTACAGGTTTTGAAGTATAGGTTTATAGGGTGGTAAAATTTCTTTTTTCTTTTTAATGGGGTTTTAGTTTCACAACTTTTTTTATTATTTTTTATTGTTTTATTTTGTATGTATATTTTGTATGGAAATTATTTTAATTATGCCAATAAAGGTTATTATTATTATCTCGCATTGAACGAATCGGTTTGGAGACACGGTGCTCTTCAATCAAGAGAACGGCGTCCACAGATGTGATGGAAAAAACGTTTTTTTTTTCGCTTACATTTTCCGCCGTACCGGGTGAACCGACGGTCGCGTACTTTTCCGCATGGAAAAGTACGCGCAAGAGGAAAGGAGTTTTTGAAGAAAAAGTGAAAAGTTTAAAACGCACCTACAGCCGCCCCCTGCGGCGGCGGAACTTTGTAAAACTCGTCTTAAAAAACCTATTTTTTTGTTCAATTCACCGGAAAAAATTCAAGACTTAAACCGCATTTTTTATAAAATTTTTCTTAATTTTCAAAAAATCTTGATTTTGTACCCCTTTTTAGTTCAGGGAAGGCGCCTTACACGATTAGTATATTGTAATTACTCATGCGGGATAAGTACTATTTTTGCGTCCGTTTTTTAGTGCGACAAATGGCAGTTTGTCAATTCTATTTCGAATAAAAATCGAATATGTAACTAAAAAAAATGCAATTAAAATCAATATTACAAAAGCGACATGAAAGTGACAGAATATTTTTCATTAAGAAATTGGAATTAAATTAAAAATTTTAGAATGAGTTTACATTCTATGGTGATAGCGGAGACTGATTATTATGTTCCTATGGCGAATCCAGAAAACCGAAGATAATTGAAAAAGCAAAATCTTCATTTTGGATTTTTTTTATGAATTTGAGTGGCATTTGACAATACCACACGAGTTGCAGATATTTTTTATTACTCATGCGAGGTAACGTATCTTACAAGATAAATAGTAGTATCTTACAAGGGGTCCAGGGGCCATAAAAAAAGAATCTAAAACGAAGATTTTGCTTTTTCAATTATCTCCGACAGATAGACAGATATGATTATCGATTATATGATTATGACAATTAAAGCTGGACAGAAAATATTGTATTACATTAATATGTGGAGGTTAAAAATCTATGCCGTGCTATGGGGAATACCAGATTGCAACGGTAGCACTTCCAAAAAGTCCAAGCCCTAAAGCTACTCGAAAGAAACAGAATTAGAATTGGACTTGTTAAATGCAGAATAAGACCACGAATAAATTGTACCAAGTGTCACAGATACTGGTAGATAGGACAAACCGCTAAAGAGTGCAACGGACCTGATAGACAACAACGTTGTTTAAGATGCTGACAAGAAGGCAACATTGCAAAACAGTGCCAAGGCGAAGAATTCTGTCCGTTTAGTCAAAATTCTGGCATGTGCCCAAATTTCCAAAAAGCGCTGGCGGAGGCAAAGCAACAACAGAATTCAAAATGTTGGAAGTCCTTCAATTAAATGCAATGAGATCCCTTGGGATGCATGACCTGCTGCATGTCACAGTGTCTGAGCTAAATGTAGATATCATAATACTAAGTGAGCCAAACAAAAAAATAATTAGTAATACATAATGGTATGCAGACCAAAATAAAGATACCGCAATAAGGGCCATAGACAAAACTATTCCAATACTAGACTAGTGGATGTGGAACTGGCTACGTTTGGATAGAGACTGCAGAAATGATATTCTATAGCTGCTACTTTTCGCCCAACAAGAATCTTGACCACTTACAAAAGGCATTGGACGATCTGAGCGACTCCATGCGAAGCCAACGAAAACCAAAACTCACAATTACATCTTCTACACTATAAAATATTGTAAAACGTGCATCTGCCCCAGGTACATGGGTAAAACGAGATAGCCCACCAGAACAACGCCCGCAATATTATAAAACTTCGGCCTAAATCTCGAGAAGCAATTTAAAAAGGCACAAGATCGTACAGCAGAGTCGTTTATAATAATACTAAGCAAAGTATATGAGCCAACATTCCCACAAAAAAAAGCGGTTCGTAAATCGCCACGGCAAGGGCAGCTTGCATTGCGTCTAGACGCATATATCTGCTCAAAGGAAGAAATAATGCAGACCTAGCTCAGAAGGAAAAATACAGACAAATGTAACTATATAATGTAACTGGCAAAAAGTCTCTCAGACAAAAAATAAATGATTTTAAACGTCTCCATTTGCAAAACTTATGCGAAAAAATTAACGAAGATACTTGGGAGGATGTGTATAGTGTATATATAGTGGGAGGATATGTATGTGTATAGAATCGCAATGCGAGGGCTGAAAATAAGGCATCCAATTTTACAAGTTCCGATGGAAATGAGGGTTGGAGGTGGTAGACGCATTGTTACTAACTCATGAAGAGCCGAGCTGGGAGCAACCCAACGTAACGGAGGTTGTCCCATTTACGGTAAAGATGAATTGCTTAGAGCAAGCCTACTTATTCGTAATGGTAGAGCACCAGGCTAGCCGAACTCCCGCTGGAGATCTAAAAGCCGCATTGGATAAGTTCCCAACCTATGCCTTAAACGTAATGAACCATATAGCTAGCGATGGCATCTTTCCCGACGACTAGAAAAAACCAAGCTGCTAATTAAGAAAGGTGATAAATCATCACAGGAACCTTCCTCATATAGGCCCCTCTGCCTCTTAGATGTTTCGGGGTCAGGGTCAGATAAACAACTATCAGAAAAACAATATGGCTTCCGAGAGGGAAAATCAACAGTAGACGCTATAGCAAAAGTCATTGAAGTAGCAAAAAAATGGCAAGCGGGCACACAAAGAACTATAAATCTATGTGTCCTTATCACTCTTGACGTAAGCAATGCTTCAACTCTACCTCTTTCAACTGCCTGGAAAAACATTCTTGAAGAGCTCCCAGCACGAGGTATCTCACCATACCTGCTACGTCTAGTACGAAGTTACCTACGTAACAGGAAAGTTGGTTTCTACGAAAACAACAAATTAGTGTATCGTGATATCTGTAGTAGGGTGCCACAGGGCTCTGTATTGGGACCGACACTATGGAATGTCCTTTACGACGATGCTTTTTCAATTATCTCCGATCGTGTGGATTTGTCATAACAACTCTCATCAGTCTCCGATATCACCATAGAATGTTCACTCATTCTAAAACATTTTATTTAATTTCCAATTTTTAATGAACAAAACTTCTGTCACATTCACGTCACTTTTTTAAAAAGATTTTTTGAGAAGACATCACGTGATTAATGGACGTTTTTTTGACGAATTTGGACCGTTTCTTTAAGAAAATCCAACACATTTTTATTGTTTTGTCTAGACAGATGCAACGGTCGTGGTATACAAATAAATAAATAGAAAATTATTGAATGTGACCCGCAGTCAAATTTTCATAGGCAAGACAGCCAAAATATTTGCCCACCCCTAGACTGGACACTCGACTGGTATGTCTAAACACTTTAAACGAATGTAACAGATGCTGTTAAATAAAAAATTATGCACAAATATCAATTGAATTAGATTCTATTTGGTCTTGTAACTTGTAGTGGGTTATAATATATTTGTTTCAAAAGTTAATAAGAAACAAGTTTTTGTTGCTCTCAGTATAATAATTTATTATCATTATATAAGTATTCAAAACCTTTTTATCAAAACAAAATGATCTAGTTTAAGCTTTGAGACCTCAAAAGATTATCGATTCATTCAATCAAGATTATCAATTCAATCCATTTGCAAGAATTTTAATATATATAGCATGTAGGTAAATGTAATTTTCAATATCTTCTCTGATAATGTTGTCTTTAAATCTAAATTACCTACTTACCACATTGAAACTTTTTTTCAAATTTGGAAAACATTAAACTTTATTATTACAAAATTCGAATAAACTAATTTTGATCAATTTATAGTCAAATGAATTAACTTTCTTTCCGCAGTTTCTAATAATCTAGTTTTAAATTTACTCCGAATCTTAAAGAACCAAGAATAAAATTTCATTTTCAACCGCACCTATTTCCTATAAGGGTATCCGGTTTGGTAAGTGCTCCAAAAATTGGGGTTTTCAACAAATTTTTTTTGTCATAAATCGAAAGATCAAATATAAGTTTAAGGACACTATTTTTTGTATCTTTTTCGTTGTAATTAAAAAATTATAACAAATTGAAGAAAAAAAAATTGCATACCGAAAAAATTGAGTACCGAAAACATGCCGACAGTATCTGAGACGAGTGACGTCACAATATTAATTTCTAGCCATTACACGCAGTTGATACAGTGTTTTAAGTTTTCATCAATTAAATCTTGTTATTATCGTCAAAATATTAATAAATTTATCAAACCTGTCGAATCTTAAAAGTTATCGTGCTTGTTTCGTACCATCGTGTATGAATACTACAAAAACAACTTAAACAATGTTTTTAAATATAATACGTCGAAACCAATGGTTTCAAGCAGTGCTAAAGTAAAAGTCGCAGTATTGTTGTGTAAGTAAATTGTCGTCTTAAATATTGGAGTGTATCAGTTCAATGCAAGTTTCCTTCAGTTGGAGCTGACAAATCATGCTCACCGATTAAGACTGACAGCATAAGTACTACAACATCTTCAATCAGTGGCGTAGCCAGGTGGAGGTCTGAGGGCAAAGTTTTAATTTGGTCAAAGGCGCCCTTTTTGATAATAAACATTTTTTTTAAATAAATGCCAAAAACAGTTAGTAAATATATCATACAAAGGAGAATTAAAATAATATCGAATTAAGTAGCTTACCTCGTTTGAAAATCCTAAATGAAGAAAAAAGAACTCTTTAATAACATGTCTCGACAACTTACTCTTTTTTCTTTTTAAAGTTTGGTCCAATGTGGATACCGGGTATTAACCCTTCAAACATTTATTGTATTTTGCCCACATTTTTCACTTATAGGCCCAGAAACCTAGATGTTATTATAAATTGCACTAATTAGTTACACATTTGTCTTCTGGTATAAATGCGGCCGACACTGGGGGTAGAACTCGGGACCTCTAGACTTGTTAGCGCTCTAACATCAGACCACGAGTGTCACCACTACACCACTCGTGGCGACCGTAACTCTTCCTCTTAAAAGACTTACAACTTACTCTTAAATGACTATCAGATTCTCTCTGGTCAAGTAGGATATTCTAACTTAAATGCAATTAAAGAAAAGCAGTAGGCAATTTATAAGACAGTGAGCCGATGTGTTGATGGAGAATTAAATTTGGTTCTTAATTCGATGGTCATAGGACGCGAAATATTATCATATATCGAAACTTTGTTGACAAAGTGGATGAAAATTTTAAATAGTTCGAATGCTTTATGGAAATTGTTGCAATCAAAAATGTCAAATTTAAAAATTGCGAACGCTCACATTACAGCTTGTGAAACTGAGATAAGTGAATTAAGACACGATGATTCATTTAAAAAAATTTACAAGGAGCATTATTATCAATGATTATTATCAATGACAAAAATAAAAATATAAATTATTGAGATTAAGGACTGAACATGTTAACTTTAATAAAATATGCTGTCTATACCACACCATTAATTACAGAGAAGACACGATGGGCCTTAGCATCTTTTACAATAGTCTTTTATGACTTTAGTATCATAATAACTCGTATTTACTCTACACTCTAACTTTCCATAATTAACACACAATATAACAGAAAATAACTAACAATCATTCAAACACAAAAATAGAATTATCCTGTCAATTAAATTTAAAACAAAACAGGAAAAAACAAAAAAAAATAGTTTTTGTTAATTGTCAAAATACCCCTTTGACAATTAACAGACAGTATTTTATATTAAAGTTATTATTATTCTCAATAATATATATTTTTATGTTTAAGTCATTGATACCTACTTAATAGATATAAGGTATGAGGGATAAATATTATTTAATAATGTTGTAATTGTTTCTGTTTAAATTTTTATCTTATAGCCCCGAAGAAGGTCAGAATAAAAGACCAAAACGTTGGTAAAATATCGATATTAGTTGTTGTATTAAAAAAGTCCTTTTCCAAAGAATAAACTACAATATTATAAATATATCATATTATTATTAAATCATTTATTGTCCTCCACACCAAGAAATATAGAATCTGATTTACACATTAAATACAAATATACAGAAATGGAATTGAATGGAGAACAAAAGCACTTATTCAAGAAATTAACAAGAATATCTCAATCTTCCATAAGCCCTTTTTGTTATCTTTAGGTAAACCTTACACCGACTAACATAGGAAAAATTAGGAGACGAATATTAACGTTCATTTTTCTAAATGCTTACTCTATTCTGGACATTTATTCACACATGTATTCATGTGTGAATGTATTCTTTGCATTTTGTCATAATTTTTATACTGTTCAACGCTCGATAGCCTAAACTCCATTGGTAGATTAATAATGATGCACGTCATTTGGTAAGTGTACTAAGATTTAATAGGAAGATATCATATGACATATTATGTAGGACGTCCAAAACGACAAAATAATTATCAAACACTGAATTTTATTTTACCTATGAATAACTGTTAATAAATGACCTGGAAAATCAAAAAAGCATGTATGGCTCACTCCATAGGATGGGCGCCTTTTTAGGTAAAAAATACCCTGCTGACCGAAAATCCTGGCTACGCCACTGCCTCCATTCAAATCATTACGTTAAAAATCTATTTCGAATTTAATCGTATCTCAAAAAAGTATTTCATCATATAGTTTTTTAATTCTAACAGCTCACAAGATATTTATGAGTCTTCAGAAAATACTGGATTAATATATTCTAGTAACTTTCAATCTCCAGTAAAAAAGTCTTCAATATTGAGTTACAGATTATTTAATAAACGATAATTAAAAGGCTGGGCTTCCTAATGAATTGAATGTGATGTTAGGTAGAACGCATTGACGTCATATCTAATGTAAATATTATAAATATAAAATTATCACTAATGAAAATACGAAGAAAAGATACACTTGATTTGTCTGGTCTTGTCTGGTCTGGTCTGGTCTTGTCTGAGTCTGATCTTGTCTGGTCTTGTCTAGTCTTGTCTGATTTTTTCTGGTCTTGTATGGTTCTGATGAATGGAATGTGATGTTAGAACGTATTAGCGTCATATCTAGTATAAATATTACAAATATAAAATTATTAATAAAGAAAATACGACAAGATACATTTGATTGCGTTTGGAATGTGCGTCAGTAATGTCAGTATTGTTTTTTAATGAAACAGTTCCTGTATTAGCACAAATATTTTCTTATTTATATGCCTGAGCCGAATAACATAAACAATACTACCTATACCATTTAGGAGTTCACATAGTCATGTTATATATTGATGTTTAAATCTTTATCTTAAGAGTAGGTCAGAGTGGAAAAAATGCAATACTTTAAGTTTTTAATATCTTGTACACCAGATAGTTTTATTAATTTTATACCAAAAGGATTTGGAAGTCGAATTTCTGATGAACTATTATTCAAAGAAAATGGTTTGTCAGTGCAGTTACCCGAAGCATATGCTATTTCTGATCAAGGATACAAAAATAGAGAAACACATGTGTATTGACATAAAATATCCGAATTTAAGAGCAGAAAAAAAACAGAAGGTGGTCGTTCTGTTTTTTTTTGTCTTAAATTCGGATATTTTTTGTCAATACATATGTAGAAACGTCGACCGCGTACTATTGTGGAATTATTTTAACATTCCGACGTCACAAACAAGACGACCAATCATGGCTCGTTTGGGGTCACGTGATTCTTTTTAAAATTCTATCACTTCTAAACTGTTTACGTGGTTTGTTAGAAAAGTATCCGACCTTTAGCCGGTAAAAAAAACTGGCATACTTGGAGCGTTGGAAACCTAATCACCCTCAAAGTAGTCTCCTTGGGACTCCACACACTTCTCCCAGCGGTGCCGCCATTGTCGGAAGCATTCCGAAAAGCCTCTTTCGGAATCGACTTTAGCTCGGCTGTCGTTGCAGCCATAGTGTCCTCTCTTGTATGAAATCGCGTTCCTTTCAATGGCCTCTTGACTTTGGGGAATATCCAGAAGTCGCATGTCAGGAGAGTAAGGAGCCTGTCGAACCAGAGGAATCTGGTTTTTCGCTAAAAAAAAATGTGAACCAAGTGCGAAGAATGTGCTGGAGCATTGTCGTGATGGAGTCGCCAATTTCCTGATGACCACAACTCCAGCCGCTTCCGCCGCACAGCAAAAAAATCACGCATGCGCACGAAGGTTCGAGGTCGGCTCATGCAAGCGCGCTTGATTCAAATCCATCAGGTTTTCAAAATAAAAAATAAGGTCGGATACTTTTCTAACAGATTGCTCGTATCGACTATCGTATATAAGTTTTTCGTATCGACTATCAAAATTATTTATAGTAAGGTTTTAAAATACATAAAAAAACGATGGTTGAACCCAATATTGAATACACATTTGTTTTTTTTATACGTTTAATTGACTTTTTACTTCGATATAATACAGTAAAAAAAAAAAACTGTTGAAATTGTTCATATAAATTTTTAAGATATATTATAAAACACCGATTAAATTTGACGTTTGAACGGCAACATTTTTCGCGCTTACTAAATTGCTTACTAAATACATAGTAGATATGAGCATGGAACCCCGTCGACCAATCCCATCCCATCGTCCCATGGGATGGGATGAGTCGGATGAACGTTGCGTGGGATGGGACGAAACGAGAAATTTGTATGGGACAGAGTGGGACAAGTTTTGATAATCCAGTAAATCTAGGTCGTGCATAATTAATTGCTTATCGTGCCAATGCGCACGTGATAACGATCGGTTTGCGACGAAAAAGGATTACTCACTGTCAGCTAAAGTAATTACGGAAAAATTAAATTTGAACGAATTATCATTAAGAAAGTCTGTACCGAAAAGAAATTCTGCTGTACGGGAAAAATGGGATGAATGTGAGGGGCCACGCGACCGGGATGGGATAGGACGAAAATTTAAGGTTTGTGGGATGGGACAGTGGGACGATAATGTGATTGGATGGGACAGTGACAGAGATCCGTCCCACGGGATGGGATCTGGAACGAGAAACTAGTCCCATGCTCATCTCTAGTACATAGTGAATTTTTCCTTTCAGTGTAAACGAATTTCATTACCAATTCTTCCTCAGGGTGTAAATGTTTCTACTTCAAACATCGAATCGGCACAAATAATTTCAACTAATGAAAGTCACATCGAACCAGTGAAGAAAAAGAGGTCGAGAGTGATGAATGATGATAACTGTCATTAATTCTTATAATAAATAATAATAAAATCTTGGAGTTGCTAGTAGGCAGTAACAGAGAAACAGGAGGGTTAAAGTACCTAATTGTTATTGGCAACTGGTCAACAAGACTAGGAAAGAGAGCAGACTAGGAAAGATAGATAGATGACTTCATAGTTACCAATACTTTATTATTAGTTACTAATATTCCATCTGGCTTTACTGTAATACAAGTCAAAAACCAAAATAGAAATTATTTTACAAATATGAAAATGGAAAATGAAAACTGTACTACGGTAAAAGAAAAACCCATCAAGCCTGCAATATCCCACGACACTGATTTTCAAGAAAAAGATGATAAACTGTAAAAATTTGGCCAATCGGAGTTGAGTGATCTAATTCCACACTTGGATGTGGCACAGAAAAAAGCGGAACTTTTTGGGTCAATGATGTCATGAAGTACAAACATGGTCAACGAGATTTCTTTGCTTCCGTTTTTTGAGAAGAAAAACAATCTTGTTTTTTGCTTTGATGTTAATGGTATAAAAGTATGATCCAACTGAGAGATATTTTGACTCAAAACCTCTCCAAGTGAAATCTTAACACCAGTGTTAGTCCTGGTTAGTTACCAGTGTTAGTCCATAGTTAGGTTGTTCAGTTTGAAGATTTTGATATTATTAAATACTAACATTTGTATCTTTTCTTCAAAGATTATAATTTCTAGGAAATATATTGGAAATTATTATAATATACGTAACTAAGTTGACATCATTAGTATAACTAACCTTTCTATAAAAAAATATCCTGATCAAATACAAAAGCTAATTATCAATTACAGTCGAACTTCCCTAAGTCGAATTGCCATAGTTCATGAAAAAAAAATCGAGTTATAGAAAATTGGAGTTATAGAAATACATGACTATAAAATGAGTAAAATACACTATACACAATTTATTCAAATGAAATACATATGTATATATTTATAAACAAAAAAGAAATATGTATAGATTAATAATATGATGTTTCGTATATAATTAATTAAAAATAATTTTAATTAATTATATTTTTGAAAACGTAAGTAATATTTAATTGTTTTCCATAATATATAGCACCTTCTGGGTGATCTTCGATTAAATCGTCTCTTTTTGGATTACCGATTCTCGGGAGAATAATATCCTGTCGTAATCTTCCTAAAGCACACCCGCTGGTAAATTCTTTGTTTTGCTTTATTCGAGTTTTTAGTTTATCATAAAATATGAAAAATACAATGTTTGGTAGTCTGCCCGAGGATTACACTATCGACGGTTTATGGTAGGCAATATCCGGTATCATAAATTTGGGAAAATACGCGGCGGTTAAAAAAATGGAGTTATAGAGATTATTTTGTATGTACAAATTTACCATTGTGCAAATTTTTACTACGTTATGGAAAAATTCGAGTTATGGAAGTTAATTTATATGTAAAATGCTATCTAAACGTATGTATTTCTAAAAATATTCGAGTTATAGAAAAATTGGAGTTACAGAAGTTCTAGTTATGGAAGTTCGACTGCAATTAATGAACATCCAACCACGCGTTTCTGCCTTTTGGCCTCATCAGTATGGCTTTATAATTAACAACAAATTAAAATTAGAAATATATTGAAATACGACTTACCCTAGTATGTTATTTACAGCTAACTGGCATTATCGTATTTGAGATTATTCTATTTATAGTCAAACCAGGTATAGAGATTTTTGGGAAAAACATGTGCTGCGTTTTTTGTACTAGCGGACAATTAACATTGGTCGAAGCAAATTTATTAAAGAATTTTATTCAACTTCATTGACCAAGAAGTCATGATATCATGACTTCTTGGTCAAATGTTAAGAAATGTTACTATTTAATATTACAATTAGTTGTTTTACTAATATTGGACAAAATTGGACAAAATTAGAAATCTATACAAGGTTAAAAATGGTTACATTTAAATCCGAGATTAGACAGTATTAGGCAAGACTACGCAAGATTATATACGGCTAAAGAACACTCTATCTCTCTTTCTCAATCCGAAGATTGGTTGGCAGAAATTCTTCTCCTCCGCTTCTCTCTGTTCTCTGATAGTCTTTTCAATTTTTCATTTGATTTTACTCCTATATCTCCCTGAATTTGTTTCATGTATTGTAATCTGGGTCTTGCTCTGCCTCTTTTGCCTTGTACCATTCCTTCTATAACATTGATTATAAAATCATTGCACCTATATAGATGTCCTATTAACTGGTCTCTTCTCCTCATTATTGTTTTCAAGAGGGCTCTTTTTTTACCAACTCTTTTAAGAACTTCTTCATTTGTCAGCCTTGCCGTCCACGAGATTTTCTGCATTCTCCTCCAATACCACATTTGAAATGCTTCTAGTCTTCTCTTATCGCATGTACCAAGTGTTTCGCCATCCTGTTGAAACCACATCTCATTTAAGTCCATTTCGTCCAATTTTTGCATGAAAAAGTCTGTCAACATGGCCCGGTAACGATTGCCGTCGACAGTCATGGTGTCTCCTTATTGTCACATTATTGGTCCAATTATCTCTCCTGCCCACATGGCACACCAAACTGTCACTTTTTGAGGATATAATGGAGGTTCTTGAAAGAAATGGTGATTTTCATCTCCCTATATCCGACAAATCTGCTTGTTAACGAAGCCGTTCAGATGAAATGAGCCTCGTCACTAAAGATTATTTGGTTGTGGAATTCATCGTCAGTTTACAGTTGTTCCAAGATCCGGTTGGTAAAGTTCCTGCGCTATCTATGGTCGCTAGGCTGCATCTGTTGAGTCAACTGGATCTTTTACGCATGACGGTGTAAATCTTTTCTCAAAATTCGATGAATGTGCTGCGATGGACGTGTAATTCCTGGCATCGATGTGAGATGGAGGTGTTTGGTCGTTCTGCCACACAGACACTCACTGCTGCGATGTTATCTGCCGATCTTTGTGGTCGATTAAGGATGATGCTTGTTTCATGTTTCGATGAAAACGTCCGCTTAAATTTCTTGATGAAATAGCAGGCCTCGTCGCGGTCCATTATACACGACGAAATTATCACGTAACTTGCACATCGCCACAGTAAATTTTTCTCCATGTTTGTAATGGGTTTTCGCTATTAACAAACTGCTATCCAAGATATAACTCACCATTTTTGTAAATGTTAACGATTTGATTAAACAAATGAAGGGCACAGGGGAAAAACCACGGAAGTCCATTTTTGTCAATATTCAACTGGTGCTGCCTATGTTAGTATCACAAGTGTACTTTACGTTCGACTGTATAAGATTGGGGAAAAAGCACGTTAGTCCTTATAAAACTGACATTATAAAATAGATATCCAGAGAAAAACAACGTGTCCTCACTTTAAATTTTGTTTTTCTCGAAACGAATCTAGGTGGACATGTGTGGTTTTTCCCCCGTACCCTTCAAATACCAAATATGGCTGACTCAACAATTGACACACTGAATTGGCGCGCAATTCGAAATCAAATTTTTGCTGAGACACCCTATATTATTAAACAAGACTGGACTTGATTGAATTTATTTATAATATAATAGGATATAATTTAAATGAAAGGGGAAAGGGTTTGATATTGCTGAGACGGGTGAAAAAATGGAAAGAGCAAACAGGTAATGGAGAATGGTAGATTGTAAAATGTATACCAATTTATTTTATTGTATTTAGTCATTAATTAAATGAATAAAAAAATAGAAGTACGTAGATAAGTAGAAGTAGAAATAAATAAATACAAAATAAAAGGCTAAAGATATAGATTTAGTTTTGTTTATCCAAGATTAAGCAGGAATAGGCAAGATTAGACAAAGCTAAACACAAGACAAGGCTAAAGAGTAATAAACAAGACAAGATAAGGCTAAAGAAAACTTAATAATATATGATCGAATAAGACCACCACCTCTCAAAGATCAAAATAAGACTCCAGCCTAGAAACACTAGATTACACAGAACCTCCAAAATGGTAAGATTTGACGTCGAGCGACTCAAGAACAGTCAAGAACTAAGTCAGAGACTGAACAACACAGACCTAAACAACTGGGACCAACTGACGTAGACTCTTGTCAAGGCGGCCAATGAACTCGCCTCTCGCTAGAAGACGCAAGCATCCGTGGTGGACTGAAGACTGTGACAATGCAATAGCCCAAAGACAGATTTTTTCTCGAAGGCGTTACAAACAAGGGCAGAAAATCAGTTGGATAGTCATCTGGGAGAATAGAAGGGGGGCTTCAGGAAGACCCGATCCTGTGTTGAACAGATCCTCAATCTTAAAACTGTACTTGCATACTCCAAGATGAGAAACCGCAAGGTGGTCGTCACCTTTGTTGATTTTAGGAAGGCCTACGATTCCATTGATAGAGAAACACTTAACAAAGTACTCCAGGAACTAGCACTAGGCAACAAAACCCGCAGACTAATCCTAGACATTTTGACCAACACCTATTCCAAGGTTAAATTTAGAGGCGAGATTTCAGAAAGCTTCGAAATAAAAACTGGAGTGAGACAAGGAGATGCACTTTCCCCACTTCTCTTCAACTGTGCCCTTGAAAAGGTTATGAGAGAATGGGGCAAGGAACTGAACAATTTGGGTGCTCAGAGTGGTATCTACCTGAGACGTAAACACGATGGACTGGTTGTAGATTGCCTGGCCTTTTCAGATGACATGGCGCTGTTTGCTGATTCTATTGAGATGGCAGCAATGCAGGTTAACTGCCTCAGAAAACAGGCTGCCAAAGTGGGCCTTCAAGTGTCGCTGGAGAAAACAGAATTCTTCACCTACATCAGAGAAGCAAACAGAGGGATGTTACTAGAACAGGGAAACATCAAGGGAAGGGAAGGGAAGAAGGAAAATTTAAGTATCTCGGCGAATGGATTGAACCCAACTTATCAGAAAGAGCATCATTATCCAAGAGAGTCAGCAAGTTAGAACTAGCCTATCGGCTGACTAAGAACACTTACAATAAGAAATGCCTGTCACGCAACCTGAAACTTAAGCACTACACATTAGTCTTACGACGAGAAGCCCTGTATGCCATGGAGTGTCTTTCCTTGAACCGAAGGGGTCTAATAGAGAAATTGGAAATCAGAGAGAGGAGAATCCTTAGGAAGATCCTAGGCCCGGTAAAGGAAGATGGGGAATTCCGAAGACGGCATAACTCTGAGCTCTACGAACATATTGAGATGCTCTCTTGACTGTGCAAAGAAAAGAAGGGTAGCTTTCTATGGCTACGTTGCAAGATTGCCTCAAAACCGACTAACCAACCGTCTTTTCACCTTCTGGCAAAACAAGAAGCTTCGTACCACTTGGTTGACAGAGACCGAGAAGGATATTAAAGAACTGGGAATAACAGATCTCAAAAACAGACAGTCTGTGAGACGCACACTGAAGGAAGTCCGTGGATTTCAGGAAAAACCTCGAAGGAAAGGTACCCCCTGGATAGAAGAGAGAAAGTTACACTGGCGGAAGATGCGACAATACTGGGCAAAGGTCAAAGCCCAACAGTTGAACAAGCGTGATCCAAAGTAGGCATATTCGAAAGAAGAAGAAGATCGAATAAGATTCGGACAGGCAGAACCTTCGTTCTTCTAACGTTCTCGTTCCTTCGAACGAGATCGGACAGATATTATATTTATAAGACAGAGCTTAGACAAAACCACTTTCAGTCATTGTTCTTGATCATTTCTAATGTCACTAAGTACTTAAATAGCACTAGGTAATTGAAAACACTACAGGAATATAAATAAAAACAAATTTTCTGTCAAACACGACTAGAACAGTATCAATATCAAAGCCGATATCTCATAACATGGATTGTGAAGTCATGCTTCGATTCGACCAATGGTGATGCGTTTCGCAAATTTGAATTTTGCACTTTTTGATTAAACCAACTTATTAAAGCAGAACATTGCTTGAATATATAAATATATTCAACCTTTCTGAAGCTCTATAATATTATTAAGTTTTTTTAAGACTACAAAACAAATCCTATGTTGCAACACAACAGATATCTGTCTGTTATTTACTAGAAATCAGTCCACTTTCATGGTAATAAAACAAAATCTAGATAAATAACATTATTTTTAAGATCAAATCTTTCTATTTAACCCTACATATTCAAGCTATGTTCCGCTTTAATAAGTTAGTATGACTGTATCTATAATTAGTTTAGTTCCACCCCAGTCTTCAATTTTTGATTAAAGTTTTATGGCATCAAATGCAAACCAAATGAGAAAATAATGGTTTAGGTGTAATGTTAAGACCATAAAGTATCGGGGGTTAACAAATCTAGTACATTTATATCACTAGCATATTCCCTATTACCTCAACACTCCCAAGAAACTAATCTTCAATAAAAACTAAATAAAAGAAACGTTATTTATTAATGAAGTATTTCACTAATTAAAAAAAAATCTTACTGAATAATTGATATATTATATAAATGTTCAAAATATAATCTTTTAGCAGTATTAAATAAACAACATTATTTTATATGAAAATAATCAGTAAATAAAACGACCTGTACATCATTAAACAGTTAAATAAATATATTAGATAACCACTCATTCTATAAATACTAAAAAATAAACATTTTCAAAGTAAAACTTCCTTCAATATGTTTTTTTTCTGTTTACTCAAGTTCTTAAATTATATTATTCTTGTAGTAATATATGTAGCTGTATTTTATGAGAAGACTAGACATCTAATTTGAATTGCCTTCGGACTAGTAAGCAATTAAAAAAATATTGAATTCTAAAAATAGTAAAAAAAGCTACAAATTGAGTCTCCAAAACAAACAATTTTGGAATTAAAAGTGTATCGTTGACAAGTAAATCGACTAGTGAAGACGAACAAAAACTGAAACTATCAACACTTCACACCAAGCTGCACACAAAAATTACATAAATGTAAACGTTTTCTCTCCACGAAGATAATTTCAAAGTATTGGAATGTCGTCGGCAATTATTCTAGACTGCGCCATTATATGCATATTAACTTAGGTGAATGCATCAATAATAAAATATTTACAGCTGTTAAAAAACATTATAATTAAATTTATGTTTATTTTTTCTCTTATTTGGTTAAATTCAATGTATTTTTTGTTGTAAATAAAATAATAGAATGAATGAACAACAAAATACTATTTTAATAAAAAAGAAACTTTTTACATTCTCTTTACCTATTCAAATAAATTTCACATTTATCGACAATAAAACAATATAATATATGTTTTTAACAACTATTAAAATTTTGCAATATATTATCAAGATTTATTTTAATAACAAATACATTTAATCCCTTGTAACATTCAGCATAGCTATATAGTTATTATATTCTTGTAAAACTCAGCCCCCCAAATGTGCTTTTTAAATTATCATTAAGTGATTAGGGGGGAAGCCACATTAGGATTTTCAAATAATCCGATTTTTTTTATTGCATAAATCGTTAGCTTAACTATACAAGAATACGATGTCAAAATTTCATATCGAAATTTGCATTCGTTTAGATTTTATGAGCATAGAACCGAGTGCACATCGGGTACCGGCTACAGCAGTGGTTCTCAAACTTTTTTGCCGCGGCACCCTTGTCGAGCCGAAAAAATCTCGCGGCACACCCTTGCGGTCGTCCATTAATCACGTGATATATTTTTAGCAAAGTTTGTCATGTACATCTTTCCAAAGCGAACCATTTTCGCAGGATAAATTTATTCGCAAACTTCTTACCGCGTTCTCCATTTAAACCCATGTAAATTGAAAATCGAAATTAAGAGAAGTACAAATTTTTTCATTTTATATTTTTTACTTTTGTGACTAAATCGAACGGTTTTACAAAATTTGCAAAGAATACTTATTTGTAGACATTTTTGAGGCGTTGGTGAGAAAATAGCAAAATACCTTCGAAGCAAAAATAATTCGCCACGCTGCCCCCATTGGGGGGCGGAACTTTTAAATTCGGTCAGCGGGTACATCTGGTAGATACCCATATTCAGTAAAAGTTTCATTGAAATCTATGAAGGGTTAATACCCTATATTTTTTTGCTATTTTTGTAAATTTTGATATTTTCGAGTTCGGTTTTGGTTGGAATTCGTGATTAAAAAAATTTATTTTATTAAGTTTCACACTACGTGGAACAATAAAATTTTACACATTGGTAGAGAAAGGATCATTCTATCAAATCCCCTTGTGTATTTTGCAAAATAATTGATCTGACGGGAGCTCTCAAATTCAAAGCGGTCCAGATGGTAAGATATTTAATTTAAATAACTACATTTTGAAAAATGCAAGATACATGAAAAAATCTTTCAGTTTTGGCATGCATATGCGCTATACGTTTATCTATTGAAATTATACGAAATTCAAATAAGTGGTATTTTTTACTTTTGTGACTAAACCAAAGGATCCAAATTAGGATAAGTGGCAAGGACTGTTGGTTTAACCCAGGTTACCGCAATTGCCCACCGCGAAGCCGCAGATAAAACATGACCATATACGCTCGGCAGCACGAACACTCGATCCAATATAGGACAATGTGGCAAGAACCGTTGGTTTAACCCAGGTTTGATTAGGTTGCACACCGCGATGCCGCAGATAAATCATGACTACAAACGCGCGTCAGCGCTAACTCTCGATCCAATATAGGACAATGTGGCAAGGACCGTTGGTTTAACCCAGGTTACCGCAATTGCCCACCGCGGAGCCGCAGATAAAACATTACCATATACGCGCGGCAGCACGAACTCCCGATCCAATAAAGGACAATGTGGCAAGAACCGTTGGTTTAACCCAGGTTTGATTAGGTTGCACACCGCGATGCCGCAGATAAATCATCACTACAAACGCGCGTCAGCGCTAACTCTCGATCCAATATAGGACAATGTGGCAAGGACCGTTGGTTTAACCCAGGTTAGAGGTTAGGTTTTTTGGCAAACCATACACGAGAAGCACGTCGATGTCGCAACGATCATGGAACCTAACCTTTGAACGTGGAGCCAGCAAGTCAATCATTGATATCACCATAGCCAAGGAGCAAACTAAAACAAAAATCACAAACTGGATGGTACTCCAAGAGGAGAGCATGAGCGACCATAAGTTCATTTACTATGAACTTGAGGATATCTCAAATGAGATACATACGGAAATAATAAAGCATAGCTGGTCGCTAAACACATTATGCGTCAAAAAATTCCTCAAACAACTTGGAAAGACGATTAAGGCAAAAGAAACCGACTCACCGGAAGCATTTGTTCTAAACTTTAAAAAGCTGGCGATATAGCCACTCCCAAAAGGACGGGGAGGAGGAACCAAAAGGCGATATACTGGTGGACTGAGAACATCGCAACCATACGTAGAAGCTGTCTTAAAGCAAGAAGAAACATGACTAGAGCGAACAAAAGGCTGTCAAGAAATGACTACGAGCAAACCAGGGAAGTGTTCAAACAGGCGAAAAAGATGCTGAAACATGCCATTCTCAAGGCAAAAGATGTGCAATGGACCCGACTATGCGATGCCGTGGAAAATGATATATGGGGGAGTGGATACCGCATCGTAATGAAGCGACTTAAAGAAAGTTGTTGAAGAACTTTTTCCCTAATGCGAGGAAGACGACTGGTATCCGACAACGGAATACGCCCCAGCAAGAGAATTCACAGAGATGGAGCTAGAAGAAGTTCTTAGTAAAATTAAAACCAGAAAGGCACCGGAACCGGACCTGATCCTCCCAGAGGTATTAAAAATTGTCGCTGCAGAAAACCCAAAATATGTTCTTGGGGTTATGAACGCATTACTGGCCGAGGGAACGTTCCCTGCCATATGGAAAACAGCGAGACTAGCTCTAATTGAGAAACCAAAAAAGGTAGAAGATGCTGAGATAAAATACCGCCCGATCTGCCTCATGGACAGTGCGGGGAAGCTACTAGAACATCTTATCACCAGAAGATTAATAACGGAAATAAAAGAAAAAAAAAGACATCAAATCGACAGTATGGCTTCAGAAAAGGACGTTCAATAATTCAAGCCGTGAAGAGAGTATGCGATATTGCAACAAACGAAATGAACAAGACACGGAAAACCAGAAAGCTATGCGTCCTTGTCACGCTTGATATAAAGAATTCTTTCAACTCCGCCAACTGGAACTTAATAAAAAAGGAACTACTAAAAAGAAACATCTCAGCCTACCTGAGAAAGATCATAAGAAGCTACCTGACTGGCAGAAAGCTAGAGCTAGAAGACGGCGTTGCAATTCCAGTGACATGTGGTGTACCCCAAGGTTCTGTACTGGGCCCCCATCTCTGGAACTTGTTATATGACGGCATACTAGACCTAGATTTGCCCGACGGTGTGGAAATAATTGCTTTCGCCGACGACCTAGCAGTGGTCTCTAGAGCTAAATCGAGAGAAGATCTAATGTACAATACCAACGAGGCGATACATAGGATCTCCATATGGCTAAAAAAGAACAAACTTCAACTCGCCACGGAAAAGACCGAAGCGGTGATGCTCTCTGGTAGAAAGAGGTACGGAGAGATACAGTTCGAGGTGGGAGGTACAATAATACTACCAACCAACCACGTGAAATATCTTGGTGTCGTAATGGATAAGAGCCTCACCTTTGGCCATCACATAACGCATCTTGCTGAAAAAGCGCAAAGAGCGGCTCTGTCTCTTTCCAGACTCATGCCGCGTGAAAATGGGCCAACCGAAAGGAAACGAAAACTCTTAGCAACCGTAGCCCAGTCTATCATTCTTTATGCCGCCCCCGTGTGGATGGAGGCTTGTAGATACTAGAAATATAGACGAAAATTACTACGCGTACAGAGAACTCTTGCAATCCGCATCTGCAGAAGTTACACAACTGCCGCAACAGAATCATTACTTGTCATAGGAAGAGTAATTCCGCTCGACTTACTCGCTAAAGAAAGGGGAGAAACGTTCGGCTTGAACCTGGAGCGGAGGAGGGACGCTAGGGAAGATACCATGGAAAGGTGGCAAGAAAGATGGGAAAGCACGGTAACAAGCCCGTGGACGCATAGGCTAATACCTAAAATTAAAGACTAGGGAGCATGGAGAACTATCATTCCACCTCCCGCAAATGCTCACCGGCCATGGTTGCTTTGTGGCCTACAAGAAGAGAATAGGGAAGAGCCAAACAGCAGAATGCATTTACTGTGGGGCCGAGGAAGACACAGCAGAGCACACGTTTTTCACCTGCCCGCAGTGGAACGAGGTACGTAATCGAGCTGAATACCTAATTCGTAAAAAACACCCGAGAACTTAGTGCCCGAAATGTTGAACAGCGAAGTAGGGTGGAATATAATTGAAAAAATGGTGCAAGACATCCTATTAAAGAAAGAACTGGACAAGAGGGATAACGAATAATAATTAACGGATAACGAAAGATGCCAACGAGTAATGCCGCAAGGCGATCCCGTGGTGGGGTGAATGGCTATTGAAGGAAAGAGGAGGTGGTTTTTAGTGGGTAGGACCGGTGGTACCATCATGCCGGGTGAGTCCCACACCCCTCAGGGTATTTCTGTTGTAAGGGTCGTACGTAAAGGTATTTTCCCCCCTCTCAATAAAAAAAAAGGTTAGATTAGGTTGCACACCGCGATGCGACACATAAATCAAGATATCACATACGTGCGAACTCCAGACCCAAAATGAGGTCAATGTGGCAATATACATTTTTTATCTAAATATTACTCTACCGCCTTCGTTCATTTGCAAACAGAATTGCGTGATATTAAAAAAAGAACGGTATTTGAATGTGATATTATTTCAAAAACTCTATTGTTATGCAACGCTTTCTATAGCGATTACATTGGCATAATCTGGCAGCACATTTACAATTCACTATAGTCTACCACATGCGGCAGCAGAAGGCGATGAAAGCGCCAATGGCGTGCACCTTTATATTATCCTGATATCAGCATCCTTAGATTGCCATGAAACCATATGCTTCTTTCAGCGTCACCAGTGGCGTGCATCACCCTTCCGTTACAAAGTCCCAGATTTTAGCCAAATTTTGTGCATAATTCTACAATAAAAGTAGGAACTCAAATTCGCTAACCTCCTCATGTATTTTTCTATTTACAGTTTTTTACATATCTTGATTATTGCTACGGCACCCCAGGCATACGCTCGCGGCACCCAGTTTGAGAACCTCCGGGCTACAGGCTCGAGCGAAGCATTACCTCGTTTATCTCGAAATGACTTTTTTCATATTTGCGTGCAATCTAACTCAAAAAGTGTGGAACCGATCATTATGAAAATTGATAGTAGATTCTTTATAAAATGTCGAATTATATGAACCAACTTGTAAGATGATATCATGATTTTAAGGGTACTTTTCTTTGCATAATAAGAGATAAAAATCGTGAAATTCGAAGAAAAATTGTTCCAACACCTGCAAAATTTTTAATTTTAATTTTTTTCGCCTGCATTGAGGTTCATATTCTTAGAAAATAAGTTATTAATGTAAAATCAAAACCTTTTTGATTTCACATGAAAATCGGAATGACTACAATGCACGCAATTGGAAAACTATACTTACAACCTTTGGCGGACTTCACACCGTAACTTTTTTATTTCTGGCTGAAATTATTCAAAAAAATTCACAAAAATTGTTCGAAATATGAATGAAATGATGTCAAAATTTGATTAAATTCTTAATTTTTCCCACCCAAAAAAAAATCCTAAAAAATCAGTATCAAACGGCCTCCTAATGTGGTTTCCCCCCTGAATGAGTTTATTTTGAAAATAAGGCTTCCAGATTTTATGAAATGTGAACAGTTTTTCATTATCTATGAAAATAAAAGTGTTTTTCATGGTACAACAGCTCTCCACCCCTGAATTAGGTAAATGAAACACTAGGTATACAAGTTACAGATACTGAAATCATTAACTTAGAGTAGAGGCATTATTTAACCATATATCTAGTTGTAAATATTGTCAAGTTAGTTTATTAAATATTAGATATGTTTTACGTGCGTCAAAAAATATTAAGTGAAGATAACATTTTGTGTTAAGTTGAAATAAAACTAATTTATTGTAAACAATTACAGTGTATACAAAATTTAATTACGTTATAGAATGACCAGGAAACATATTAAATATATATGTATACAAACAGAACTATATACCAGACCAAATCTAGTTCAGAATAGTTTTAAGAGACTATTGTAACGATAATAAATAATATAATGTATCTAATGTATATAATGTATCATATTTGTATCTAATATATAACTATATAAATAATATATAACATATTTGTATGTAATGTATTAAACAATAAACCGACAGTTTTGCAGTATTTAACTATTAATATTTTGTTTATTCAATCTTCGATAAAATTTTAATTCTATGGTAATTAAATTAACAATAATTTTTTTGAATGGCATTGGCAATTGTTCAATTTCAATGCATCAATTTATTGATTTTCGCTTGCAAATAATAAAACAAATTGTCCAATTAACGAAGATAATTCTATAATTAGTTACTTGCACAATAATATATTCACTTGTCCTCGTCCTTGTGGGATTTATAATCAAGGATCGAAGTAGGCCTTAAAGACCATTATAGCAATAAACATAGAAATAGCGCACAATGAAGGCATTCAATTGTTTCCAATGAAAAAGCGATTATCAAATGAGAAAAGTAGAGATAGTTTTATCGCCTCTGTTTCTTCTTCACTTCGCAGAATCGATTTGATTTATTGAATTGCAAAAAAATAGCAACTGGGTTACAACCTACTTCCGCCCGATCATCGCAAAGAGATAATGCTACTGTTCTGGCCTTGATTACTATACTTAATAAGAGTACTTAGATAGCAATTGTTAAAGATTAACATTCTTTAAATGCATTGTGAAATTTTGCCAAGCTATAATTTTGAAACTAGACTAGATAATCCGTTCCAGTTTTCTATATTGCTTAAATATAAAATTAAATAAAAATATCAACATATCAGTGCTAATGTTTCTTTTTTATTTTAGCAATGGAGAGCTTTAGAGGATCATCAAGTTGAAACAAGCGGATGGATACCTCCTTCAAACCCTGAAGAGCAACCACAAAAACGTCGAAGACTACGCAAACGTAAACGGAGGCCTCAAAATACTGACGAAGCTGAAGGCGAATTTGTTCGACCGAGACGCAGACGTCCAATAAGATTAGACGAAGTCAGGGACTCCTGGAGAGAAATTGAAGATGAAGCTCCAAAAAGGACTTACAACCGAAGAAGGATTAGTCCCATATACCAACAAGATGAACCAGCAACAGGAATGGTTTCAGCTACTATTAAGTTCGCAGATACAGAAGAAAATCATAAAACGAGAGATTCGTATTTTGCTGTTGAGGAAGTTGCAGAGAAAAAAGAAGTAACTACTGATGCAACTAGTACCGTTCAAGACATTAAAGCTTTGCTAAAGCAAAGTGGAGGAGTTAGTCTTAGTGAAATCTTACAACAAAGAAATTTGTCTTTGAGCGATTTATTAAAGGGCAAACAACAGGCAATTTCAGCTTTGAATGAGCTACCAGAAGTTGTCACAGAACAACCCACTGAACAAAATATTATTGTTGAGAAAAACCCACCGATTGAAGCTGCAAGTAGAATGTATGAAGTTGAAAATAGTTCAGAAGAAATTATTAAAGAAAGTTTAGAATTACAAAGAAACCGTCTGTCAATGATGTATTTGGGAAAAGAGAATAAAATTTATAGCGATGTAACTAAGCTTGATGTAATCACTGAAGCTACAACAGAAAAGAGAATTTTTGTACCTTCTCATCCCAAATATTATACTTCTTTGGACTATCGACCAGAATTGGGAATTTCGGAAAGGATTAGGGAGGAAAAAACAACGGAAGTTGTTACGCAAATGCCAATAACAACAACTGATAAGCCTACCGAAAGAAAAAAAGTTAATGGAAAAGGGAATCTAGGTAAACTACCATTAACTAGCGCAAAGATGTTACAGTTAAGAAAAGATGAGCAACAGGAAACCAAACTTCCTTCAAAAGCGTTCGAGATCAACATTAACGATTTGTTTGGATTTAGCGATATTATTGCGAAAGAAACTAGTAAAGGACCTTTAAAGATGTCTTTTGACATTGAGTCTTTAGCAAAAGAGATTCCAGTTGAGACTACGACGATTAAAGTTGAGAAAGTTACGAAAAAACGGATACAAAGCAAGTTGAGACCGGTAACAGCTAAAGACGAAATTATGGAGTTTTTGAGCGACGAGGCAAGCAAAGATAATTTGGAAAAGATTTTGGAGTCGAGGAACATGACAGTAGAGGAATTAGTCGAACAAAGGGAAAGAGGATCCAGTCAAAGACATTTAGCTGATATCTTTCACAACAAGACCAAAGAACCTGAACCTCAAAAAGAACATGTAGTTGAAATTAAGGTTGAAATGAAACCAAATGTTGAGACTGAAAGAAAACCAAAGTTAAAACCACTACCAGATGTTTCTGTTAGTAGCGAAGAAATTGAAGTTACTGATGCTGTGCCAGGTACAAGTTTCCCAACGTACAAGATAGAAACCAATAAACGAAATCAGGAAATTCGCCCATTGCCTATATGGAAAACAATATTCCCTCCTCCAAAACCGCAAACCTTTGAAATAGAAAACACCTTAATTGAACCATTCAATGACAATCTTACTACAAACGACTATGAAGATTCGTATCTACAACTTCCCCTAGCTGTTAAATCAGCAATATTTGCCAGCTTAGCCATTATAGCAATCTCTCTAATCGTTTTTCTAACAATTCTAGTTATATTTAGATGGACCCAGCGTCACAAAAAGAGGCTCTGCTACAGCCAAAGCTTCATGTCTTGCTCAAAAATTAAATCCCCAATATTAGAAGAGGATCCAAAAAGGACAATACGGACATTCATGTCCGAAACATTGGGAAAGAAAAAAGGTATTTATACAACACATGCACAAAGTATGTCGGATGGTTGGGAGAAGCCTTATCAGTGAGATGCTTGACGGACAAGATTGAGATTGTGATTTGTTTTTGTATGTGCAATATTTATATTTATTAATTTCATGAAGTTGAAGACTATGTAGATATATAAGACTTGTTGGAATGGCATAAAAATAATTTAGTCTCTCTATTATTGCTCATTTAGAACAGGATATTGATGTTTATGTTCATCAGGGAATTATCTAAATTAGATAATAATTAAAATTAAGAATTATTACAAATAAGTAACTATATGTTTTGTTTTCAATCAATAGCAAAAATACTGCTAAACTGTCAATCTAACTAAGTTTTTCATATCTAGAGTCAATTTCTTAGATGAGCATATACTGTTTGTTAAGTTTTATATAAGCAAATGCTAAATTAGTCACAAATCTTCCAAATTCAGTCTAATATATTGTCTATAATATAATGAGATATTCTGAGGCTTTAGGATGTTTATTCTTGTCAAACTATTATCCTTTTAGTTTATAAGTAGTGTTTGGTTTTGTAAATATTTTTTTAACCAACAATTGTGTACCTTATATCTTTAACAATAAGTATTTGTTAATTTGTTACTGTGTGTGAAAAATATTTTTTTTATATATAAATTTCTATTTCATTTTTATTCCCCCCAGTCTCTATTTATTATATCAACATATTCTTGTTAAAGATAATAGTTATACTAAACTTGATATGATTTTTCCTTTGGAAAATCATAATATCGGATTGTAAATTAATTAAAACCATATAAATAATGTTTCTTAAAACACATTCAATATTTCTAATGAATTTATTTAAGGTTTTCTTTGGAAAATGATAATATCGGAATGTAAATTAATTAAATCCATATAAATAATGATTCTTAGAACACATTCACTATTTATAATGAATTTAAGGTTTTTTTGAAAAAATGAAAATCTGATACCAGTAAACCTTGTTGACATTTCATATTTTTGCTCTCTAGGCATAAAAGTATTCCATTATATGTATTCGTATATGAAACAAAATTATATTTGTGCGATAATTTTATATAAAAAAAAGAAACTAAGAATTATTTAACTATAAATATTAGAGTGCCTAATTTGAAACGAATATTTTTTTTCTTCGCTGTCGAAAATTAACGTAAATTGATGACGAAAATTAACGATTAAACTCAAATGATGAACCCTTAATATTAATTAGTACCTGATTTTGTTCGTTGAATGTTTCCATCGTTGTTTTTTTTTTAATTATTATAATTCCTTTATTATAATATTCCATTGCGGCTGATCACAACTTGTAGTATATTAGACACTCTTTAAAAGTGTCGATTGTGATTTTATTGTAACTTAAACCGTTTTGTCTGTGTCTGCCCCGAAAGCTATACTATCTGCTAATTGATAAATTTTCTTTGTTATTAAAAAAAAACCGGCTGAAGTTACGCTAAAAAGTTTAATAAGAAACATGTTTGGACTATGCTCAAGGTAGTATTTGCTTGTCCTTCCCGTAACCACAACGGCCAAGTCATCAGCGTAACACAGCAGTTTAATGCTTTCTGGTACCTGCATCCTCATTAGTCGTCGTATAGAATATTACACAGAGTTGGTACTCAAACAGAACCCTGTGGAACACACACACTTATTTCTTTCCTGGTGTTTCTGTTAATTTGTATCCATCTATCTGTAAAATAGTCTTTGACGATGTTTATAAGGCACGTGGAGAATCCTCTTTATCCCAGTTTATTTATTATCAGACGCCATGACGCTGAATTAAAAGCGTTCTTAACCACTCTACTAGTATCAGGGCACACCATCTTGGTTCCTCCATTTCGTTTGATTCCCTCGATATTTTTACTACTTCATGTAAGGCATTCGTGGTAGATCTCCCCCTTCTGAATCGTTATTGATCTTCGGAGAAACCGCCTTTCTCCTCGATTTCATTTAGGAGTCTTTAGTTAATGATATTTGCGTACAGTTTCCCGAGCGCGTTGATCAGGCAAATTGGTCTGTATTTGGCAGCTTCCTCTTCTTTCTTTTGTGATTTCTTAATTAAAATTAGTTTTTACACTTTCCGTGCGTGGGGGAACGTATTTTTTCCAATAATTCATTGAAAAGGTCTTAAAAGACCTCTATTTTGGATGTCGCGCGCTTTTTTGAGCATTCCCGGTTTTTATTTTGCTGACCGCCTTCAGAATTTCGTTTTCCTCGAAAGGTCGAATCGAAGGTTTCTCGAATATCGGTTTATCCCTTGTGTCGATAAATTGCTATTCAAAGATTGTTACTTTTTCGTCAAGCCTTAAAGTTAATTTCGGGTTCGGAATATTTAGCTGACTTGTCTTGACTTGACTAGCCTTGATTTGACTACTCTTGACATGACTATACAAGACTCGATTAGACCAGTCTTGACTAGAAAAGACTTGACTGGACAAAACATAACTAAACTAGCCTTGATTAGAAAAGATGAAACTTGATGGGACTTGACTAGGCAAAACTTAACTAGAAAAAAACTTGAGTGGACAAGACTTGACTGTGCAAGGTTTGACTAGACAAGTCTTGACAAGACAAGACCCGACTAAACAAGACTTGATTAGACAACATTAGACAAGACAAGACCAAAAAAGTCTTGAGTAGTCAAAATTTGATTAGACAAGATTTGAAAGAACAAGATTTGAAAAAACAAGACTTGTCGAGCTAAAGCTAAGCCGGACATGTCGTAAGTGTTTAAAACATATATGTACAAAACTTGATTGTAGAATTCTTGACTGGATGAGACATGACTGGAAGACTTTACTAAACAAGATTTAATAGGCCAAGACTTCACCTGACAAGATTTAACTGAAAAGGATTTATATTGATAAGACTTGATAGCACAAGAATTAACAGAACAAAACTTGATAGAACAAGGTTTTACTGGGCAAGGATTAACAGAACAAGTTTGGACTGGATAAGACATGGTTGTTCAAGACGCAAATGTACAAGACTTGACTTGACTTAAAATATTTTGTTGTACAATGCTTCAATGATTTGACTACGAAGACTTGACTAAACAAGACATCAGCAGACAAAACATGATAAGACAAGATTTACCTGGACAAGATTTAACTAAATAAGACTTGACTGCGCAGAACAGGACAAGTTCTGAGTGGACAGACATGACTGTTCAAAATTTAATTGTACAAGATTGACTGTATACTAGACAGGACTTAACTAGACATAACATAAGTAAATTTGGTTTGAATAGAAAAAAATTGACTAGACTAGCCTAGACAAGCTTGTATAGTCAAGTCTGGTCTAATCAAATAGACTAGTCTTTAATAGATAAGAGCTGGTTTGATAAAGACCTGAGAAAACAATTGACTAGACGAAACTAGACTTAAATAGACAAGTCTTGGGTAGGTATACAAAACTCGATTATATCTAGTATCAAAGAAGGAATATATTTATTAGTGTGCAATCGATCAATTGCTTGTGTAGACAGATATAGATAGACAGAAAAGAGTAGATAGACCAGATAAAACAGAAAATTATATATATGAAAGGCATTTACATAGGAGTTCCACGCGAGCGTTCATGGTGAGTGGACGTGCAAGCGAATATAGTTTAAACTAAATTAACCTCAAAAAAAGAAAATGAGATATAAGGAAAAATTAGGAAAGCTGCCCAACAAGAAGGGGAAGAGAACTAAAATAGGGTACCAGAAAGTATTTGATGATCAAGGATGGAAATGGTGTGAAGATGAAGAAAGGCTAGTATTAGTAAAGAAGGCAGAAGATAATACTTCAAAAAACGATTAACAGAAATTAACGATAAAGGAAATACCACAACGACACGGCATGTAAATGGTTTACGAGGAATAAATTTGGCAAGATGGAACATTAGTGGACTAAATGGGAAAGAAAAATAAATAATTGAGGAATTTAAAGAAAGAGATAAATATTTTAGCAATTACATAAACTAAAGATAAGGCAATAGGCAATGGTGATCCAAGTGGAGTCACATATGAAGATAGAGCAAAAAGTAGGAGTTGGGTGTATAATACCCAAAAATATAATCAAGTAATTAAAAATAATTAAGAATGCATATCCGGAAGAATAATGAAAATTGAATTAGAAATAGAAGGAAATAGCAGATTACATTTGGTAATTCTGTATGGCCCAAATGATGATAAAGCTGAAACTAAATACAAATTTTGGGAAGAAGCATCAGAAATAGTGGAGAATTACAATGGAACAATTGTGGTGCTAGGAGACTTAAACGGTAGAGTGACGTAATAGGACAGTTTGAAGAAACAACGAGAAATAACAATGGACACAGACTTATTGGTTTCTGTGTACAAAATAACCTATTAGTAGTGAACTCGTTCTTTAAACACAAAGACGCTCATAAATAGACTAGAGAGATCCCAAGCAGAGGGGAAAAATCTATAATAGATTATGTACTGAGAAATAGGAACTCTAGGCGGGAAATAAGAGATGTTAGAGTTATAAGAGGATCCGAGATAAATAGTGATCTTCTTCTTCTTCTGTTCGCTTTATAACCCGCGGTGGGTTTTTGCCTCTACAACAATCTTCTTCCATTCTGTCCTTTCACCGGCTTTCTCTCTCCAATCCCTTACTCCCATCTTTCTAAGACTTTCCTCTACGTCTTCCATCCATCTTTTCCTTCGCCTGCCTCTTTTCCTTCTTCTTACTGGCCGCCAGTTGTACATTTTCTTGACTGGTCTGTCATAATGCATTCTGTACAGGTGTTCCAGTCATGCTATTCTTTGAGCTTTTACATATCTCACTATGTCCGCTTCGTTTATTAACCTGCTTAGTTCATGGTTCATTCGTATCCTCCAAATTCCATGCTCATTTAGGATCGGTCCGTAGATCTTTCTGAGGATCTTTCTTTCAAAGATGCGTAGCGCGTCCTCCTCTGCGGTGGTTAGCGTTCAGGCCTCGCATCCGTACGTTACTACTGGTCTTATGAGTGTTCGGTATATTTGAAGTTTGATTTTGTGACTCAATAACTTGGACTTCATCAGTTTTTGGTATCCGCAGTAGCATCGATTTCCACTAAGTATTTACGAGCTTGTTTCTTTAGCTATTACGTTTGTTCTGTTGATTTCTGTTCCCAAGTAGACACAACTTTCAACCTGCTCAAAGCGATACTCCCCCAAATTAAGGTCATTATTATCGTGATGTTCTCTTCCAACTTTTGCATGTATTTAGTTTTTACCTCATTTATTTTCAATCCCCTTTTTTGCGTTTCATCGTCCAGCATCAATAGTGCTTCCTTTAGCGCGTCTTTGCTTCTACATGTCAAACTGACATCATCTGCATATGCAGCAACCTGTGCTGATCGGTTGCCAATGTATCCCGTTATATTCAGCTTTCTCATGCATGCCTCTAATGTTAGGTTGAATATCATGGCGCTCAGGGCATCTCCCTGCCTCACACCGATTTCGATTTTAAAGGCGGATGTAAGTTGGTTGTCTACTCTAACCGCGGCTTTCGAACCGGACAATGTAGCTTTTATTAGTTTTACGTATTTACGGGGTATCCCTAGCACCAGTAGATCGTCAAGGATCGTGTTTCTTTTGACGGTATCGAATGCCTGCTTAAAGTCTATGTAGAGGTTGTGCAGCGATATATCAAACTCGTATGCTTTTTCCTGCATTTGCCTTATGGTGTATATGTTGTCTGATAAAGATAAATAGTGATCATTATCTACCAAAAGCGAAAACGAAAATAAGCTGCCAGAGAGCGGGAAAAAATAAAAACAAAATAGAACTCCGAAACAACAATAGTAAGGAGACAATAAAAAATTACAGACTAATGATAAGAGAAGTAGCGGACAAGTATACAAAGAAAGTCGAGAAAATGATAGATGAGACAAGAACTAATAAATATCGTAATGTGGAGTAAGCATAGGAAACATTCAGAAACTCCCTAATTAGTGCAGGAAGAGAAACATGTGGAAAACCACGAAAATAAATAGAAACAAAAAGGAAACGGCCTGGTGGAACGGCAATGTTAAAAAGAAAGTTAAAAAAAAAGGAAGTTAAAAATGGAAAACATATATATGAAAAGGAGATAATACCACATACCAAGATTAAGAAAACAGAGAGACAGAGTCAAAGAGATAGTATTAGAGCAAAAAGGGAAACCTGGGAGGAGAATAATGGAAGCTGACTTTCATACAAACCAAAAACTATTTTACAAAACTTCAAAGATCAAAATCTAAGATTAAGGAAGGATAATGAAGTAATTAAGCAAATTAAGGATGAACATGAAGCAAAATTAACGGAGGAGGAAGACATAATAGAAAGATGGAGAAGATACTTTGAAAATCTGCTGCACAAAGATATTATTGCGGACAAAATCGTAAGAATCTACAACATAGAAAAAATACAACAACAAAGAGAGCACATACAAATAGAATAGGTTAAGAATGCCATAAATAGACTCAAAAGAGGAAAGGCCACTGGACATGATAATATAACAGGGGAAATGCTGAAAAATATGGGCGGAAAAGGAGTCCAGTTGTTTTCAAAAATGTGCATTATGGCTTGGGAGGAAGGCAGAGTACCAAAAGACTGGGAGATAGGGGTCATTGTGCCAATATACAAGAGAGGAGACAGAAGAGACTGTCTGAAGAGACTGACTGATTGAACGGAGTTATAATAATGAAAGACAGTGATTTACATGTTATTTAAATGGGAAAAAATCAACAATCGAGAAGAGTTACTTAAAAGTAACGGCTCATCATTGAGGGATTTTTTTTTCTATATAAGAAACAAAATTTCCATGTGTCAGCGAAGAGAAAAAATGTTTATTTCAAATGAAGCACTATAATAAATATGTCAAAATGTTGTAATGTAATTAACGTTTATTTTGGCCTAATACATGTAGTCACAAAATAAAATTACCAATCCGCCATATATGATGTATGTATGTTATTACACAAGTAATATAAATTTGAATAAAAACCTGGAAAATATATTGCATTTTTACGTTTGTAGAGTAGAAATTTCATACATAAAAAGAACTTGGAATGGTGAAATTATAACTTAAAAATGAATTCAGTTTTGCAAAGTAACATTAAATAAAAACGTGTTTTAAGCTTTTTTTTAATAAATGAGTGAGTAATATGAAATTTAACTATACATTTACTTTACTTCATGTGGTTACAATATACTGGAGAAAATTAAAAATGTTTCAACCTACATATGTAAAAGAAACAAACTGAAAATATGATTGATTGGAATGTTCACAATTTCAAAACAGAGATAATTTTTTCGCTGCCTTATCTTTCAAAGCACTTCTCATACTATTAAGCTAAAGAATGTCAAAGCTGAATAAAATAAATTTTGTTTAAGAATTGAATAATTATTTTCCACAATTCTCCGATTCGAATAAAAATCATAAAATGCCAAAAGTTGTAAAATATTTTTACTAAAATTAATATTACGTAATATATTAAATTAGTCAACCTGGACTTTCAAAATGATACAATTATGAGCACAATGTTTGTAAAAAAGCTTTTCGAACAAAACAATTATTTAAATGTTAATTCGAAGACTCAAAAAATATATAAACATAATAATCTCAAAACATCTTACTAAATGCAATAGAAACTACTAAAAATAGAAATCGGGCCAATGTAAGATTTTAACTTAGTATTTTTTTTAGAAATCATATGATATGAAATAAAGAAATATGCCATTTGAAAGACAATTTAATATGCTTTAATATGAGTTTGAATTTATCAATAATGACTGTTGTTTAGGCGTAGCAAGCGGTAAAGAAAAACTAACGTATTTATGTAGTGGTTATAACGAGAATAACAAACTTGTGAAAGATTGTAACTATTGCCTTTGCAATTGCAACTTGCACATTATTCGGTTTCACAATTTAATTAGTTTTCAAGAGTGTTAGTTTGATGCACACTACACCGCAAAAAGACGCCCAAGTTTTTGTTCTATTCGAAAATGGGCTTACAATTAAGTCTGCGAGCTGTTGCTCGATAACTGGATATGACACGTGCCCCGGTTCAAAGAGTGTTCCAACGTTATGGGGAGACTGAATCCTTTCTTAGACAAGGCAGACCTGGTAAAGGCAGAAGGAGATTTACAACGGCTCGGAATGACCGCTTTATTGTGTCATCATTGTGCCATCATTGTCAACATCATTGTCAACATCATCAATCAAAATTAAGAAAGATATACATCAATTTAAGAAATCACCTTAATTCTGTTCAACTGCAACAACAGTTGAGTGAAGTTTGAAGAGTGGCTATTAGCCAGTGGACACTAAAACGAAGACCGCAGTAAAGTTACTTCAATCCTAAGACACCTGGGAATTGATCGGCCCGGGGCAATTGATATTTGGAGGCCCCCTCCCACATCCGTCGAAAAGTAAAAATTTAGGGGAAGAAAAAATTATGTTATTAAATATTTATTCAATAAGTAAACTTACTTAACATATGCTTTTCGCGCTGTATCATCCGCAAATTCGGTTATAATTTGAGAATAATGTACGTTACGTACTTTGTACTTAATAATACACAATGCATAAATAATACTCTTCTCTAATGACACGAAAAAGTAACAAAGCTCATATCTCACTGACACATACATGCAGGACAAAAGAGAAAAATTCACAGCTTATGTTCTGTATTGTTGTGCTAAAAATACGAGCGCGGGAGCGCTCGCTATTTTATTTTGCTACCTTGGAATTTTGGAAAGTGAGGCCCCTTAAATTATGAGGCCCATGGCAACTGCCTTTTCTATCCCGCCCTCTGAGAGGCCCTGACCTGTACTGTAGTTTTTTAAAAACTTACCCCAGCTCATCATCATGCACGCCTGCGTTTTACAAGGGATCATGTAAATTGGACTTTGGAACTATGGGGTATCTCTGTTCTCATGAGATGAGACCGGAATATGCCTCTTTGGTAGCAACGGAAGAAGAAAAGAGTACCGGAGACTAAGAGAGCGATTTTCAGAATGATGCATGGAAGAGCGGACTGCTCTTGATTGACTGCATGATCTGGGGTGCAATTTGTATGGGAGCACTACCCTGTTTTCATCATTAAGGGCGCCAGTGGTTACGGGAGAGGCGGTTTAACGAGTGCTAGATACATCGAGTGGGATTTTAGCAGTTGATGTGGTACCTTACATCGACTACATTGGAGAAGAATTTATCTTTATGCACGACAATGCGAAGCCGCACACTGCAAAAATCGTGCAAGATTACATCAAAGAAATCGGTTTTCGGGTTTATGCCGTCCCGACCTAACTCCGATAGAACATTTATGGGGTGAGCTTAAACGAAGAATTCGAGCTAGGTTTCGTGCCTGAACCTCGATCCCAGAGTTTATTGTTGCAGTAGAAGGAGAGTGCCTTATTAACATCTCACAAAAAACAATAGCGAACTTAATTAGATCTATGCCAAATCGTATGAGAGATGTTATTAGGACAAGAGGGGGTCATTTAAAAAAATTAAGTGTTAATTTAGATAATTGTCTTTCAGAAGGCATATTTCATCTCATAAATAGTTTCTAAAATAAATATATTTAATGTCAAAGGTCTACAGTGGGCCGATTGCTAGGTCCGCAAGTTTAGTTAGTTATAAATAAGATTACCTATTCTAATTTCAACATGTTTCTTTTCTTATGAAGTTAATGTCTTTTTAGCAAAAGCTTCATTTTTTACGTTTATAGAAAAATTGAATTAAAGCTGCAGTTACAGTTAATTACCAAATATAATAAAAAATAAATTTATAATTTAATATTGTTGACTATAGATATCGAAACTGATTAACTGATATGGAAAAACCGACCAACGTGATTATAATAAAATAAATAAAACTGAAATATAAAATATGTTTTAATCTCGTAATGATTGGCTGGATTTTCAACATAAATCTATATTTAAAAACTATCACATAATAATTATTTAGATCATAACGAATTAATCATTGAATAAGTTGAATCAAATTAGCATTTGTACTCAGGTTGTCTCAATTTTCGTGATTTTTTAAACGAATAAAATAATTCCAAAGAAAAGCAAGTGAACAATGACAGAACAAACAGTAGAATGATTATAAAAGAAGTAGAAAATGTGACAAAAAGGAGAGTTTTCCATTTATTTTATTACCTCGTTTAATTTTATTAACTCCCTTGTTCTCGCCCATGTTCTCTTGTCTGCTCTCTTGTTCGGTTTTTGTCTGTTCGAAGGGATTTTGACAATCGATTTCAGTTACTTGCAAATGAGCTAGTGGCTTGCAACTTTAAACATAGCTCCGATCATGATTACTGGATGGTTGAATAGAATATTTTAATACATTAAACACTTAGTTTTACTTTGATTCCATATTAAATGTAAATATATATGACGGGGACAATATATGTGGGTGTATTGTTTATAAACATTCGGACTACGTTAAACACAGTTCGAGAAGAAAGCGTACAAATCGGAATCGAGGCAAGGTTTTATTAAAATGCACTAAAAAGGAGAAAACGTATTTTTTTCGTGCTGACTATAAATAAAAGCGTGGAGCGTCAAAATATCATTATCTTTGCGGACGCTCCACGCTCTTATGTATAGTCAACACGAAAAGTTTTTTTTTTTGTTCATTATAGTGTTTGATAGGAAGACAGAAAATAAATACAAAAATATATATAATCAAGTTTTAAAATAATTTATTGCTCACACCCATTCAAAGACAGCCAGCAAATAGAATAAAATTATTATTATCATTCATTGTAGACCCGGGATGGGCAACCTACAGCCCGCGGGCCAACTGCGGCCCGATAAAGTGCTTAATGCGGCCCGCGAAAATCAGTTTTAAACACATAAGAATTGGCCCGCAGATCGCAGAACTCAATATAACTTTTAAATTTGGTATCGATTCTTGAGACAAATTGGCAAATTCTTAAAAATATTCGAAAACGTTAAAATGTTTGATTTTCCGCATTAACGGTATTGCAACGTCTTTTAAGGATTTGTAAAATTGCTGCCTTTCGTAAAGGGTCGAGGCTTGACCCAAACACTAATGCGCTAAAACACGTAAATGCACACGCTTTCATCGTAGCTGCGTGCAGTTTTGTTATTTATTTGTGCTTGTGTTTATCTGCTTCAGTTTCTTACTGTTGCCAGTGACAGTCATACGTATTAGAACACGTTGAATAGGATGGCTTCGTCTAGCAAGCAAAGAAAGGTAGATCAAAAAAGACGCTCAACTAGATCAACTTGTTTCATTAGTTTGGATGTAATAACTGTTAATAAGGAATATAATATTAAGAGACACTACAATACAAAGCATAGTAGTAGCTATGATAAATTCCATGCGAGGAAAGAATATTGAAAGAATTAAAGAAGAACAGGAAAAGAACAAGAAAATATTTAGTAAACAACAATTGCTATTTATAAAGTCCAATACAGATTCAGAAGTTACGTAATTGCAGCAAAAATCGCAAAGAACTCAAAACCCTTTTCTGAAGGAGAATTTATTAAAAATAATTCAGCAATAAAGCATATTAACTGCAGTAGAAGCAATATTTCGGGAAAATAAAAATAAATTTGAAAATGTGAGTTTGTCGCGTCGAACAGTAACCAGACGCATCGATAAATCGTTCCAACAGAAAATCTCAATTTTTGATTATTATTCCTTAGCTTTTGATGAAAGTACTGATTTGACGAATTCTGCACAGTTATCCATTTTTATAAGAGGCATAAATAAAAACTATAACATAACAGAAGAGTTACTGTCACTTACTCAGTTGGAAACAACAACTAAAGGTGAAGACATAAGGTGAAGGAAGTTACGGACGTGTATAACTTATTGTTAAATTTGAAAAAACTTAATTGGCCTATGTACTGATGGTGCGCCAGATATAGTCGGGAAAAATAATGGTGCACTAGGTCTCATGCGAAACCATATGGGTGCAAACTTATTTAAAGAAAAATTTATTTTACATTGCATTATCCACCAAGAAAGTCTGTGTGCAAAAATACTCGAAATTAAAGTTGTAGTGAAGTGTATCAATTCTATCAAGTCAAAAAATCAGCACTTAGTCATCGCCAATTTAAGGAACTTCTTGAAGATATCAAATCAGAATATTCTGATTTAATTTATTACTGTGAAGTTCCCAAGGAGCAATGATGAAAATGATTTTTGAATTAAAAGAAGAAATTAAATTATTTATGGAAATTAAGGAAAAACCGTTGCCCGAATTAAGTGACGACGAATGATTGTGTAAATTAGGATCCTTAATTGATATTACCACACATTTAAATGAATTGAATATAAAATTGCAAAAGCAAAACCAAATTGTGACTGAATTATATTGATCAGCGCGTGACTTTAAAAACAAATTATATCTGAACTATTATAGCTGAACCAATTTAATAGTAATAATTTTACCAACTTTCCAACGTTTGGCAATTTATTCCTAGGAACACATAATAAGAAACAATTCATCACCATTTTACAAAATCTGTACGATGAATTTGAAAGTAGATTCCAAGATTCTTTTTTTAAGCAGATATTTTTTGATATTTTCGTATTGCCGTTTTCTATTCCTGATATTAATCTTGTTCCGCTAAAATGTCAAATGAAGTTACTGGAAATTTAAGAAAAATGTGATCTGAAATTGAAACTTATGGAAGTAGCAAAGGATGACTCTTACAAATCCTTAAATCCAGAAGTATTTCCTCAGTTTATTAACTCTTTAACTACTGGAATATTTTCACAAAGCTGTCTGTACAAACGCAAAAAAAAACAGAAAGTGTTGTACAAAGGCTGATATCTCCATTTCTTATCTATATGTGATGATATGTACATAAGAATCGCAAAATTAGTGGGGGTAAGCGGGGTAAATACCCCTTCTTTTTAGAGCAATTACATGTCATCAAAAACGTATGCTGAGACTCTGAGACCCTCTAAGCTTGTTGTACACATATTTTTATATATTACAACACAACCACCCTTTTATAATGAGGGATTTGTTGGATAGAACTAATGTAAAATATACAACACTACAAAATTTATACTTACATAAAACTTTAAAACATCCCTATAAGTAAGTAAACTAAAACTCATACCTAAATAAAATTTATTATAATATATAATCTAAGTTAGAAAGTAAACAAAATTTCTTCCTTAAAAATTTTTGGTGTGATAAATTTTATAACATTCACCTATACAAAGTCCTACTTTACACTCTGCACATCAAGTTGTTACATATTTACGTTTTTTTCACCACGATGCGTGTTTGCAAACATACATGGCAAATTCTTTGCCCCTTTTTTTTACTGCCAGTGAGAGGAACGTTTGCCAGGGAATGCCTTTCCATGAAATTGACAGCAGCTAAGCGATCAATTACTTCCATACTTTGTCGCCCCGGTCTAGTAGCAGTCAGAGTTCCATGTTTTACAAAATTTGTTGCACGACTTTTCTTCTAAATATGTTCAGGCGTATAGAAGTTTTTCCTGTTTTTACAAGGATCATATTATATGCGTTTAGCATGGCAATGTCAACCAGGTGAAAAAAATGTTTTTTATACCACTTGATTGATTTTCGGACACACTCCACTATAGCTAATTGCATGTCACATTTATCAATCTAGCGCATATTTCGAGTAAAGTCTATTATACAATCTAGTTTCCAAATATGCTCACCAGTTCTGTGATCAACTTTTCCGCTTTTGGTCATGATTCCTTCATTAAATGTTGAAAGCATTAGTACGTCCCGTTTGTCCTTCCATCTAAGAGCCATTACATTTCCGCTCTTTTTGCGTTCGCACGTTCCGCGTGCCACCCGATGTAAAAATTTGGCAAAACGTGATACAGTACCACACATACCGGTATTCTGCTGGTCCAAGTAAAGTGCCAGTTTAGGGCTGGTATACCAATTATCGGTATATAACAGATGCCCTTTTTTTCATAGTTACCCATTAGTTTTTTTATCACTACACCTGAAACACCTAACGGGTCATTTCTAGGAATGTCAATTTCTGATCCGGTATACACTAACAACTGTAGTACAATTCCCGTCTCACAATTACACAACACAAAAGTTTTGCTTCCAAAACGATGTCTCTTTGACGGAATATATTGCTTGAAGAACCTACCTTTGAACAATATCAGGGATTCATCGATGACCAGCTTTTGAAAAGGATTGAAAAATGTTGAACATCTTCTATTCCATTCTTCAAATATAGATCGTATTTTCCACAATTTATCATTATTATCCGGTGACGGAGGGTTGTTATTTTCAGCAAAATGTATATAACGCAACAGTTCTGTAAATCTGCCTTTAGTCATGTATTTACTAATAAAATTACTGGCAATAATGGGATCTGTTGACCAATAATCCGAAATTTTATGTTTTTTTATATGTGGCATCGACAAATTTATTGCTAAAAAACTATATTTAAATCTGTGGGCACCCATGATTTTCTTTTTGGGGCAAGATCGTTTTCGGCACTGTACTGGTGGTATCTATTAGTCTCGTTCACAATTGTCGTCATCATTTGCTCTCAATCAAAATATTTTACAAAGTATTCGTACTCCTTATCTTCATTTTCAATTTCAAACGCAACCGAAATGCCAGAATTTTTGTCGTCAAAATGATACCTTGCTGGATTCAAAATATCGCAATTTTGCCAACGTAAATCTCCTACAACAGTTTCTTCATCAGAATTACTGTTTGAGTCATTGTCACTTTCACTACCATCACTTGCACTATCAAAGTCACTAAGTGAAAGAATTTCTTCTTCATCACTATATATATCATTATCACTCAATTCTATTCTTGGACGCTTTGACCACGAGAGTACCACGAGATGTTGATGGTAAATCCATTGTGCTGGTACACGAAGTAGAATAATGTATCACTCATGGTTTGCAGAGGAATTCTGTTTGTGCTGGCTGAGTCTGAACTAGAGTCACTCGCTGACTATGTGAACTTCTAGTTGAGTCTGGTTGACTGGGTCCACTGGCTGGACCGGTGTGACTGAGTCCACTGGCTGGGCTGAACTGGACTCGTTGGTTGGTTGCACGTCACTCTTGAACTGAACTGGAGTCGACTTGCTGACTGGTTGCGCCTGACCGTTGAACTGAACTGTCTTGATCGAACCCTGGATCGAACTGTTGAGATTGAAGTGCCTTGTTTATTCGAGAGTCCAGGTATTTATATTATCTCCAGGTATACTGGTCCTTCATCTGGGGGTGATTATTTTTCTATTTTCTGCTATTTGTCGCTTTGGCGATTACCGATTCTCGGTTAAAAACATCTTGTCGTAATTTCCCCGGGGATTACACCATTTGGGTAATCACCGTAATGCCCTCGTAAAACTAAAAGTACAAATATTTTAATCTGCTCGAGGATTACATTACCGACCCTAATGAAATATTTTCTGAAATTCTTTTGAAAATATTTGGGTAATCACCGCAATGCCCTCGTCCCATCGTCACGTACATGATAAAATAAATAAAAGTACATAAGAGACGCCCGTTCCAGGCAAAATTCATCAAATAGTTTATTTACGGCAGCCGGATCTCACGAAAGTTTCGCACCGTCGTTTATTTACGACAGCCGTAGTTAAAAGGTTAATAATGCAAAGAAAATGATTGCATTATTTGGAAGTACTTATAGATGTGAACAGTTTTTCTCAAGAACGGCCTTTACGAAATCTAAGAATAGGTCTGGGCATCACTGATTTCTGATGGTCTCGCATCACTACATTTGGAAAACACTCTTCGCATTGCTACTACTGAGATTGATATGAAACGTTTATTAAAAAATAAACAATTTCATAAACCTCATTCAAGATTATTAAAGTTACTGTTTCAACATTAACCTGTTTATTTTTCTATTTTTTGACGTTAATTGTGTTTTTTGAAGTTTATTAATATAATAAAGTAAACAAATAAAAGTAAATATTTTGTAATAAATATCCGATCCTTCACTGTTGTTCCGCGAAATTCGTTCCTCGTCTTAAAAATAGCCTAGAATTTATTTACGCGAGCGAAAAACAAAATTTCTGGCCCGCGTCAGCTAGTACGAACTCTGACTGGCCTATCACCTAAAAAGGTAGCCCAGCCCATCCTTGAACTAGACGGGGTCGGTAAACCGAGGCTCGCGAGCCACGTGTGGCTCTTTTGGTGCGAACTTATGGCTCTTTTAAAATGAATTGAAATTTAAAAAAAAAATTACTTTCTTTGCGTTCATTCGTGCAAATGTGTATGTCACGGTGCTACTAATGTGTGGTGGGGGATTTTCGTATGGCAGAGAGCGCCGCCGCTGTGCCACGCCGTCAAGTTTATAATTCACAGCACGGCGCGACTCGCACATATCTCGCACGTTTCTTTTAGTTATTGTGTGTCGCATTCAAGTCAGTGCCGTCCAAAATTTTACTTTTTTTTGGGATTATTCAGAAATTCTAAATTCCTCTTATGGCTTCGAAGAAAAAACAAATAAAACTTGCCGATAGACATCGTGAATTCCAAACTGAATGAACTGAATCGTTTGCGTTTGTAGCTAATGCAGCTGATATTCCAACTTGTCTTATTTGCAAATAAAACCTAACAAACAACAAAAAGTCTAATGTCGAAATACATTTCGAAAGTAAACATGTCGGATTTGCAAAGAATAATCCCTTCGGTGATACAAGAAAGAAAACAGTTCAAGAACTACAGAAGAATTAAAAAAAGACAACTTCCTCTATTAACTGTTGGATGCAGTCTGCAAATAATGCTAACTTGGCAAGCTTTATCGTGAGTCATGAAATCGTAAAAAAACGGAACACCATTCACTGATGGTGAGTACATAAAAAGTTGTTTTATAAATGCGGCTGACGCACTTTTTCATAATTTTAACAATAAAGCAGAGATTAGGAATAAAATCAAAAGTTTACCATTGTCTGCCAAAACTGTAATAGACAGGGCAAAAAAATGTCATTAAATGTATGCCAACAACAAATTGAGGGCGTTAAATTAGCATCAGCCATATCAATAGCGGTCGATGAATCCTAAGACTTAAAGGACACTGCGCAAGTTGCTCTCTTTGCTCGCTATATTTCATCAGATGGTCCTAAAGAAGAACTACTGGGATTATTGCCACTCAAGGGTCAAACGAAGGGTCGAGGAGAAGATATTGCAAATGCAGTTACCGAATGACTGGAGAAAAATCACATACCACTTACTAAAATTGTTTCAATTGCAACAGATGGAGCTAAAAGTATGGTAGGCAATAAAAAAAGATTTGTAATAATTTTAATAGAAAACATTGATCATTACGTGTTATCTTTCCATTGCTTAATTCACCAGGAAGCACTTTGTGCACAAACATTCCCAAAAGATATTGGTGAAGTTATGGATTTGCTAATCAAGGTCACCAATAATATTATCTCAAAGGCGCTTAATAATCGCCAATTTAAAGAGTTTTTGAGTGAAATGGAGAGTGAATATTCAGACCTTCTAGTGTTCAACAGGGTCTTTTAATGTCTTTCGAGAGGAAATATGTTATCACGTTTTGTATCTTGATTTAGAGAAAATAAAGTATTCTTCGAGTAAAGGGAATTAATTATCCAGAATTAGAAGATGATCAGTGGTTGGAAACATTTTACTTCATGGTGGACATCACAACTAATTCAGATCAATCGCAAATTACAGGGTAAAGGAAATATTGCTTTTTATATGCTTCAAGAAATTATTTAATTAGAAAACAAATTCAGTGTTTTAGCTGATCAATTACAAAGAGGAACGTTCTCAAATCACTTTCAAAACTTCATCAGAGTACCGCCAAGAAAATGATGTGATTGACACCGATTATTTCAGGACAGTCATTATTAATATGCAAAATTATCTTTTCAAAGCAGATTCAACGAATTTAGAAATCATAAAGCGATGTTGGGTTTCATTACCGATTCATACAGATCGGAAAAATTTCATATTATCTCCGTTCGGTATTAATCAAGGTACGTTTGAAATGCAATTTATTGATTTACAAAACAAGGATTAATGGAGATCCAAATTTGAGAAACTTTCTGTTGAACTTGAAAACCTGGAGAAAGAAAAATACAAACTGGCACAACAGCCAAACCGACTGCTATGAGCAATCTACCGAAGATAGATAGTGTAAGTTACGATATTTGGAATAACCTTCCGGACTCGTACAACGAATTCAAAAAATTTGCATTTGATATTCTCAGTATTTTCGGATCTGCAGTAGAGCCTCGATAATCCGAACCCCCGATAATCCGAACGCCTCTATAATCCGAACGATTCCCCCTGCGCGTGCAAGTCGATGTCTCGCAGAATATCGCAGTGTCAGGTAGGGCTGTCTCATTCACTTTAGGTGAATCAATCGTCGAATTCTCACTACTTTTTGATTTTCTCAAAATATTTTTGTACGTTTTGAATCATGGCTTCAACATCAAAGAAACGAAAACATGTGATATTGACAATATCACAAAAGTGCGAGATTTTAGACAAGATTAAAGAAGGTTTTTCGTTAACAACTCTTGCGCATCAGTATAACGTTCGAAAATCGACTGTTTTTGATATCAAAAGGAAGGAAGACAAAATACGATCATTTGTGATAAATACAGAAAAGGGTCCAGGCGCTAGAAAAACTTTTAAAGTTGCCTGAAAACCCCCAGCTTGAAGATGCCTTATTTATGTGGTTTTTAGAGCAGCGAAGAAAAGCTGTCCCATTGTCAGGTGACATAGAGATGGAAAAAGCTAAATTTTTCCATGAAAGACTTGGAATAAGAGAATTTGTTGCTTGTAGAGGATGATTAGACAAATTCAAAAAGAGAGATGGAATATGCCAACTCAAACTTAGTGGTGAAAAACTGTCGAATAATAAAGAAGCTGTGAAACCATTCCAGGAAAAATTCAAAGACATAATTAGGAAGAAAGACTTAACTGCCGATCAAATCTATAAGGCGGATGAATCGGGCTTGTATTTAAATTGTTACCAGATAAAACTTTGGCTTCTGGGTCAGAGAGTAAAGTATCAGGTTCAAAGATGTCGAAAGAAAGGATCACATTTATGCCATGTGCGAACTCCACCGGAACACACAAACTGCCCTTGCTGGTTGTTGGTAGCTCTATAGTGGTAGTTCTATACATGCCCCCTAACTGTACAGCCTTAATTCAACCCATGAATCAAAACGTAATCCAGAACATTAAAGCAAAAGAAAAACACTCCTATTACAAGTTTTTGGTCAGCAAGAAGTTGATTCAGAATGCACATTATCTGAAATCCTTAAAAAAACCACCATGAAAGATGCTGTATTTTCTCTGGCTCAATGTTGGCAGCAAGTGTCCACAAATCTGATAAAAAAATCTTGGAAGCCTCTGTGGCCCTCGTTATTCAAACCAGAGGAAACTTCTGGCCAAGATCTGGATGACTTTGACCCTGAATATGATCTTACATTGAACATTTTCCGTAACAGAGGCTTTTCAGAAGAGGAGATTAACAATTTTTTATCAAGTAATGACAACATTGATTGTCAGGAGCCCTTAACTGATGAAGACATAGTAAGACAAATACTAAATGAAACTGATAGCGAAAATGAAGAAGTATTAGAGGAATCGGAAGCAATTGAAAGGATTCCACATACTCGAGTTGTGTCTGCATTAAATGAATGTTTGGAATGGGCGGATCAAGTAGATATTTCAATTTCAGAGAAAATGTTATTGTGTAAGTTGAGGGATAAAGCATTTACTTTGTCATTAAACACCACCCGTCAAAGTACTAAGCAAGATTTAAAAAAAAAAAAATTTAATACATATGTACTTAATGATTAAAATTTGTATTTACTTTAAATTATAAAAATACAACAAAAGAGAGAGAACAACAAAATCAAGATGAAGCTTAAACTCATTAAAAAATTGGCTCTTCGTTTATATAGTTTGCCGACCCCTGAACTAGACGGTGGGTTTCATGTGTGTGGAATTAAATTTTTACTAAATTTTGATGTTAATTTCGATACTTCCAAATTAAAAGATTATAAGTGACATTTTGACCATTTTCCTTTTTTAATGCTTTCAGAATAAGTACATCGTAATGTTTAATTCATATTAATCGAATTGCTTAATTTTTTTATACAAATAATAGAAAAATGAAAATATTTTCTCATTGTAAATACAAACCTTACTTACCGACTTTGAACGTAAAAAAACACTGTAAAGTACTATACAATCTCACGTTTGATTTATTTTTAATTGTATAATACTTTACAATGGACATATTGCTCGTGTTCTCCATAAAAATGATTGTATAGCATGTTACGATGATAGGGCGCTGATAATATAAGAGACTACTAAAATTGTAAGCGCACTTACAAGTTTTTTATTCGAATTTTCAGCACCTTTTGTTAGTTACAATGTTTTTATTTGGTACAATTTTTTGGCGCGTGCTAGATACAATGTCGTTAAGGTACCTACTGCAATAAATATTGTTAGTGAAAGTAAAACTAAAAGTACCTTTTATCAGATTATTATTAACGTATCAGAATATGAACAAAGCAACTCCGACGTTGAACCAGATTCTTCATCATTCACCGTTCCTCTTATACCATTCGCAAACTAAAGAAAATGAAATTTATTTTTCTGCAAATAATACAACAAAAAATACAGACGGCTTAAAGAGGAAACGACAAGTTTTACCCAGGCAAGATAACACGACAACAAAGAAAAGAAATCCATCTACCTGGAAGATAAATGTTCAGAAAGCAAAAATACGAGGTGGTTGAGAATGCATTAATAAAAGCGGCAAAGTTGTAAAAGAGAAGGAAATTAAACCTGGTTGTAGAAACAGCTGTAGAAAAAAATGTAATTCTAAGTTCAACGAAGAGCAACGACTCCTTATATTCAAAAATGTTTGGAGCATGGCTAATTATAATAGGCAATCTACATTTGTATGAAGTTGTGTATGGCGTATTCCTAAGAAAAGAATTGCTGTTAAAGAAAATGATGAAGTGTCTCGAAGACGTTTAAGTTTGTTTCTTACAGTTTGTTCTTACAGTTTACCAAAGAGCTAGAAAAAGTAGGTGTGTGCAAAACAATGTTTCTAAATACAATAAGCATAACCGACATGTGGGTGATGACTGCATTAAGGAAGATGGATAACTCTGCTACTGGCACAGTCTCACCTGATAAAAGAGAGACGCAGCAACAGAACTTACATAATTCCAGAGACAGTTAAACGAAATATTCGTCAACATATTGAGTTATTTCCCAAAGTACCGTCTCAATACTGCCGGAAGCGAACAAACAAATTGTATGTCGAAGAAGGTTTAACCATAGCAAAAATGTACAGATTATATAAAACTTGGGTTACAGAAAATGACAATGTAGCAATGGCTACTGAAAGACAATACAGAGATATTTTCAATAATGAGTTCAATATTGGTTTCCATACGCCAAAGAAAGATAAATGTGACATTTGCAATTTATTTCAAATTACTGAAGAAAAGACACCACAAATGGTTGAGAAACAAAAAAGAACATCTTTCTAGGAAGAAGATAGTGAGGAAGGAAAAGGAAGAAGATATGAATCGACCAAAGATAGACAATAGTTTAAATGTTTCATGCTTTGACTTACAAATAGTTTACCACAATTCAAACAATTACGTAGTAACTCACAATTTTCATCTCAAAATTAGTAACTCACAATTTTACTATAAATCTAAATTATCAGTTTTCAACTTTAGAATTTTCGATTTTGCAAACAAAGAAGGATTTTGTTACATATGGCACGAAGCTATTGGAAAGAGAGGTGCCAACAAATTTCAAGCTGTTTGTATCTTTATTTAACAGGGATGATCAAGAAAGGTAAAATTAAATTTATATTTTACTCAGATAATTGCATTGGGCAAAATAAAAATAAAGTTTTGGTCAACATGAAATTTCCATTGTCCATAGATATCTGGAACAAGGACACATGCAGAACGAAAATGACAGCGTTCATGCTCTCATTGTTAAAAAGAAACGTCAAGTGGATTTATTCACACCAGATCAATTTATCATGCTTGTTAAAATGGCAAAAGAAGATGGAAAACCATATAACGTTAAAGAACTGAGCCAGGGCGATATTTTTGATTTCAAGAAAATTAACATCAACTGTTTTAAGAATTTTACCAATAACACTAACGGAGCAAAAATTTTTGGGAACAATTTAACTGAAACAATTGTAGAAGCAGAAAATCCTGAACTAGTTTCTTATAAATATGAATTGAACGAAGATCTATACTTTATTAACTTGAATCAAGCGAAGAAGAACATCTTCGGTTCTCCAAAATGAAAATGTATTGCTTAAAAGCAATAACAAGCCATTGCCACTACCAAAAAAAATGAGCATTTACAGTATCTGAAAAACAAATTACCGGAAACTTACAGATACTTTTGGGTCAATCCATGCCAAGTGGTCTAATTTTAAAAAAGTGCCCCGCGCGACCAGCACGGATTTGGCTGAATTTTTTTGTGAAGGACTTCCTATGTCCCCGACGAACTTTGGTAAAATTTTAGGTTCACTGGTGGAATATTCATGGAGCTACAGTCCTTTGTTTGACCCCATAGTGGAACCCGCGACAGTATGCCAGCGAGATTTCAACAACTTTGAATCCCAATATCTCATTCACAAGTTTTTCATAATGCATGAAATTTTGCGAATTGTACAACTTTATGGGCTTTATTCAATGAAATTAATCAAACTTTTTATGCATTGCACCCAAAAAGTGTAAAGTGCTTCAAAGTTGGCCTAAAATTTTACTTAAAAAAAAAGTAAAGTTTAGGTTTCCAAAACTATGGCTGTAGTTAAGCTACAGGCTTGATACTTTGCACATAGTGTCTCTGTATAACTGTGTTTTCGAATGTGCAGTTTGAACTTCCTAGTTACTCATGTTAGCTTACAAATTGAGTGTAAAGTTTGTGATTTGTGTAATGTGGCCAATAATAGGGTATTTTCAAACCGATTTTGCAAAAACCAGTAATCCAGAAATTTTTTTAAACCTATTCCATTAGAAAGAGCATGTTTTAAAAAAGTTGGATAGATGTTTCAACGCGGATATATAAGGCCCTAAAATCAGGAGCAAAGCAGAGTGTCATTGCCACGACGATGCCATATTCCACAACATGCAATCTTTTATCTTTCAGATTGTTAGTTGTTTTTGAACTATGTACAGGTACTGCATAAGTATCCATGTCTCACTCTCCTATTGACCTCATTGCATTGGTAAACTCGTGTACCCAAAAACACATTTCTATGGCAATTGTAGCCACATTGCTACGTCACAAAAAACCGCACGAATAGTAGTATTAACGCGCACAACTATCCGAGCTGATGGCGGCCTGGTGAACATTGCGAATTACAACACGCAAGGAACCAGCTTCGAGCCAGCTCGAGAAAGCTTTTTGTGTGCATTTAAAATTGCTACACTGGCGAGACTGACAGGACGATATTATCAATTTCCCACTATGAAAGACCTTCACATCACGTAATTGGCCGCATAGCCACAAATATACAAGGGCCACACAACCACGCATTACGGCAGGCACCTTCCACATGGGCATTAACGCCTCAAAAAACACAGTACATCCGTTCACAAGCCACAAGTACATCCGTTTGTTGTTTATTACATCAATACAGAGGCAAATTGTAAATTTTTGCATAATTTCCGATCATATGCAACATGATACAGTAGCCGTTCACGTATTTATTCAAAAAATGATTGAGTTTTTGTTGACTCACAAAAATACACTACTTTAGTGACCGATCAGCTGCACAATATAAAAACTACAAGAAGTTTGTCAATTTGTGCAACCACAAAAATGATTTCAACATTAGGCCGAATGGAATTTTTTCGGTACCAGCCATGGAAAATTGCCCTGTGATGGAGTTGGTGGCACTACTAAACGCTTAGCTGCTCGCGCAAGCCTCCAACGGTCATAAGCTGACCAAATATTGACACCAAAAGATTTGTTCGACTTTTGTGACGAAAACATACATGGAATTAAGTACGTGTATGTTCCAAAAGAAGAAGTTGAAGAAAGCAAGAAAATTCAAGAAGAAAGGTGGAAAAAAAGTAGCACAATAACCGGAAGAAGAGAACACCATCAATTTATACCTGTCGATTTGAATTCAGTTTGTGTCAGCAGAATTTCAAACGATTCAATACATTTTGTTGCCAAAGTTTCTGCTGCCATCTCGAGTTTGAAATTACCCAAGCTGTTTCCTGGCTATTATGTTTCCTGTATTTACGACAACAAATGGTGGATCGGCAACATAGTGTAAATTTTAGTAGAACAAAACGATACACTGGTAAAATTTATGCACCCACATGGTCCGACTGTTTCATTTTATTGGCAAAAAAAACAAGATGTTTGCTGGGTTCCTGAACAACATTTCATTTGCATGCTTCCTGCTCCTTCTGTTACATCATCTGGTCGACAATACCAATTTGCAGAAGCCGAACAGAACAACGTGGCTAGTAAATACAAAAAGATGTAAAAGAACTGTTGGTGGCTAAAATCAAATTAGACTTCGGCTTGGGAACCCTACAAGATACCCAATTTAGGCTTAGGAACCTAGGATAAGCAACCCAATCATCGGCTTGGGAACCAGAAAGATACCCACACAAGACTTTGGAACCTCAACAAAGAAACCGAACTACAGGCTTGGGAACTTGGATGAAGAAACCCACCCGTGGCTGGTATTGCACAGCTATTGGGCGTGACCCCTATGGCGATGGGGTTGCCAGTTCAAGCTTCTGAACTGGTAGTGACTAAGTCACCATGGACCATTACAAGACATACACCTATTTAATGTACATTTGTTAAAACAACTGACAATCTTGAAAGATAAAGGTGAATTATATGTTGTGGCGTACAGCGTCGCCACGGCAATGACGCCCTGTTTTGTACCTGATTTTAGGGCCTTATATATCCGCGTTGAAACATCTATCCAACTTTTTTAGGGTGGTTTAAAACATGCTCTTTCTAATGGAATAGGTTTCAAAAAGTTTCTGGGTGACTCTTTTTTGCAAAATCGGTTTGAAAATACCTATTATTGGCCGCATTACACAAATCAAAAACTTTACACTCAATTTGTAAGCTAACATGAGTAACTAGGAAGTTCAAACTGCACATTAGAAAACACAGTATCAAGTAAGTATCAAGCCTGTAGCTTAACTACAGCCATAGTTGTGGAAACCTAAACTTTACATTTTTTTGAACAGTAAAATTTTAGGCCAAATTTGAAACACTTTACACTTTTTGAGTGCAATGTACAAAAAGTTTGATTAATTTCATTGAATAAAGCCCATAAAGTTCTACAAGTTCGCAAAATTTCATGCATTATGAAAAACTTGTGAATGAGATATTGGGATTCAAAGTTGTTGAAATCTCGCTGGCATACTGTCGCGGGTTCCAGTATGGGGTCAAACAAAGAAATGTAACTCCATGAATATTCCATCAGTTAACCTAAAATCTTACCAAAGTTCATTTTGGATATAGGGAGTCCTCCACATAAAATTTCAGCCAAATCCGAGATGGTCGTGCGGGGAGCCCTAGACCACTTGACATGGAATGACCTTTTTATAAATCTCTTAGTTGCAATAATGAAGAAGCAAGAGATGTTGAATCTGAATAAATAAATTTTTAAATAATTAGAATAGTTTGAGCTACCTATGTTATAATTATTTGTTAAATTTTATATTTTGTAATAGTTTTTTTGTTTGCGTTAATAAAATAAATTATTTGAAAAACACGTTTTAGAATAATACATGTATTCCCTATAATATATGATATACCTAACGTAATTAAAAAATAACGAGCATAATTATTTTTACAATAATAAAAAAAAAAAAAAAAATTAAGACAAAATGGACTTTACAATTTTATTTTTGGGATCGAACCATTACAATTTTTGGTATTCAAACGCAAAATCATCGTAAGTATACTTACAATGTTTTTAGCTAATAAAGTGGAAATAATCGAAATTGTAACAAACTTGAAAATAAAGAAAATTAAAAGAAACGACATAAAGCAACATTGATATCTTTATATTAGCTCCGTAAATCATATTGGCAATAAATGTTACATATATTTTTAGTTCTGTTGAATGATATTGAGGAATGAAACACTCAGAATTTTTCAAACACCTCCTGAAAAGTGAGCATTTTGCAGTACAATGTTTTAATTTGGAACTATCGATTTATCTTATTTTCCTTATACACGATGCCGCTTAACTCGATTTAACAATAACTGTTTTTTTTTTTGTAAATTAAGTAAAATTTACGCTCTTAAGATTATAATTTAGTTTTAGTTATAAGCAGGGCCGTGCCTGACCGGCGTTCATTACGTGCGCCGCACGCAGGCGGCCAAATTAAAAGGCGGCCTGACGACCAGAAAAACAAAAAAAAATTAAAAAGCAAATTAACAATGTTAAGATATAGTCATAGTCATATATAATCGAAGTAAATTGTCAAATAGTTGAGTGTTGTTGTCAATTCGTCAATTGTAATCATTATCATTGCGCTCTATGGCGTACTAATTTTTTTTTAGCTGCGCCTATCACAGAATATTATTCTGTGCGCTTATTGGCGAGAGCATGCTGGCGCAGTGGCCGCATAGAACTCCGTGATGTAAGAATAAAGAGAGATGAACACTCTTTTTAACCCACGATGAACAGAGTACATCTCTCTTTATTCTAACTGATTTTAACCTTACTGAGTTCTACGGGTTCTACGCGCCAGCATGCGCTCACATGCGCTCGGCATAGGCCATATCACAATCAAGTGAAAAGTGCAAATTCATCTTTCACGTGTGTTCAGTTGCTCTACCTGCCTGTAGATAAGTTGGGAGCGCGCGTGTGTGTGTGTGTGTGCGTGTGTGTGTGTTATAATATGTGATTTACCTGTCTGTCTATAGCACGGCAAGCGTCTCAGCTGCGTGACAATAAAACCCTATTCGAACTCGGAAAGCGCTTGGGCAGATTCCCTCACTGCCTCACCCAACGCTTTGTTAAAAAAGGTTGAAAAAGGTAATGAATTTAATTTTATAATAAATTAATTTTAGTATAAATCCTTATTGATATTTTTAAACATTTTAGTAAAAGGCCTAAGAATGACTGGAAGAAAAACGAAAAGATTGTCTGGAGCACTGTATAAAAGAAAGCGAGAAGAAAAACAACATGTTGCTAAAAAAATCTTTGGTTCACTAACCAAATATTTGGAGCAATTTGGAGCAGTAGCCAAGCAAATCCAAGCAGTGAATTTTTTTCCAATGAAAATGAATTATCTGCCGAAAATACAAATGATAATGACAATATTAGTAGTAATGATGAAATAGGAGATATTGCAGTTACAAATATCGACGATATCACTGAAATTGATGAAGAATATTTTGCTATGTGCAGAGAACTAAATGATCCAGCTTGCTGGCCTTTAACACTTACCAATAAAATGCTGGATATTTTAATTGAAAAAGGCCCTATTCAAAATATACAATCTACATATCCACTAAATGAATTTGGAAGATCATTTTCAAAGGTTTATTTCTATAGAAAACTGCCAAATGGTGAAAAATTTGAGTGGTTAATCTATTCTCCAAAAAATGATGCCACATTTTGCTTCTGTTGTAAATTATTTGGCAAACAAGAAATAAAATTAGTTAATGAAGGCTTCAACGATTGGCAACACATATCTGCCAACTTATCTCGTCACGAAAAAACATCGCTGCACATCGAAAATTGCACCTGTTGGAAAAAATTGGAATTAAATTTAAAAAGAAAAGCTACAATTGATAAGAATATGCAACGGTATTACGACGCCGAGAAAAAACGATGGTGTCAAATTGTCAGGCGCATGATATCTGTGGTACAATTTCTAGCAGGACAGTGTTTAGCTTTTAGAGGTTCTTCCAGCAAATTGTACGAAAAAAATAATGGAAATTTTCTGAAAGCAATTGAAATGATAGGAAAATTTGATGATATAATGGCAGACCACATAAAACGCGTACAAGAACCAATCGCTTTAAAGAACCACATGCCACATTACCTGGGAAATCGCTTTCAAAATGAAATAATCACTATCCTTGCAACCCAAATTCAAAAATATATATTAACATCAATAAAAGAGGCAAAATATTTTTCAGTCATTTTTTACTGTACGCCGGACACTGGACAATGCGAGCAAATTACAATGATTATAAGGTATGTACATATTAAAAATTATGAAGTTGAAGTAAGAGAAAATTTCATTGGCTTTTATCAAGCTAAAAAATGTACTGGAGAATCTTTTTACGACTTCTTAATTCAAAAGTTAAACTATCTTGAATTAAATATTAACGATATGAGGGGCCAGGGATACGATAATGGGTCTAATATGTCCGGAAAACATAAAGGATTGCAATAACGAATTTTGGACAATTATCCACGAGCTCTGTTTATGCCATGCAACGCGCATACATTAAATTTGGCCATTAATGATGCAGCTAAAGTTTCGTTTTCAACGGTGGATTTTTTCAGTAATGTATCTGCAATATACAACTTTTTCAGTGGATCACCATTTAGATGGCAAGTTTTAAAGAAAAATGTAAAATCTTTAACATTGAAACAAGTTAGTGAAACTTGATGGGAAGCAAGAATTAGACCACTGCGAAATGAATTAGGTGAAATTTATGACAGCCTTATAGAAATAGCTGAGAAATCTTCACAATCTTCACTGCCAACAGTTCGACATGAAGCTGAATGTTTGGCAATGAAACTTAAATCTTATAAATTTATTTCTTCAATAATAATATGGTACGAAATCTTGGAAAAGGTAGATTTTATTAGCAAAATGATGCAGAAAGTTTCTTGGAATATCAGTTCGTGTGCTGAATCAATTAAGGAAGTTTTAAAATTTTTCAAAAGCATTAGAAATGACGAAAGGTTCGAAAATTATTTGCAGATTTCTAATGAACTTTGTAAAGCACTTGAAACAGAACCGGATTTTCCTGCTGAAATTAGTGTACGTCGCCGACATCACCGAAAACAATTTAGCTATGAAGGAGATGAAGATATTCAATTTACTCTAAAAGAACATTTTCAAATTATTTTTTCTATGTAATACTAGATACAGCTATTTCATCTCTTATCACCCGTTTTGAAACTTTGTGAAATTTCGAACAATGTTTTGGATTTCTATACAAATTTATTGATATGGAACATGAGGAAATAAAAAAAAGTTGTTTCGATCTCCATAATAAATTTAAAGATGGTGAATCTTGTGATATCAGTGGCGTAGAATTATATCAAGAGTTAATTTCTCTAAAAATTATCATTAAAGACAGAAAGCAGCCCGAAGAACTCATAAAGTTTTTATACAAATACAACTTGGAGACTTCTTTTCCAAATGTCGCCACAAGTTTAAAACTTTTACTGACAGTTCCAGTATCTGTTGCATCTGGAGAGCGAAGTTTTTCAAAATTAAAAATAATCAAAAACCACCTGAGAACTTCAATGTCTCAGTAATATATCAATTATTGCAATTGAAAGTGAAATTGCTGATTCCTTAAATATTGAAGGGGCGATTGAAGAATGTGCCTCTAAAAAATCGCGTAGAGTAAATTTTTGATTGTAATATCATAGATTTATAGATGTGCCAAAACATATTAATGTTTTATATTCAATGGTAATATGTACGTGTACATTAGATATATAAGTAAAATAATAAACATTAAGAATGAAAATTTGATTTTTTTCTTTGATTTTGATGTTATCTCAAAGGGCGGCCATGCATACTAGCACGCATGCGGCCATATACCCAGGCACGGCCCTGGTTATAAGTTAGTCAGTTAAATTCGGTATCCTAGAGAAAATAAAAAGACAAAAGGAAGAATGTTTAAAAAAATTCCTGAGGTTGAAGGTTTTGTTAATTTTATAACAAAAAACAACACAAAAACAAAGGGAATCTTCGAAATTGATTCTACTTCTATTTCTTTCTTAACTTTTAGATAATACAAGAATTTAGATAATTTAATTGATAAACGTAGATAGTTAGTCCAGCCATCGTATATTTGTTTACATTGTGTGTTCACTTAATCAAGCCGTGTCATTAGTGACATTTTAGGAAAATATTCATTTTAAATAAAAAAAAAACTACATACGTCTGTAGTAAACGCAGACCAAAACAAGTTTTTAGTCTAGTATGTTGCATTGGTACTATGTTAACATTTCTTTGTTTCGCTATATTTGTGGTTCTCATTACCTCTTTATAATTTTGGTAAAATGATAAAATATCTAACGTCATTTAACATATTGTTTGTTTAGATAGATTTACGTACAAATATATTTGAAGTCGGACTTGTGGCAAGTAAAGTTAGTGCACTCTTCTTACACCTATTAATACTTGATACATTCAGAATATATAAAATGTAAACTTTACTTTGTTATTTTAATATAAAGTAATAAAAGCGGTAAGCAAGAGAAACAAATAATTATTATTCCACACTCACCGGTATTGTTTGAAAGAGAATTTGCCTCTGAGGCTCTTGCAGACGGCCTCGTCCGAAGTATTGATGAGTTTGTAAAAGTACGCGAACTGCCTGCAAATACTTTTGATCTGCTTGAGGGCGTTTTTGAGACTCGGCGATCCAATTAACTCCTCCAACTCGCCAATCCCGAAATACAATACGGTAGAATAAGCGTAGGGTAGAACATCTAAATAGGGCTTCCAAAAGGAGTTTTCCTTAAATTTTTCAACTAGTAGTAGCATGGCTAGGACTACGTTAGGCATATTTTTCAAAATTGCATCTTTTTCTAATAACGGAGCTAAAGCGGTTTCGTTGGCTGAATCTAGAGTTAACATTAACTTCCTAGGTATGGCAATTATTAAGGACGATTCGTTTATGTCGATTTCGGCTTTGAGTCCTAAATCATACCCGGGGAATTCCGCTATACTAGTCCCTTCAAATTTCGCTCCATTTTCATTCAGCCAAGAGAGAAAAGCATCCAATTTTGCGCCATCTCTCGGCACCCTCCCAGTATTACCCACAACAATATCTTCCAATTCACAAATTTTCTCAGTTAACGCAAATATCTCTTTGTGAGTTTCTAATTCCTTAATTACATTAGCGTTGGGTGGGTGTACCGTAATCCTTAATAGCTTGTCCACTAGTTCGTTGAGTTTCAATTGTTTCTTATTGAGGTTATGCTCTTGTTTGGGTTTGTTTTGTTTGGCTTGACCTTTTCGACCCATGGTTGGTTTAGATGGCACTGAGAAGGATGATTGGTTATAAACAAGTGACCGTCTGGGGGAAGTCGGCTAAGGGCGAGAGCACGTGTTTCGTTAATTCACTGGAAAATATCGGATTACACTTTAAAGATAGATTAAATACGCGCCGGTTCGACGGAATAAACTTAGATGGAGACACTCGGTAGTTTCCTAATAAGTACATAGTGGGTAAACAAATCACTGTCTACTTGGGATAGCGCTGAAGCGATATAACTACTAGTATATTTGAGTAATTATCGTTTAGTGCTTTTAATTTTAAATTTCACCGACAATGAGTACTAATTGTCCATAAAAAACTCATTTTGTAAGACAAATTAATTTTTTTTGTTTTCGTAATAATTAGACCAGAAAATTATAATACTAAATCCAAAATTAATTGTACAAATTTACATGATATTAAAAATTAGTGTATCATGTCAATCAATGATTCGTTTAATGTTGCTACAATTATCAGTCTAGATTTCTTTTTCACATGTTGACTTTGATTATTTTAGATAATCAAAGTCTAGATAATTTATATAGACTGTCTAGACCAGGGGTTCTCAAACTTTTCGGTGTCGAGGAACACTAAACTCTGATATATTTTTAAGCGGAACATGTACAATCTGTAATATAATATAGACGTTAATACAGGGTATCCCAACGAAAATTTGACCCCCCCTATAATTGGAAAACCGAATAATATTTCAAAATTCGCCGAGACCCGTCGATTTTTGTTCTTGGGGGGAGCTTTTTTGACAGTTAAGCCAACTCGATATGTTCATCCCCCTAATGCCTAGCAACCCCAACTTAAAAATTTCAAATGCAACTACCCCACTTGTGGCACATCATTTTAAAGCCCTTTTCATTGCGAATACAGTGACGTACCGTTTTTAGAAATCGGTTGAGATTTGACAGAATTATTGGTTACAAACGAAAAGATGACAAACCAACTTACGCGTAGTAATTTCTACACAAATGCCCACCACTAATAAGTTTTTCATCTACTACACATGACCGCATTACCTAATTGTTATTGATGTGTCTATCAGTTTACAAATAAGTCAGAAATGAAATAAAAAAGCTGAAGCAAATAATAAATCAGATTTATTTGATGAATTGCACAAAATGACCCCCGTTAACTTCCAAACAATAATACAGTCTGTTTTCATATTCTGTTCGAACATTATTAAAGACATCCGCAGTTATTAATCGGCATTCTTCTACAATTCTCTGACGTAGCACTTGCAATGTTTCCGGCTGAGTGGCGTACACTCGTGATTTTAAATGACCACACAGAAAAAAGTCCAAAGGGGACAGATCCGGAGATCTTGGTGGCCATTCGACGGGACCTCTTCTGCCAATCCAATGCCCCGGGAAATGGTCATCCAAAAATTGTCGCACAGCAGCAGCATAGTGCGGGGGCGCACCATCTTGTTGGAAGGTTATTTCATTTTCTAGTAAATTGTCGTCACTTTCTAAAATCTCTGTTATCCTAGGATCAATTGTACTTTCCAATAATTCTAGATAGGTGTTTCCATCGAGATTACCTTGGATGAAAAATGGTCCAACAAGATGGTCGCCCAAAATGCCTGCCCAAACATTCAATTTTTGAGGTGTCTGAGTTTGAAATTCCCTGATTAAATGCGGATTAGTATCACTCCAATAACGACAATTGTGTCTATTCACTTCGCCATTCAACATAAATGTGCATTCGTCGGAGAAACATGTATTGTAGAGAAGATATGGATTCGGTAGAAGTTGTTCACTAAAGTATTCGCAAAATTGGTTACGGCGATCAAAGTCATCTTCATGTAACTCTTGAACCAGCGTCATCTTAAATGGATGAAACTTGTGTTTTTTCAAAATTCGATGAACACTGGAACGGGATACGCCAGAAGCTTGAGACACAGTTGTAATCGATTGCTTATTATCCATCTGTACATAACCCAAAACTACCACTTCAACTGCTTCATTTCGAACTGACCCAATTACTTCACGTTTCTTGTTTAAAAGCGAACCTGTTGCAACAAATTTGTCAATCAGGTGTTTAACGTACTGGTGGTTTACATTTTTTTCAGGATGATTGGCATTAAAAATTCGTGCTGTAGCTTTAGCTCAATCGTGATTTCGATAATAAATTGCAACAATTTCTACTCTTTCCGCGATAGAATAAACCATTTCGAACACACGTTAATACTTTCAATAACGGCTGAAACTAACGATTTCTTGATCACAAGCAAAAAACACCGACTTCTTTTGTAGTACTGATTTTTTGTTACTTTGAAAAGGTCTGAATTCCTATAAACTTAAGTATCTTATACTAATAACTATTTTAGTATCTAGTTTTATTTGCTTCAGCTTTTTTATTTTATTTCTGACTTTTTTGTAAACTGATAGACACATCAATAACAATTAGGTAATGCGGTCATGTGTAGTAGATGAAAAACTTATTAGTGGTGGGCATTTGTGTAGAAATTACTACGCGTAAGTTGGTTTGTCATCTTTTCGTTTGTAACCAATAATTCTGTCAAATCTCAACCGATTTCTAAAAACGGTACGTCACTGTATTCGCAATGAAAAGAGCTTTAAAATGATGTGCCACAAGTGGGGTAGTTGCATTTGAAATTTTTAAGTTGGGGTTGCTAGGCATTAGGGGGATGAACATATCGAGTTGGCTTGACTGTCAAAAAAGCTCCCCCCAAGAACAAAAATCGACGGGTCTCGGCGAATTTTGAAATATTATTCGGTTTTCCAATTATAGGGGGGGGGAGTCAAATTTTCGTTGGGATACCCTGTATATACGTTTTTTGAAACCAAAAGAGTAATAACAAACAGAATAATGTTCGCAAAACACTCTGTTATTATAGAGCAAAAAAGTAACAGAATCGTGTCGCAGCATGTGGCAACCCCCTGCTTCAAAGTGTTACTTTTAGAAAAAAAATGATTGATGCAAATATATTTATTGAAAACAAAATTAAAATTACACTATTTAAAAAAAAATCAAATTTAATGCGATACATGAGCTTGACGATCTTAACAGATCTCAGCGATATTGGGACGAATAAATGATAAAGCCACACGGATTTATTCTTTTAAATTCCCTAGTCTCTCGCGTTTGTTTGTCTTTATATTAACCACAGTTCACAATCCTGACGTGAAAAATAACAATTATATATTCAGGGCTTTTTTGCTTATATTCGGGTATTCTTTTTTATCAGAGATCCAAATATTTTCAGGAGTGTTTCCAAGGAACTGTAATTTTAATTCACGATCTGAAGAAATCAGCGACAGTTCTTCTTTTAAAGTAAAACTAGAAAATTCGTAAGAAACAAACGGGTTTCTTATCCAATCATATTGTTCCGGGCTTATTAACAATGGAAAATATTTTTCAAGTTTTTCTTCTATTGTTGAAAAATGTTCCATTATCAAAGAAATGATTGCCTCGTTGGTATTTTGCACGGAGGAGAACATTTCTGTGTTTCTCTCTCTTACGTGTCTTTTCCACAGTAAAAGTATTTTGTTCATTATACATAATTTGCCGGTCGATGTAAGGATGTTTTCATCATTTTCTTGCATACTCATATTAAAAGTATTAAAGTAAAAAAAAATATCACTCAAATACAGTATAATCTTGATAATCCGGCGGTTGGTTAACTCGGCGCTCTGGCAAACACTTGTTTTTTCTTTACGCTGCCCCGCGCGAGATATAAACCTCGCGCACATAAAAAAAAGTCAAAAACAGCAAAACTCTGAAAACTTGATTGGCTATGCTGACCAAGCTTACTCCACTCTACAATTGTCTTACTATCTGTTCTAAGTTTGTACATATTTTTTTATGTACACGTTTACCTATATAGATACATATTTTCTTCTTTCTGAAATACAATTGTACATAAAATATGTAAAATTGTTATTGTTTTCTTTTAATCCCGATAATCCGGATTTTTTTTTTATAATCCGGCGGTTGTCCGGTCCCATATGTGTTGGATTATCAAGATTATAATGTACGCCAAATTATTGCAGCAATTATCATTTTTTAGATAATTCATAAAATGTTTTTGATTTTCTATTTGAAAAAAAAAACAGAAAAATGTAATTCATTTTTTAATGTCAACACATGATTAAAAACCTTTCCACATGACAATCACCTCACTTCGGTATGAAACACTCACAATCTGCTTCCATCGATGAACGAAGTTTTTTGAAAATTCGGTTCTTCGTCGGTCTCATTTTAATAATTAACTATGGCAACTACTTGATCAAATACGTCGTCTAATTTCTTCTTATGACAAGTACTTCTCGGTGCAAGAAACAATGAAACAATGAAGGACATGTCATTATTTTTTCCACGTCTTACTTATGTATGCTTCGTCATATACTTCGATTGATATTTCGAATTGATTTCACAATTTTTTGTTTTCTTCATTCTCTTCAATTCTACTAGCGCTAACAGTAGCATTACTACAAATTAAAAAAATAGCAATATAAAGCAATAAATAATGTAGTTCAAAACTTACCTAAATTTATTTACCTAATTCAAAAAATGCAAATTGAGAAATTAAAAATTCTAACTGAATATGAGTCACATTTAACAAGCGAATATATTGAGAAAGATTTAATTAAATTCGTCAAAAGCCGATTCTACATTTGGAGTCTTGCGTAGTTGCTGATGTAGGCCCGACATGCTTCATGCACACTACATGCTTCATGCACCCTAATAATAATATTGCTACCTACGTTTGTTATTTATTACTTAAAACTGTCATAGCAAAGAATATGTCATAGCTAAACTCATTCGTCGGAGGGGATTCCCCGTAGCCTTAGCCAGTAGAGGGAGGTCCTAGCGAATAGTAGAATTGGATGACGCAGAATTTTGATAACTGAAATATTATTTTTTAATATTGATTTTTTCGCGGAACGATTAAATGTGCCTCGCGGAACACCTGTGTTCCGCGTAACACGCTTTGAGAACCCCTGGTCTAGACCAGTGGTTCTCAAACTTTTTTTTGCCGCGGCACCCTTATCGAACTAAAACAATCTCGCGGCACCCTTTTACAAAAATTTTGACTTTTTGGACAAATTTCGTTTGAAGATTCCTTCACGTTTATGTACTAAATCAGACTGATTGCATTCCAGATGTCTTTTTAATTTGTATGGAACCAAGCCGCTGTTAGCAACTTTTTTATGACAGATAACGCATTGACCTTCCGGTGCTTGTTCGTTCCCAACAGAAACAATCCAAACGATATGAGATAGCTAGGATCATATTTCCTTATTTTTCCTCGGATTATATTTTGGTCGTGAGTTGCGCTTTCGCGAACTGAGGCAGACGAACTTGATTGATTTAGACCAATCCAGATTTTAGCGAATTGTCTACAATTTTGCATTAAAAGTAGGAACTCAAAATCGTTTAACTCCTCATGTAATTTTCTTTTTACATTTCTTGAATATTGCTGCGGCACCCTAAGCATACTCTCGCGGCACCCCAGGGTGCCGCGGCACCTAGTTTGAGAACTACTTGTCTAGACAGATTTTATCAACTGCATTTTTAACCAATTAACATCATTTTGACAATATAACAATCACATCACATTTGACAAAATTGATTTGATATTTTAAATTCACAAATCGGTAGTAACAAATAGTACGCCTATGTTGACTAATGTAACATATACGCTATAACCAGTTCTATCACATATCCTCTGTTAATTATAAATAATTAATCCATATATAAATTTGCTAAATAAACTAGATTGACTGACCTGGGTATGTTCGCTATATTAAGTATGTTGTACATTTACTATTAGTCTATACTTGAATTGTACCATTCCAATTAAAGTTTATCATGTCTTATTGAACTATTTATTTATTTATTTGTCTATTTATTTATTTACAATTCAGGGAAAGCTAGCGCTTGAATTTTATTTCTCGATGAGAATCAAATGTTAAAAAAATATATAAATTAAAACTTTATGGAAAATATAATTGTTTATTCAAAGATATTCAAAGAACTAATTTTACGTCTAACTAACTTGATGGATAATTTGAATATGATGTCTTTTCTAATTAAAACATTTATATATATTTATATATATATATATATATATATATATATATATATATATATATATATATATATATATATATATATATATATATATATATATATATATATTATATATATTTATATATATATATATATATATATATATATATATATATATATATAGAGACAGAGAGAGAGAGAGAGAGTATTTTTTTTTAAATTACTACACAAACGGTAGAATTCGGGTAATATGATTAACAAAAACAACTCAAATTCTTCTTAAGTCGACGTTTCGATTTATTGATTAAATTTTTTTCAATACCTACAAAATTATTGAACAAAATTACAAAAAGCAAAGTAAAAGATGTTTTTGACTACTTACAAAAAGGTAATGAACAATTAATTAAGACTTATAACATCATACATCTTGACCAAAAGTTGTAGATTATATAATCGCTACTGTAAAGCGAGCCATGGTAAATTTAATTACAGTGTTTAAAAGTTAATATTTTTTGTTAGCAAAATGTCGGACACCAACCCGATCGGCACAGCACGAGGAAACCAACAAAAACTTTTAGTTCTATTGAAATAAATTAAAGTAGAAAAAAATTTAAAGTTGAAAAAAACCGCGAAGGTGCGCATTGGGAACAATCGTGACGTCAGTGACATTAGAAAGACACAGAAGTTCCAAGAACACAGGAAAAAGAATATTTAAACAATATTTAAAGACGTACAAGTCGAAAATTGAATCCACCACTGCGTAGTAGTTTCCCAGAAACCATAGTAATATGGAATATCCTTAGATCTTCCTAGAAACAAGGAGCTTAACGACACCATTTAAGAAAATTGTGTAACAGTAGAACCACTAGAGAACACGAAACCGCAGCAGAAATAGAAAGTAAATAGCAAAACAGAAACCATCCATCCAGTTAACTGTGTCTAGACGTCGCCCAAGTTATAAGCCAAGCGTACATATTGCTCAACCCGTCCATGTCCTTCCTTGAGTTCATGGCTGTACCGGCGTTGTGAATGAAACACATTGCGTGGCTCCCTTGCAAGAACTTTTAGGTCATCGTAATTGACCCTATGGTCCTTGTCATTACAATGTGTTGCTAAGGCGCAAGAGCGGGGTTTTAGTCTGCAATCACTTCTGTGATTGGCCAGTCTGGATGACAATCTTTGGCCGGTCTGACCAACATACACCAGCTCACACTCGGCACACGGAATGCGATAGATTACATTTGATTGCATTAACGTGGGGGTTAAATCTTTAAGGTGACTGAAAGATCTACTGATGGTATTGTAACATTTATCCGCTATAATGGCTGGGCTCTTGTTCTTGAAATGTGATTTGATTCTGGGGGACAGTGATTCTACAAAGTGTAAGTAAGCTCTTGAATATTTTAGTGTCGTCCACTGCGACCACCTCAGTTGTTGGTTGTCTTGTAGGATTGGAGAACAACAACTTCCTAAGTAATGTTGTGGGATAGCTGTTCTTCTTTAGGATATTGAACAATGTATCTAAACTATCGTTGTGAAGATCTGGATGTACAATCTTAAATATCCTAGTCTTGAGACCCAAAACTACATTCAGCTTGTGCTGAAAAGGAGCGCTGGACAACTAATTCAGGTATCTGCCCGAACTAGTAGGTTTCTGATACCAATCTAAATTAATACGGTTGTTATTTGTCCTGATAATTAGGATGTCTAGAAAGGGTAGAGTATTATTATGTTTAGATTCAATTGTGAAGGTAAGATGTCCGTAATATGAGTTGAAGGCGCTTAGGACCTCAGTTTTGGACCCTTGCGGGATGGCACAGACATATCATCCACATATTGCCACAAAAATGGGATTTCGAAATTAAGTTTGTCCAAACAAACCTTGATTAAAGTGTTCATAACAATCTCCGCTGCCACCGGAGATAAGCGTGATCCCATGGGGATTCCGAAAATCTGAAGGAAAAAAATGTCATATCAAAAATGAATTCAATTAGTTCCAAAAAAACTTTGCGGGGTATTTTGCAACTCCAATTTGATTTAATAATATCCAAAAATAATTTTGACGGTATATTAGTGAACAGCGATGACACGTCCAGAGACACCAGTTCATGACCATCGGGTACTTGGTAATTATTCAAGGCAGTGGCGAATTCAAAAGAATCTTTAATTCTAAACACGTTGTAGTCAGCGAAAGACGTGTAAAGAATATTAGAAATAAACGTAGCCAACTTCTCGGAGTGGGATTGAACTGAAGAAACAATGGGCCTTAATGGAAAATTTTAAGGCCCATTGTCACATTTTCGTCCCACTGCCCCATCCCACAAACGTAAACTTTTCGTCCCAGCTCATCCCATTCATCCCATCCCATCCCGGTCGCGCGGCCTGTCCCAGTCATCCCATTTTTCCCATACAGCAGGCATTCTTTTCGGTTTTTCGACAATGAGTAATTCTTTTTCGTCGCGAACAGATTTTTGAGGATCTACATTGTTATCCCAGAAATCTCCTGAGCTATTACATGTAATAAAATTGTGCGTGTTGGCAGGATAAACGTTCATTTTCGATTATTGTCAATTTTCAATCTAATCGATAAAATCGTTAAAAACAAAGCTGCACCATTTTCAAGGATAAAATAGGACTTCTTTTTCATAAAAGAAAAATACCAGACGAACTGCGCAAGCGCGATTCGATAAACGACAAACTTCCGCGCCGAGTCATGAAGAACTTAACTAAAGCCTACACAAAAAGTATGCGCTGCAAAAAAAAAAACAAAATCTAGAAATACCTAACAAAAAAGCATTGATTTGTATTTGGAAGCCTACTTGTGTCTACAACAAATGAAAATAAAAAGATTCTTATATGAAAAAAATTAATTATGCAGGAACCAGATTTACTAAATTATCAAAATCCGTCCCACTTCGTCCCATACAAATTGTCGTCCCATTCCATCCCATCCCACGCGACTTTAATCCCACTCATCCCATACCATGGGACGATGGGATGGGATGGGATGGGATGGGACGATGGGATCCCATGCTCATCTCTAGTCGAGAGTCAGTCCTAAGTATTTAACATGTGGTATCGGCGTTATGTCTATGGTGCCTAGGTGGAGATGAGAAGAGTTAGGAGATATTCTACGGTTGGGGATAAGGAATAGGAATTTGGAGGGGTTAGCAGAAATTCTCCATAAATTAAACTATGAGAGGGTTTTGTCTGTGAGGATTTGTAGTTGGTCTATGTTCTTTTTGATGTTACGGTGGTGGGATATTAAGGCGGTGTCCTAGGCGTATTGTAGGACACACGAGAAAAGGTTAATCTGGGTTTTGTCGTCAAGGTTGAAATTATAAATGTCATGGCAAAATAACATGAGTCCCAAAACTCTTGGAATCCACTCCTGCCATGAATTTGAAGGCAGGTTATTTTTTAATTCATAAACATAAAATGAAACTAATTATCAAATGTCACGACAAGTAGCTGTCAGTTTTTGTTAATGTAAATTCATAACCATGAATTATTTGGAGTGGTTTGAGGTTATGTCGCATTGTTTTTAGTGTCAAGTTCAACAATCTCATTAGTTATAAATAAAACGGCTTCTCATAAATTTAACACTGATTTATTTTATAGTGTTGTGTGAATTACAAAATTAACAAAGAAGAATAAATATTATAACAGATGTTAAATGTGTCCATTTTCACGAATACACAAATTAATTCGCCGCTTTATGTATGGAGAAAGAAAAAAGTCCAGAGGAGTTAGATCACAAGAACGTGGTGGAAATCGGTCTTTGCTTATTAGCCTGTAGTCGAAGAATTCATGAAGATAATTTAATGTTTCACGGGCAATGTGCGGTCTAGCAGAATCTTCTTAGAAGAAACCATTTTGGAGTTCATCATCATGAGGTTCGTTAATAAATTATTGCAAAATAGTGGCTCTATAAGTTGCAGCGTTTAAATTACGAAAAACTAAATTAATTATCGAAAAATATTGGACCGATAATTTAGCATCTTGACATTGCTAACCACACACCAACAAAGGTCTCTCTAAAAAAATGTGGGTTGTCAGCACTCCACATGCGCATGCTTTGGGAATTAATGTATTCGTTTAGATGAAACCAGGCTTCATCAGTGAAAAATGTTAAATTTAACATTTGCAACTTATGCATTTGCAACTTATATGGTTTCGTGTAAAGATCTTGACGAATAATGTGACTTTGTGTGGTAGTACGACTTAAATTCAATTGTTGAGCTAGTCTCCTAATTGAAGTGGTACGTTCGTCTTGGATTGCATTTCTGATGTTGTTTCTAATATTCTCATTATTAATCCGAGGCCTTCCACTTCTTGATTTGTTGTTAATGTTACCAGTACTTCGAAAGCAATCAATTGATCGTGATACCTGCCTTCTAAACTGTTTCCTAATAAATACAGCCATAGGAAAACGTAAGACATAGGAAAATATGCACCGGTAGATACTGCATTCCCATTCACCATTTTCCAGGCGTCTACCATTACGAAAATAACTTTCGACAATAAAAGTTTTCTGCTCTTTGGTAAACATTTTTAAATCAAATAAATTAAGTTAGACCGGTAGAGATTTATATTAACTACTGACAGCTACTTAAAAATGACAGTTGATCATTTGTTTAATTTTATTTGTGTGAATTAAGAAATGATCTGCTTCTTCAAATTCATGGCAAGAGTGGATTCCAAGAGTTTTGGGATTCACGTTATATTATATAGTAAAGGAGAGAAGGGAGAACCTCGTAGGAGACCTTGAAGAGGAGTAAATTCAGGAGAAAAGGAATGGTTAATTCTAATAAGAAGGGTTTTACTTTGGTGGAAATTTTTGATTAAATAGAGTAGGTATTTTTATAAGAAGGTATTTTTAGGAGGTACATTTTATAAAGCAGTCCGACGTGCTAAACACTGTAGAAAGCTTTATTACTGTCGAGAAGCAGAGGATTTATTTTGTGGGTATGAGACAGGTACGAGGCATTTTATATTTGTCAAAATTCTTTTTTTGCATTTTTAGGGTTCCGTACCGAAAACGGAACCCTAAATTGAAATTTGTATCAAATACTCGGATCTGCGGTCTCTTTCAGCTGTGAAAAACTAAAACTTGTACGTCAACGCGATCAAAAGATATGACCGTCTATGTCGCATATTTTGGGAAATGTAATGAAGGGAATTCGATGAAAGGGAATCAAAACCTATAGGGTACTTCCCGTTGACCTAGAATCATGAAATTTGGCAAGAAGCGGTGTCTTACAGCACATGTAAAAGGAAAAATCTGGAAACCGTAAATATGTAGTTTAATTATTAGAAAAATGCGAATTTACTATTAGAAACTTATGAAAATACACATGTGTTGCGTAGTATTGTCAGGCACCAGAAGCATATGGGTTGCATACAGCTAGGTCCTCCTCCTCCTATATTTTTTGGTAGTCAATTGACCAAAAGCAGTCAATTGAACAACTGAATGTTAAGAGTATCGAAATAGATCTATAAATAGTTAATATATTACTTTATATTAGATCTAGAAATAGTTAGATCTTAATATAAGTTAGTGAATAAGTGTAATACAAAAATAAAGTTCATCAAATCGTCTGTTCGTTTTCTTTTTATAAGTTTAAAAGTAATCGCGTAATTCAGTTAATTCTTAATGTAAGTTACTGAATAAGGGTAATAGTAAAATAAAGATTTATCATAATCGATTTATTATAATCGTCATTCGATTTCTTTTGGTAACTTTTAAAATATTTTAGTTTTGGCTTGGAATTTGAAATAGGTCTCTCGTCAAGAATTTCATATCATATAAATAAGTAAGATTTCGTGTTTAAGTACCTAACTAACTACTCAGTGACCTCTTGTATTTAGGATAAAACGAGACGCGCAGTAGCAGGGCGACGCGGGGCAAGTACAAGGGCGGGAGGTCGGCCCTTTTGTAGTGAGCGGCAGAAATACGAAATTTTGTTTTGCATTCAATAACTTCGTACTCCTGCATATCCTTACTTACTCAATAAATTATGGCTACAGTTCATTTAACCGTTAACGACAACATTATCGTACACGATGTAATATTTATGCCCGGCGATGGCAGTTGCTTGTTTCATGCTATAGCTTTTTCAATTTATAATTCAACCAATTTTGGACAAACACAGCTTTTGAGAGCTCCAATAGTTAACTATATATATGATAATTGGGACGAGTTTTGTTTGTTTACTAGCAACGCCTTAACAAGTTAACTTAATGTGCTTGCTACGTCCTCCCAAAAAAAAAGATACCTTACTTACAAGTTTGTACGGAACCCTCGGTGCGCGAGTCACAACTCGCACTTGGCCGGTTTTTTAAATATCTATTTTTTTTTATCTATTTCAAACTTTTGCAGTTTTAATAAAGCAATAAATATTGTAAATTTCTTGTTTATCTAATAGCCTCCGGACTTGTCTTTGTTTAGATATATAGTTTTCTCTGCTTAACTGTCTGCTCTCATATATTTTAACACGATTATTTAGTTTATTGCGCAAATTATAAATAGAACCTTCACAAATCCACTTAATTCTCATTATATCGTCATCGATTGTCTTTTGTTTCTACAATTCATTCCAACATCCATCTCTTATCGTTCCTGGAAACTCGACGTATTTTGTCTCGTCAATCGCTATGCTAATGTTTGTGTCTTATTATCATCGCTCCGGATAATCCACTGCAATTTAATTTGTTTACACTATCGAACTATGATTATGCAGGTAATAACATTAAGCGTCTCCCCAGCTAGTTAAAATAGTTTCGCTACTGCAAGCACTAAATTAATTTAATTTAATTGCTAAATCGGAGAAAATTACCATCAAAGGTTTCGTCAATCTGTTAAGTGGATGTGTCTTAATTTATGAACAATTTAGAAACTTACAATTAGATAGCCAATATTTGTAATTAACAAGTAGTATAACAAAATTTTGTTGGAACATAATAACATGTTCTTTAAATAAGATCTGCATTACTATACAGACTGTATATAAAGATTACAGACAAGAGATTTTAATGGTGATAAAACAAGACATAAATTAGACAGGCAATTGAAAACTAGATAAACATGCCTACAGAGATTGTCAGATAAAATTAGAAGTCAGCAAAGACTATACAGATCAAACTAGATAGACAAACCAATGCCGATAGGGCAAGAGAGATCAGACTTGACAGAGAAAGTTTGGACAGACAAGAGATAACAGAGATGATTATACTGGCGAGATTATACTTGTCAGAAAAGACTAGACAATTGAGACTTGATAGACAATACTAGAAAGACAGGACTCTTTTTTGTGGTTTCGAGAAAACCTCTCACTAAATCACCTTTTTCACTTGGCTTTTTTTTAGTATGGACCACCCCGGTATCGCGAATTTCGCATTCCTTCAGGGTGGGCAGCCCCAGCGGTTAATGGCGCGCTGGTTGAAAATAGTTCCTCGGCGGGAAATCGAATCCCAGTCTCTCGCTTGTCAGGCGTTTATGTTATCCACTACACTACCGAGGACAGAAAGACAAGACTAGACAGACTGGACTAGACAGGCGACACTAGTCAGAAAAGACTAGATAGACAATATTGTATAGACACGAATAGATAATCACGAAACTATAAAGACAAGACTGGGCAGCTTATTGGTTTTAACATATTCTGTAGCATATGTATTCAGCATTCCGTCTAAAAGGCACTAAGGCTATTCTGTCAACATGGCCATATTTTTAGAACTTAGTTTGTTTAATCATGATCAAGTCTCTTAAATTGAGCTGTTTTGCTGTTAAAGTTTTTCCACCATGTTTTGTTTTCATCTGCTGCTTTTAATTCTGTTTCGTTTTTTGGCCAGATATATCTGGCTCATCTTGGCTACACCAGAAGGATTTATGCCTGAAGCTTGCCTTGCCAGACTATCTGTCCGTTCATTTCCGACTACTCTAGCATGCGCTTTCACACAGCTAGACAAGACTGGACAGACAGGACTAGAGAGACGAGACTAGACAAACAGGACTATACAGACAAGAGAAGGCAGACTGGACTAGACAAACAAGACTAGACATACAAGACTTATTTATTATTATTATAAATAAGTTTTAGATTATTGTTATTACTATCAAAAAAATAGTAATAATAATAATAAGTCTCGTCTCGACAGTTGAGCGAGGCGGACGTGCGTTGAACAGTTTAAATAAGTTTTAGTCAAATCAGTGAGTTTTCTTCTTCTTCTTTCAAATAGGCCTACTTTGGACCACGCTTGTTCAACTGTTGGGCTTTGACCTTTGCCCAGTATTGTCGCATCTTCTGCCGCTGTAACTCCTTTCTCTCTTCTGTCCAGGGGGTACTTTTCCTTCGAGGTTTTTCCTGAAATCCACGGACTACCTTTAGGGTGCGTCTCACAGGCTGTCTGTTTTTGAGATCTGTTATTCCCAGTTCTTTAATATCCTTCTAGGTCTCTGTCAACCAAGTGGTACGGTTGGTTAGTCGGTTTGGAGGCAATCTTGCAACGTGGCCATAGAAAGCTACCCTTCTTTTCCTTACACAGTCAGAGAGCATCTCAATATGTTCTTAGAACTCAGAGTTATGTCGTCTTCGGAATTCCCCATCTTCCTTTACCGGGCCTAGGATCTTCCTGACGATTCTCCTCTCTCTGATTTCCAATTTCTCTATTAGACCCCTTCGGTTCAAGGAAAGACACTCCATGGCATATAGGGCTTCTGGTCGTAAGACTGATGTGTAGTGCTTAAGTTTCAGGTTGCGTGACAAGCATTTCTTATTGTAAGTGTTCTTAGTCAGCCGATAGGCTAGTTCTAACTTGCTGACTCTCTTGGATAATGATGCTCTTTCTGATAGGTTGGGTTCAATCCATTCGCCGAGTAATTTAAATTTCTCAGTCCTCTTGATGTTTCCCTGTTCTAGTAATATCTCTCTGTTTGCTTCTCTAATGTTGGTGAAGAATTCTGTTTTCTCCAGCGACGCTTGAAGACCCACTTTGGCAGCCTGTTTTCTGAGACAGTTTACCTGCATTGTTGCCATCTCAAGAGAATCAGCAAACTGTGCCATGTCATCTGCATAGGCCAGGCAATCTACAACCAGTTCATCGTTCTTACGTCCCAGGTAGATACCACTCAAATTGTTCAGTTCCTTGCGCCATTCTCTCATAACTTTTTCAGGGACATAGTTGAAGAGAAGTGGGAAAAGTCCATCTCCTTGTCTCACTCCCATTTTTATTTCGAAAATTTCTGAAATCTCGCTTCTAAATTGAACCTTGGAATGGGTGTTGCTCAAAGTTTCTGAGATTAGTCTGCGGGTTTTGTTGTCTAGTGCTAGTTCCTGGAGTATTTTGTTAAGCGTTTCTCTATCGATGGAATCGTAAGCCTTCCTGAAATCAACAAAGGTGACGATCACCTTGCGGTTTCTCATCTTGGAGTATGCAAGTACAGTTTTAAGGTTGAGGATCTGTTCAACACAGGATCGGGTCTTCCTGAAGCCCCCCTGGTATTCTCCCAGTTTTCTATCCAACTGATTTTCTGCCCTTGTTTGTAACGCCCTCGAGAGAATCTTGTATGTTTCCGAGACGAGAGAAATTCCACGGTAGTTGCTTAGATCCGTAAAATCTCCCTTTTTGTGAAGCGGATGGATCAGAGCAGATTTTCAATCGGGTGGTAATTTCTCTGTTTCCCAGATGTCCTGGATGATCTCGGTTAGCTTGCGCACGGCATTGTTTCCAGCACCTTTCCACAGTTCAGCAACGATAGAGTCCCCTCCAGCTGCCTTATTATTCCTAAGAAGTTGAATGTTCTGGAATACTTCTTCCAATGAAGTGGGAAGCGAGTCCGGGTTTGGTGTGGTTTGTTTATAGTCGAAGTCTTCGCTGGGTGGGTCATAGTTGAGTAGATTTTTAAAGTACTGAGCCAAAAGGTGGCAGTTGTCCTTGTCGTTATAAGCCAGTTTGCCTTGTGTGTCTCTGAAGTGGAGGCTTGGCGGACCGTATTTTCTAAGTACCTGCTTAAAGGTTCCAAAGAAATCTCTGGAATTATTCTTAGCAAAGTTCTCTTCGATTTGGGTTAGTTATTTTTGTGTGAAGGTTCGTTTGGTTCCTCGAATTATCTTGGCTGTAACCTTTCTTTGTTCCAAAAATGTATGCCAATTTTCCTTGGTCTTTTTAGAATTCCACTTCAGCCAGGCTATCTGTCTTTGGGCTATTGCATTGTCACAGTCTTCAGTCCACCACGGATGCTTCCTTCTTCTAGCGAGAGGGGCGAGTTCATTGGCCGCGTTGACAAGAGTCTCCTTCAGTTGGTCCCAGTTGGTTAGGTCTGTGTTGTTCAGTCTCTGGCTTAGTTATTTACTGTTCTTGAGTCGCTCGACGTCAAATTTTACCATTTTGGAGGTTCTGTGTAATCTAGTGTTTCTAGGCTGGAGTCTTATTTTGATCTTTGAGAGGTAGTGGTCTTCTACCACCAGATCTTCTACCCAGAGTCCAGATTGGCGCTTCTTAGTACCAGTGTCAGTGAGTTTTATTTATTAAAAATAAGATTAAATTCCAAAATATGCCTAGAGATCTTAGATCTAATACCCAGTCGACTAAAAAGAAAGACGAGGAGGAGTTGAAAAACTTCTCGCTACCCGAGCTGATTAAAGACATTATTAAAAATTAAATCGATCCTCTACATAGCCGTATTGATAAATTATGTGATCATATAAAGGAAGTAAACATCAATATGCTGGCCTTAAAAGAGGAAAATGCAGAGTTGATAAATCAGCTAAACAAGAATGAAAGTAAAAATATTCGAGAGGGACCCAAAAACCTACGCCAGGACAGCGATAAAACACTATCTGAGCGCGATAAAGCAGAAAAATCGCCCGTCCCGCTCAATGAAAATAGAAATGAATTGGAAATAAATAATCAAGCTGAATTCAATAATGACGAGAATGTCCTTATGCCAAACAATGCTACATGGGAAATACAACGGAGATATAAAAACGTATAAGGCGATCCAACGTAACTGTAGGTACAAACCCAGAAAACACAATCTTAAGGGCTGTAAATAAATTTGCACACATTCATGTCTACCGGCTGGAGCCAAATCTAACAGAAGGTGACGTCACAAATTACCTTCAAAACAAGAAATTCAACATCATAAGATGCAAGCAACTCAAATCTAGACATCCAGAAGAATACTCATCGTTCCAAGTATCAGTGCCAATGGATGATCTAACTGAAATAAGGAAACCGGAAACTTTGCCGAAAACCGCAAATGCCAAGCGGTTTTTTCTAAAACGGGAAATCTCGCAACCAGAAATATAAAAATAGAGACAAGATTGAATTATGGACCATTGTGATCAAGTAGAAAGAAATATATAATTATATCTGAATATTCAATCCTTAAGAAATAAAATATCTGAAATTGAATTAACAATTGAAAACAGAAACCCATACTTCCTATGTCTCAGCGAAACTTGGATGACCAATGAACTACTACCACTCGTCCATATTGGTAATTATAAATTAATATAGCAATTCTGTAGATCTTGCACCACCGGAGGGGGAGTAGCCATATGGGCCCGCTCGTCCCTAGACAACGATTCCACGGATGTAAATAGCTTGGAAATTGAGAAAAACTCAATATAAAAATGCATCGAAATATGCGGTATTATATGGAAAAGTAAAAATAAATATATTCAAATACTCAATGTATACAGACCACCTGCTGGGTGTATAACAACATTCATGGTGATACTACAAAGTATATTCTAAATAATATATTTCACAAAACTAGAGATATAATACTCGCTGGAGACTTCAACATTAATCTTGCAGCAAACTCGAAAGAAAAGGAAAATCTACTGGATCTAGTAACATCATTTGGAATGGTTGAACAAGTACACGACTTCACAAGAATCATAGGCAACACGAATACTTAAATAGATAACTTATATAACAAGTTTTCCATTAAGTACGTTTCTGGAAAACACACCAATGTCCGACCACCTATTAATTCTACTAAGTGGCACTCTGCAGAAAACTAAAGAAAAACAACACCGTCTCGTTAGAAGGTTCACTGAGCAAAATAAACTTCTATTCGCAGAGGCGCTGGCTGCGGAATCATGGCTTGAAATATATAGTACCGAAGATATTAATGAGAAAATGGTCATTCTCATCAAGACACTTCAATACTACTTCAACACCTGTTTTCCTATGGTCAAAGTAAATACACATAACAAGACATGGGTTACAAAAGAAGTAAGAATATCATCCGCCAAAATCAAATGTATTTACATATTACAAAAAGAATACCCAATCCTAAGATCACAATACCTACGAATGATGAAAAGCCACCAGAAGCTTATAAAGGACACGAAACAACAATTCAACGGAAAGATAATGAATGAAGCCACAAACAAGCAAAAAGCTCTCTGGAAACTAATAAATGAACAGGCAAATAAAATAGATACAACAAGACATGTAGAACTTACAGAATATACAGATGTATTATTTACAGATAATTTATTTCGAGATCCTAAAGAAGTAGCAAGCATATTCAATACGTTTTTCCAAAAGGTAGTAGAAACATTGCGCAAAACATTGAATCCACTACTATAACAGCCATATCACGTGTAACCCAAACACGATATATATATATATATATATATATATATATATATATATATATATATATATATATATATTTTTATATATATATATATAATAATAAATATATATATATATATATATATATATATATATATATTTATATATATATATATATATATATATATATATCGTGTTTGGGTTACACGTGATATGGCTGTTATAGTAGTGGATTCAATGTTTTGCGCAATTTTTCTACTACCTTTTGGAAAAACGTATTGAATATGCTTGCTACTTCTTTAGGATCTCGAAATAAATTATCTGTAAATAATACATCTGTATATTCTGTAAGTTCTACATGTCTTGTTGTCATTAAAGAACTTCGGCACTACATACTGAACCCATTACCCACATCATTAACAAACCTTTGAGATGGAACAATTTCCCTAAGTCTTAAAAACTTCCAAAATTTGCCCAATCTATAAAAAAGGGAATAAAAATGATGTGAATAACTATAGACCGATTGCACTTCTGCCAGTATTCTCGAAAATTTTAGAAAAATGCATGTCAAAATGATTGACACCATTTATAGAGAAATATAAGCTGATCTCCGCACAACATCATGGCTTCTGAAAGGGGAAATCTAAAAACCCAGCGATACTCGAAGTAACTACAAGAATTATACAAGAGGTAGATCGTGGAAGAAGGCCAATTGGTATATTCTGCGACCTATCTAAGGCCTTCGGCTGTGTGCCACATGACCATCTATTAAATAAGCTATATAGCTATGGTATAAGAGGGAAAGCTGGTGGACGGTTAAAATCATATTTAATAGATCGTACTCAATTTGTTGCAGTAAATTACAACAACAATACAGCACATTCCTTTGCCATACGAACAAACATAGGTGTTCCTCAAGGTAGTATCTTGACCCCACTACTATTTTTGATGTATTTAGCAGACCTGCCAACATACATAAATGGTTATCAGTGCACCTTCTATGCAGACGATACAAGCTTCTTTGTGTCTGAATCTAAGGGCACCGACAATGAAAGATGTGCTCAGATACTTTTGAACAATAGATAAATGGTTTGCAGCTAACAACCTATTCCTGAATAGAGAAAAGTCTGAGTACGTTATCTTCCAAACTTCAAGGAGCGATTATTAACAAGATCTCCAATTAAATATAGCAACCTATCCACTTCAGAGATCAAAATATACAAAATTTTAAGGACTCATTAAAGAGGAACATCTTCAATGGAATCACGCCGTAGCACACATGTTTGCAATTTTAAATAAAAAGATTTTTCTAATAAGATGCCTACGAGAAATAGTATCGATAGCTGACCTGCTTCACTTCTACTATGCAGAAATACAGTCAATCTTATTATATGCAATTGCAGTCTGGGGATCATCTCCACGTGTACAAACAGTACTTAAGTCGCAAAAAAGGATTGTCAGAGCCATAATGGGATTGAAGAAAAATGAGTCCTGTAAAACATTTTATTCACAACTAGGAATACTTACAGTACCCAGCTTATATATATATATATATATATATATATATATATATATATATATATATATATATATATATATATATATATATATATTGGAAGTGTCTACAATCATCTATAAAAATAAACAGAACATCGACAAAAATATGGACAAACACAACGACAATACAAGAGGTTAAGAAAAACTGTATATGCCCAAATCAACTTTGTGTCAAAAGAGTCCACATCAGCAAGGAATTATAATATATAATAAACTACCATCAGAAATCAGAGAAGCTAAATCCGTAAAAATCTTCCGAACACTTCTAAAAAAAATTCTACTTCCTCACACGTTATATAGTGCTGCAGAACTCAATAATATTTCAATCAAAATAAATGCTACAAATATTTAAAATTAATATGTCAAACACTTTATATACTTATTCATATTATTTCCTTACTTTTTGTATTATTAATTTTGTATTATACTTAAATATCTGTAATTTTTTGTAGACTTAGCCTAAAGTTACTCTTAACTCACAAGTGAATAAATTATTTGATTTGATTTGATTTGACTAGACAGACAAGATAAGTCGGGATCTTTTGCGATTTGTGAAAGGCATCGAATGCGTCTCTCACGATGTACTGATGGACAAGCTGTACATCTATGGGATTAGAGGAAAGGTGGGCAGATGGTTTCGTTCGTTCTTCAATAATAGACAGTCGTATGTAAAAATTGTAGTGTAACTAATGAGATTGGCATATCTGAATCATCGTATCTTATAAATGGTATTCCGCAGGGCAGTGTGCTGGCCCCGACACTTTTCTCTTTATATATAGCGGAGATTAAAGAATATATAAGGGATAAGCAATGCATTCTATATGCAGACGACGCGATCTTCATTGTTTCTGAAGAACCTCCGACTAAAACTGAAGTTGAGGCTAACCAGTTGTTGAAAATGGTCCATAATTGGTGCTCTGCTAATAACATGTTCCTAAATATAAAAAAAAACTAACTACGTAATCTTTCAAACACATAGGAAAACGGTTGCGGAAAACCTATCCCTATCAATTGGCAAAGAAGAGGTTCAAAGAGCCAAAAACATACGATTCCTAGGAATATTCTTTGAAGAATTCCTCTGAAGAAGAATGATCAAAAAACTGAATTTCAAAATCTACCTTCGAATCTAACTTCGAATGCTCAAGAACAGTGTTAACAGTTCGGTGCTCATTAATATATACTATGCTGAGATACATTCTATACTAGCATATGGAATAATTGTTTGGGGCTCGTCTCCACATATGCACAGAGTACTAAAAACCTAAAACAGAGCAATTATATGCATCACAGGAATTACAAGTAGAACCTCTTGCAAATCATACTTTAGCAGGCTTAATATATTAACAGGAAGAAATTTCGTAAAAAGGTGATGAGATTCTACTAACTAATAAAATATATTCACTCGGTGAATTTTTTCATTGTAAATTTAATTATTAATTTGTAAGATTTATGACATATCCTATAGATATTTGTTTTTCAAGTGGGAAATAAATATTTTTATTTTTATTTTTATTTTGATTTGACAAGATAGACAAGACTGGACATACATGGCTAGAGAGACAAATTAGGCAGACCAGATTAGACAGACAAGACTAGACAGACAACACTAGAGAGACAAGGTTAGACTAGCATTGATATACCAGGCATAAAAGGGGAAGTGGTGGTTGAAAGTTTGCTTAGATAATACTTGAAAGTCCCATGACTACTAATCTTTATAAAGTCCAGTCTGCCTGGTCATGTCTATCCAAATTTGTGTGCCTATTCTTCTCCGCCTAGTTTTTTTCTGTCTAGACTTGTCTGTCCAGATTTGTCTGTCCGGACGGACCAACGATATAGGAAGATAGACTTAGACATACGTCATATGTAACATTAGACATTATGTTGGGAAGGCTGGAACTAGGAGGACTTGAATTCGCACCCTAACGAGAGCGTTCTCATTTCGTCAAACTGCCTTCATCTAGTTTTAAAACTGACAATGAAACTTTTAATTGTCAGTAAATTAAACTGGAGATTCTATGATTCTGCAAAGAATTTATCAATTTTAAAATTTAATATAAGTATACTTATTGATTTATAAAAATGTATACAAATGAATTTTATTCTATATTTTGTCTAGTCGGCAATCTAGTTTTAATATATATATATTTTATAGATCTAGATTATAATGTAGTAATCATTCAAGCTTATATACATTGCAATTTATTCAGGGTGGTTCAAAAATTGACTGAGAGAGAGTATTGTAAGATGTGATTTGGTTTTGAATTTTTCGTTTATTTTTAATCCTTTGTATGTTTATAAATCCAACCACTATCGACTATCGTTTGAGTGTCGAAGAGTGGTACCTCGGTATATAAACTTCATGATATTTGGGCTAAAGACTTATGCCTATATATAAAGAACGTATGCCAATTAATCTTTTCTCGTATAAAAAAACGCTTATTAATATTTCTACATTAATGTGATTGTAAAATAATGTAAATACTGTTTAAACGCATAAATAGACAATAGGAATTTATTATAGATTTTTAAATTTAAACTATGCTTAATCTCAATAAAGAAACAAATGATATTCTCTAATCTGTGGAAGAAAAATACCCTTTCAATAAAACCTGACAATCTGGTGTTTTTTCTTCTTCTGCCATGTTTGGTCTTCCTAACCGATGCCATTGTGTTTTGTTAGAACTTTATTGAAGTAGCATTTTTCTGAAAACATTTTCACGTGATCATTCTTTCTTTGAGTAAAGAAAGAGTCCATCATTCTAGTTTGATGCTCGTTCTTCTCAAGTTCCTGTAACTCTTTAGTGGTTAGTTCTTCATAATATTCCTCAACAAATTCTTTAACATTATCATTAAATACATCCAGATACATAGGCCTCTCCGGAGAAACAATATCCTCCACTATAGAAGGCACAGATTCTACGACCCATTCAGCTACTAGTTTCGACACTTCTGGACATTTTGTTTTTCAGAGTGGTAAACTAAACTACGAGTGGTTAATAAAGGCTTAATTTTACAATCTCCAATAGTATTTTCACAGAATAAAACAGTTAGTTTGTCCTTAATTAGCGTGTACCCTGACAATGACTTCTCTTTTTGTCAGATATAGGACCTGTTTGGCATTGTCTCCCAAAAACAGGAGAGTCAGGTTTGTTCTTTGCCAGTCTTCGCTGCTCCATAAGGATTAAAATGTGATCTGTCATCCACTTGTTTTTGGGTTTAAAAGTCACGCCGAGATGTAATTTACACGTGTCCACAATGATATTATTGATGTTATTCCAAAGAGTCTCTATATCTTGGAGCTGGTTCTGCTGCAAACTTGTTGACCTGTTATTTATTTCTTCGGCAACAATATGTCTGACTTCAGGGTTATTTGGCCTTGTTGCATCAACTGCTCTAGCTGGGTGTGTTTTATTTTTAGCTTTTAGGTTTAACGACAGTTCAGCCACAAGGGGATTATGGTCCGAGCCAATGTCAGCCCCAGGGTGAGTTTTGGCATTTTTTATTATATTTTTGAAACGCCTATTTAACTGGTGTTGAGTTATTTAGTTCACTGCGTGGGGCTTGCCAAGTATAAAGTCTTCGTTTGGGTAGATCGAAAAACGTGTTAGCAACTATCAACCCTGAGTCCTGACATATCCTGAAATATCCCTATATATTTTAAATAAAAATAATAAAAAAATACAAATATAAACATTATTTATTGCAGGGAATGATGGTTTACAAAAAAATTATTTATTGCAACATGGCTTCTAGAATGGCGTTTAGAATTACAAAGTAGGTTGGTCAACATCAAGTACTTTTATCCTTACCGTCATTCCCACTGTACTTTCAGGGTGTCATAAATCAGACACAAGTATGCTTCATTCATTTGGAACAAATTTGAAGCTCTTCTTTCGCTTTTTGTCTACGTGAATAATTTCTTGTTGTGAACATAAATTACACACATCACCTTCCAATGATTCCAGTTCCATTTCACACTTTTTATATTCATTCAATGGTATCTGTTTGTTATTATTTATATTTGGTAATTTTTCACAAACTAAATTTTCTTCATTATGTTTACATGGTTTACATTATGGTTACATACACAATAGATAATTCTTCTCGAACTAAATTTTCATCTTCTTTTTTAGAATTTTCATTTCTTAATTCTTAACACACTATATTTTCTTCTTAATTTGGTAATTATTAAATGAATTGAATGGTTGCGACCGTTACTACGTGGTAATCCATACTTACGCAAAATTGATCCATACTTACACTGAATGAATCCTTATAATCATAGAGGACACCGATATAAATGTATCCGAACCCGATAAACTACCTATACAAAAAAGAAAGATTAAATACACAAACCGACCGCTAAATACTCAACACCAGGACAACGAAGGCTTTATACCTGTCATTGGAAGGAGAAAACATCGTCCTTCACTGGGGAATGCAAAAACAGACGAAAGTGATAAACAAACAGGTTTTACCGGAAGAGAACAGTTTCCAAAAAATATGGTTGTATATATCCAGAGCTAAGGACTACGTCACAGAAGATATCGTAAAGAATTATATAATATAGATAACAAATCCGGAAAACCTGTAAATGATATAATTGTAGAAAAAATTACACCGAAAAACACATTGAAAATAAAAATCGTTTTAAAGTCGGGGTGGACTTCGACCTCAAAGAAAAAGTCTACGATGCATCTTTCTGGCCGGAAGGTATTCGCCACGAAAGACTGAACTTCCGACGACTAGACAAAAATAGACATATAAATTTTTCAACTCCAAGAGTAAATATCCAAAACATATAAGTAAAATCATACATACTCAACAATTAATAAGCTTAATAATTCAAAATGTTCAGTCTATCGGAAACTCAGTTGAAAAATTGGAATATATGTTAGAAAAAAATCCAGACTGTCAATTTTTAATACTCACGGAACATTGGAAAAGCGAAGAACAACTAGAAATTTACAACATTAATAATTTTAAACTAGCCTCTAAATTCTGCAGAAAAGAAGGTACCCATGAAGGAATTGCCATCTACTGCAAAAACGCAACAACGTATGAACCTAGAACTGACATACAAAATTGTCAGAAAGCTACATATTTGAATGCACATCTATTGAAACAAAAATAAGGTAATCATAGTAGCAATATACCGTGCTCCTCAAACGCCGTATGAAAATTTCATAAACCAATTGGAAGTACTTTTAACTATAATATTCCAAGAAAATAAGCATTATATTATTATGGGAGATTTCAATATAGATGTTTTGAAAACGTCTCGCCAATGCAGTAGATTCAAATTTGTTCTTCAATCTTTTCAAACTGAACTGGCTTTCATCGATGACATCGTATTAAAAACAGATATGCCATACTCAGTCAAAACACTAGAATACCACATATCAGACCATAGCGCCCAAAAGATTAGCCTGTTCCAAAATAATAGACAAATTAAAGAAAGGAATCACATTCGATCATTCTGCCATGAAAATATGGATAAACACAAAACGATTCTACAAGAAGAACTTTGGGGAGAACTATACTTACAGGACAAAAAGGATGTGAACACACAATGGGAGGTATTTATGAACAGTTTTATGACACATTTTAATGAATGTTACCCTAAAAAAGTCTTATCCCAACAAATTCAAAGAATTTATCTATGTTTACAAACCCCGAAATCCAAAAGGCAAAAAAAGAAATTGAAATTTTACGTAAGTATTGTCTACTTTTAATAAAAATATAAAGACACGTTACAACAGGGCACGAAGAAAGTACGTCTCTCTCCTCAAAAAAAGAGAAAAAAAAAAATAATTTTTAAAACGATCTATTAAATTCAGAGAACCCTATGAAAACTACATGGGATCTAGTAAGGAAAATGACATGTATTTCAAAATGTTGTAGGACTTAAAATATAAATAAAATTGTAGACGAAGACCCGCAAATAATAGCACAATTTTAACAACTTTTACACAGAACACCCACAAATATAAACAAATAATATACCCGATATTCCTTATAAAGATACTTTTAAAAGTAGTAATAATAGTCCAGTCATTTAAGCTGAAATTAGGTAAGAATCGCGGAATTCGAGATACCCAGCTGTAAGTCTGTAAATACTTGTATATTGACACCCTAAAAGTTGTCTCAAAACCTACATATGCTAGGATTTTTTTACCATATGTAGGTTTTGAGACAACTTTTAGTGTGTCAATATACAAGTATTTACAGACTTACAGCTGGGTATCTCTAATTCCGAGGTGAACTTACTATAATGACTGGACTATAATACAATCTTTCTTGAAGCTGCAACATGCGATGAGCTTCTTAATACAATCCTGTCCCTAAAAAAACAAGAACGCCGGTGACGATGAGGTTCCTTTAAATGTAATAAAATATATTTTTTGGGAGATCGCAGAACCACTGGCATATATAATAAATAATTCAATCGAACGTGGTATTTTCCCGGATAATCTAAAACTAGCAATTATTACTCCATTGCACAAAAAGGGAGACAATAAAATTATTAGTAATTACAGGCTTTATAAGTACTCTGTCGACGTTTGCAAAAATATTTGAAAAAACTATTGCAAAAAGAAAAAGTAATTTTTTTAGAAAAGTATCAACTATTAAGTAAAGATCAGCATGGCTTCAGAAAAGGCAAAGGCATAGAAACAGCATGTTTCACTTTTCTGGAAAATGTCGCCAGTCAACTTTGAAAAAAAACATCCCATGCGGGATTCTACTCGATCTAACTAAGGCTTATGATACAGTCGACCATAGCATTCTGTTAGAAAAGTTAGAGAAATATGGAATTAGAGGTGTTGCAATAAAATGGTTTCATTCTTACCTATCCCATAGGAAACAACAGACTAGGGTATTTACGTTTAATAAGTTTGGTCAAGTAAAGTCATCAGTAAAAACCATAAAAATATAGATACCTCAGGGAAGTATACTGGGACCTCTATAATTTTTATTGTATATAAACGATCTACCGTCAATCATAACTTCACCTCATCAAGTTACAATATTCCTGAAGACACAAGTATCTTGCTATCAAAAAACACCATAGAAAATCTAAGTACACATGCCAACTCAGCTATTTCAAAAATCAACAATTGGTTCAAAAGAAATAAGTCGACAATAAATTCAGCCAAAACAAATATTATAATTTTTAAAACCAATAGTTCTCTAAGAAATCCCCAACATATAAAAATTGGAGAAAATGACCTAGAAATAAATAGGTCCGTGAGACTACTAGGAATAAATATCGATTGCTGCCTGAATTGGAAGATGCATATAAAATCTCTAGAAGCAAAATAGGATAACATATAACAATAAATAGGACAACATACGCTATTCGAATACTTCAAAGATGTTTAATAATAATAATAATTTATTCACATTTGTCACAGAATCTTATATATATATATAAATATATATAAATATATATATATATATATATATATATATATATATATATATATATATATATACAGACATAATAAATAGAAAAATACATATACATACCTACAAACCATGATGTGGATGTGATGGTCAAAAATGATGGATTAAAATATACAAATTAAAATTACATTAAGACTTGCATACAATTTGCAGAATATTATTACTGTTGGAGGAATTCATCAATTGAGTAGAATGCTCCCTCAGTCAGTAAAGTTTTGATTTTACTTTTAAATTGCTTTTCTGGCTTACATTTAATGTCATCACTTAGATGATTAAATAATTTAGTGTCAATACAAAAAAAAAGATTTTTCAAATAATGCTGACATATGCTGTAGAGGTCTTAATTGCGTTCCATGTCTTGTTTGATATGTGTGCGAACTAGATGCAGTGCTATAATTATGTATATTGTTCTCAGTGTAGCACAGGCATTTGTAGATAAATATCGATGGTAGGGTTAATAAATTATTGGGTTTGAATGAACTTCTGCAGCTCTGCCTAGACTTTAAATTAAAAATTAGCCGAATTATTCTTTTTTGTAAAAGCTTTTGTTAAGCTTAGAAGTTTTAAGAATTGTGTATTATGCAAACTTTCACTCATATCTTCGATTTAGTATAATGTTCTGGGGCAACGGGAAAGATATGCAAGACATTTTTAAAATCCAAAAGAGGATCATTAGAATAATGAATAATATGACCTTTAAACAATCATACCGTGGAATATTCAAAAAATCTAATATTTTAACTGTCACCGGGACATATTTATTTATTTCTTTAAACCAGATAATTACATGATTTACATTGTAATTCCTACAGAGGTATTTGTAAGTACCTGTACATAGGCCTGGCTACATAATAGAAAAAAATAACTTGAAAACATTTAAACATCAACAGTAATAGATTATATCACAAATTAACAAAAAAAAAAAAAAATGTTTATGAAATATTAATTTTCACAATTAAGCACAAAAACTTTTTCAAAAGTTACAAGAACTCCAATGACAAGGTCACAAGAGGCAGATATATTACATTTACTTTACCTTACATTTACCTAAACACAATCAAACAATGTCAGAAAGGCTACCACCATATATAAACCTTACACTCTACAACACAATACCTAAGAATATCAGAATAAACATAGATAAGAAAAGTAGTCAGAGAGAAATAAGAGCTATGCTTGTTGAAATAGAACCATACCGTACAGCAATACCGACTATACATAGTATTCAACCATGCGTTGTCTTAGCTTCAGATTCAGGTTATTATTGCAAAGAAAGGATCTCATATTTTTGAAAAATATGAGATCTATATTTCGAAAATAAATATTTTTCGAAAATAAAGTCGTATTATTAAAAAATTAGGCAAAAAATTCTCATATATTGTAAATTTACTATTGTAAAGTTATGAAATCACATTTATATTTGACAAGTTTCATATAAGTTTATATTATTTTTGGTCTTACTTATTATATGTAAACTTTAAATTATGAAATATAATGTTTTGATTTGATTTCATTTGAATCAATTCAGTGCTGAATTTCCAATTCAATGTTCATTCAAGAACATTTCAAGTTCTTCATTTATTATGTAGTGAAACTATTCTGAAATTAATTTCTGTATATTTTGTCTGAATGATTCAGTCAATGAATGCTTTTGCCTGTGACCGAGTTAACGCTTTGACTGTAACATATAAAATTTAACTTGAATCAATTTTGATTACTATCTTTCATAATCATAGCTAAAATTACACATAAGAGAATATATATTTAATATCTGATCACACAAATTATTTTTAATTTGTCTGTAATTTGTCTGAAAATTGTCTTTAAAGGTTTAGACAGACTAGATATGGCATGCGTATATCAAATTGGCGCGCTGGATGATATGCTTAGGTCGGGCAGTCTCCGCTGTAAATTCGGGATGTTCGCAAGCTCCAGCTCCGGAGCCCGGACTTTCTCCGGTAGCTGTGAAAAAAATATTAATTAAAACAAACCAAACAGTTGTTTATAAACCGGAAAATGAATGTCAATTAAAATAATACGTAAAAATTAATACTTTTTAGAGTCTATTGAAACTCTAGTCGAATAGTTGTCGAAGTTTTTTGGTTGTTGTAATTTGAAAACATGGGATTTTTGAATTTGGTGTTAGTGTGTGGTTTAGTTTTAGTTAGTTTGGGTGAGTTTATAGAAACATATTTAATACATGAATTTTGAATATATATAATAATAATATTGAATACATATATAACATTGAGATATGATTGTTTTTAATGTTTTTAACCTCTTGAGTTTTTATTTTCTTTATTTCATTTTGTTAAAATTGATTTATCCATAATCTTAATCCAGCGACAATCTCTTATATTAGAGCAGTTATAATTTTATTGCTATTTATCAAATGAAAATAAAATATATTAAACATATAGCTTGTGTGTTTACAAATTATTGAACATGATCTAGTTATGTATAAACATCATAGAATATTAATAATTTAAGTCATGGAATTCATACGTTTTCAGTATATTTTGATCTTTTTTTTCAATTTATTAACATTACTATTCAAATATTCATTAGGCATTGACTATTGCTATGTAGTTATTATTTAATAATTTTCTAAACTATCAATACATTTACTTCATGAATCTTGCCCATTATTCGAGCAGATTTCCATTGCCTTTGTTTACACAGTATAAAGTCTCCATTTTCCTCCCAGATATTTTTTTCTGGTTCTCCTTTGTCAAACCAATTCAAATTTACTTAATAATATTTAATTAACATTACAGGTTAGTACCTATATACCATCTAGCTACATATTTACTAACCTGAAAAGAAGGTGAACATACAGGAAAAGAATGGAGCTACAAGTAAAAGCAAGTTGAGAAACACTTTAGTAGTACGAAACTAGTCTATATTTTATGTTTTTAAATATGCTGTAAATCCATAGACTTATCTATAATAGGATTTTTGGGCGAAACTAAAGCAAGCAAACTTGGCAAGACAAGATTTATATTTGATCCTTCAACCTCCGAGAGTTCGTTATACAATGTAATACAGAATAAATAAATATTATCACCACAAGTTATGGTTATTCCAAGGGGATAAATGCAGCAAGAAGTGCAGGTCGATAGCCTTAATTCCGAGCATCCCGGCCGTAGGAAATACGGCACGTTTTTGTGAGTTTGTTGTCCTAGATGTGATGGTTTTATTAAATTCTTTTTGGAATATTAAATTTTTTGTTATTACTATTTGCTCATTTATAATATTACATAATCCATGGATGAATATGAAATGAAGGAAAGCTACATAAAATAAAAATAGATAAAGCAATGTTAGGTAATAAGTAATCTAGGCCGCAAGTTTTAGAAGATAAAGAAAGCCATATGGGATTGAATAGTTGATACAGGAATGTACAAATTTCAGTATTAAGTTGCTGAATTGATCTTAGATTTGTGAGAAAATAATTTAAAATTAACAGAAGCAATTTGAAATATGTAGATGCAGACTCTATTGTATATTTCTTAAATTTATGACTAAATGATTTGATATAGCTAGTAATAAGCATGTTTAAAAAAGTTTAGCGGTCCAAGGGATTGAGCCCCCCGGGCGCAAGTGGGACTTACGGACGAAATTAACATCCCTATCAATATTTGCATCAAAACCTAATCAACCACGTCTATCAAGTTTTCTTATTGGGGTTGCTCATACATATTTTCCTCAACCCTTTCAATACTTTAGGGGCGTACTGTCCTAAGGAAAATTTTACATACAAATTTCATATAAATTAACTTAGTTTCATTAGGCCGTGTCCAGAAATAAGGATCAAATAGCTCAAAGCTGAATTGTGTATGAACAAATTCCCAATTATCTTTAAAATTTGTTAGATTGTTTATCGTCGAGAATTTTCCGTAATTTGCAAATTGCATTGTAGGAAGATTACCACCTCTGTATAAATAAATATAACTGTAGGATTTATACATCCAACTAGTGTTTTTTGTTGGGCATATATGTCCCATAAATGTTCTAATAAAAATAAATTGTACGAAACATAATTAAATTTACGTTCATTTGTCTTGTGGTTCTGGAAATAACTATAGGAACAACTACTGATGAGGATTTTTAGTGTGAGAATCCAATTGAAACAACCGACTCTTGTATGCTGCATTTTATTCTTATTAGAAGAATTAAATTATATTTCAGAAAATTAGTTTCGTTCTTAATTTCTGCAGAGTTTCTAAAATAATATGATTTTGTTAATAGTAAACTATGAAGATCTTATTGCCAGTTGTTAAGTTAAAAGGCAGTGGAAACATATGAATCTAGGCAAGACTATTTATGTAAGAAATAGACACTTAAAATACTTTCTTATTATTTTATCGATGCAACAAGTCCAAACCCAATTATTCAAATAAGTTATACATAGAATTGACTACAACATAACATTCGTATTCACGTAACATACGTCCGTCAAAAGAAAAGAAAATATAAATGAATATTGTGGTGAAACCATACTAATTATAGATACAATCATTCAAACTTACTAAAGCGAAATATAGCTTGAATATATAGATATATTCAACCTGTTCGCTGCTCTATAATATTATGTCTTATTAGGACTATAAAAAAATCTCATGTTGAAACAACTACTTCTTGGATTGTATCATACAGGATATTATATATCATACTGCTATACAACAGAGTATGATATTCCTAGAACCAGTCCATTTTCTTGACACTAACGGAGTTAGAGAAACAACATTGTTCTTTAAATTCATTTATTTCTATTTAAATTAAATGAACAGCCATCTGCTGACGCGCTTCTAGATCTATCTCTCATTAGTGCAGCTTTGCTCTTTTGAACTATAAAATCGAATATACTTACATTAGCTTGAACAGAAATTATAGAAAAATGTAATTTTTCTTGCTCCGTTAGTGCCATTAAAATGAACTGGTTCTAGGAATAACACAGATCTCTGTTGAATAATCCAATATCCTGTGTGATATTCAATATCATGGGTTTAGGACTAATTTTCTGAAATATAATTTAATTATTCAACGAGCCAGGAAGTAGTTGCTCCAACATGATTTGTTCATAATCCTAATAAGGCCTAATATTATAGAGCTATGAACAGGTTGAATACATTTATATAGTCAAGCTATATTTCGCTTTAGTAAGTTTCAAAATATAAATGATAAATACATTATTAAGAATGATATTATGATTGATAATAAGAAGTTTTCGTGGTTTAAACAACTTTGCTTTATTAGATTTTTATCTATATATTGATTAATATCACTTATTATTATTATCTTTATCATTATCTTTTAGAAAAGGTAGAGGAGTACAAAATCACATATTTACCATGAAGCAACTAATAGAAAAGAACGTAAGTAGCACCATATATGTAGTCTTTGTCGACGTTGAAAAAGCATTTGATAGCATCCCAAAAATGGAAGTATGGAACAGCCTTAGACAAAGAGGAATCAGTAACAAGCTAGAAAAAGCTATTTCAGTCTTTATAAAAATACAAGAAACTATGTTAGAAAAGGAAACTTGCAGTCAGGGGATTTCGTAACCAAAGAGGGATTAAGACAAGGGGGAGTACTGAGCCCGACTCTATTCAATGTAGTCCTGGATGACATAATAAAAGATACAAAGAGAAAAACAAAGAAATTACTAGTAGGGTATAGAAACATGCAGAGGGTGGAAATAGTGGAATGTGCTTTTGCCGACGACCTAATGATTTATGCAAAGAACGAAAAGGATTTAAACGAACCTAGACATCTGGAAGACAGCGTTAGAAAACAAAAATATGAAAATAAACGTCAAAACGAAGTCAAAACCAAAGTAATAACCATCGGGAAAGGAGAACCAAGCATAACGATAAAAATAGATGGAAAAGATATAGAACAAACAGAAACATTTAAATACTTAGGAGTAAATAGACACAATGACGGAAAGGAAGAGGCTGAAATCAACACCAGAATTGAAAATACAACAAAACTATTCTATGCACTTAATAACACGTTTATAAGAAACAAAGATATATCGAAGAAAACGAAAACGACAGTGTACAATACTATATACAAACCAATTCTGACATACGGTGGTGAAAGCTGGGTGCTAAGCAGTGCAATGAAAAGTAAAATACAGGCGCTAGAAATGAAATACCTAAGAAGCACTAAAGGTATTACTAAAAGAGACAAAATAAGAAATGAAACAATTAGAGCAGATCTTAATGTCGAACCAGTCCTGGAAAGCATAGAAAAAAGGCGATTAAAATGGTTTGGGCATCAAGTAAGGATGGAGGAAGGAAGACAAACGAAAAGATTATGGCTAGCTAAATCTACGCAGAAAAAACAAAGAGAAAGGAATGAATAAGGAATATCCTGGAATGAGGGGTTGAAGATGGCAAAAAAACAAGAAAGAATGGGCAAAATTTACTTATGCATGAAATTGGTTGATTTTATTTTATAGTTTTAATTTGATTTATTGTTATGGTAAATTAAGATATTGTAATAAGTACCTTTACACCTTAAGGTAACAAAGGTTTTTACTTATTAAAAAAAAAAATCATTATCTGTTCATCAACCATTAATACCAATTTCGATCTAGATTTTTTTGGCTAAACGATAAGACTCAGGCATACTTTGGAAGGTTTACTTAACTAGATTAATGTATATGTATAGATTAATGTATATAATGATTACTCTCATCTGACCTACATTTAATTATGTTTCTAATTTTCTTAGGAAATAACTAGGAATAGAAGACTACACCTATATAATGTCATGAGAAGCGACTGTTACTACGACTATTACTATGTGGTTCAACCAACAATTTTAGGGAAAATATATAACTTATGAATAACTGATATAACTCTACATACTGTACACGATTCGAGTTTCGACTGTTGAAGATCATTTTCAAATGGATTACAAAATGATGAGATTGAATTTTGTTAGGGAGGGGAGGTGTGTAATTGGAGACTTATCTGGAGATTGCGTTAGATTAAAAAGTTAAGAAAAGATTAGGGCGGTTAACTTGTTAAGGGGATTAACTGACGGATTACGACTTTCTTCAGAAATTTCTAATGATTTCAGGAGGACATCGGGAATTTATGATTACATTCTACAATGGCCAGAAAATTAACTTTTTGTCTTTTTTAAGACTTTTCTTATTTCTTCGCTAACTGAAAAGATAGTTTTATATAGTTTAACTAGGTTTATCAAACTAGGTTCCTGTCTATGTAGTAATTCATCAACAGATTTCATCTGAACTAGTTTGTTCCTTGCCTAACCGTGAAGACTAGATATAGATAGCTACTTAAGTTTACGTAAGTACATTAGTGTTTATATAGTGATAAGTATCATCTGATTTTGATGGATATCATCTGAAATGAAAACTAATTTTGTTGCCGGTTTTCTTGTTTCTTCATTAGGAGATAGACTAGACCAGTGTTTATCAACCGCCTTGAAACCATCTTGGGGTGCCAAGGCGCCACGATTGGGGTGCCGCAAATAGCCATGTACTTTCAAGTTTCAACTAGAACTTCTTTTAAATAATATAGTAATGTTTTTCTATGAAAGATCTATTGTCACGGTCTTTTGAGAAAGGACCGTTATGTTTACAATGTTTTCGATCACGAACCGTTTCACTTGATTATTTAGTTCTTTAACCCTTATCAGTAATAAATGGTGAAGATGCAATATTGTTCACAATAAAATTTGATTCACTATAATTTTTGCTAGTAATCGTAGTTGTTGTGGATCTGGATATACACTGGTGTCGGGTGCTGCATTTGCCATACTGTTACGTTTAGTTACGTCCAGTTCTTTTCTTTCGGAGCACTTTTCACTTGTTTTTCATCAATAAAATCATTGTTCTTAAAATACTGACTAATTTTAAGTAACTTTTTTCTTCTTCTTCAGACTTCCTCTTTCTCTTTGGTTTTCCACTCACACTAAGATATTACAAGGGGGGGGCGTGGCATTTTTGCCAGTCCTGCCACCCTATAGTTACTCCACTGTGTCACCTTTCAATGAAATTGACTGTCACTAGAAACAGTGTTGCCAGAACGAAAAACACACCACTCAATAAAAATACCCAATAAAAAACACCCAATATATTACCTAGATTATAAAAAATATTATTTATCGTCAGTTCATTTTCAGCTTGTTTTGCACGCGCAACTTTGTTGTAAAAATCCCAAAGTTGCGTGTGGCATATTATTTTTCGCAAAAAAATCACCTGGCCCATTAATATCCACCCTTATTAAGATTCTAGATCCACCGCTGGTCAAGGCTGCCACGATTTTTTTTATTTTTCAGTTAGGGGTGCCACTCAATGAAAAAGGTTAAAAAACGCTGGACTAGACACATAGAGTAAAAAATAGAGATGCCACGAATATTCGGTATCTATTCGGTATTCGGCCACTTTTCTAATATTCGGTAATCGGCCGAATATTGCTAACAATTCGGCCGAATACTGAATACCAAATCATGAAAAAAGAATCACACATATTAGTAAAAAATGATTATATATATATATATATATATATATATATATATATATATATATATATATATATATATATATATATATATATGTTGTATTTGAGGTTTTCGCGGATAGATACCTGTGTTGTATTGTTTTCTCGGGGATTCCGCGTTGATGCTGAGGGTTGGCTCTGAAAAGAAACGGATTCTCGACATTTCGGTTCTTTTCAGAGCCAACCCTCAGCATCAACGCGGAATCCCCGAGAAAGCAATACAATATATATATATATATATATATATATATATATATATATATATATATATATATATATATATATATATATATATAGGGTGATACATATATGCGAATTCTGTCAGTTTTGGATACCGCTATACGTTTGCTGACCACCACTTGTAAGGGTCTGTTGTCCTATCTAGGCGAGCCGTTTTTAGATAAAAATCAAAATCATTTGCAATAGCACTTTTCTTTCCCACATCCTCATCTTTCTCCATATTTTCTGTAGCGACTTCCTCAAAACAATTCCAGAAACTGTCGTGTATTTCAATGGTTTTGTCATTGATATATATATATTTTCTTACGAAGTAGAAGATTCATTATCGGTACTACAAGAAATTAGTAAAACAAAAAAATTTTTAGAAGCTCTAAAAATGAGTTGTGATCAGTAACTCATTTTCAGTGCATCTTAAAGAATTTTTTGTTTTGCTCATTGTCTTTGAACTAATCTCAGGAAACTGGTTTTGAAAAGAAGGTCAGGAAAAGTGGCGATCAGGTATTTGTCATTTTCATCAAAGTTGAACCGTGTTCCTAGCTCAGCTTATAGTGAAGATCTCATTTTCAGCAAATTTGGTTTTCTATCTGCTATCTCTTCATTACCCAGGTATTTCAACAATGTGGCAACGTGTGGAATCACTTCGAATATGCAAGAAATAATTATAAAAAAGAATTCTAACGTGTGCTTATATCTTGCACTAATTTGTGGTTTGCCAAGTCAAGTTCTTGGCGAATGAATTTGTGCTTTTCTTTAGCTATACCTGATTGGTTAAAATGTGTAACAGTTCGTCTTGCAGCAGCTACCACGAGGTGTTATTTCCGTTTGAGATTTTAGCGATTCCTCAATAGCTCGTTGTAGTAAATGGATAAAACACCTGGCAGAATCATATTCTGCGTCTCGTACACCTTTTATCATATTGGCTCCACCGTCAGTAAATGTATCATCTTTCCGCAATACCATTCAGTTCTTTGGTAATATTGACATCAGTATGTGAACCGACAAACGGGTTAAAACGACAATAAAATGTTCAAGAATAAAATTAGAAGATATTCAATGCGCAGTGAAACTCAAAAACCTTTGAAATCCTAGAGAAATAATCAGGTATTTTGTGTTGGGATACTGCTTTTTCCATAAGCCTTTGAAAGCCGGCTCGTTCAACCAGTGATAAGGGGTCGTCCATTAATCATGTGATGTTTTTTAGCAACTGAAACGCCTGCATTTCAATATTCACTTTCCTTATTCTTAAAAAAAATCACACCACACAACAACCATTACCGCCGTTTCCAGTTTTTATAAATTTAAAAGAATTCCCGTTGCTTCGTTTCGCGTTACAGGTTTTTCGGTGCAATAATCCTTGATTGATTCCGAAGTTTTAAGAACTTCGTGCCAAGAAACACTCAAACTTCTAGATGCGTCCTCTCTAGCTGATCAACGTGTCAAATTTACTCTCTTTAGCATTTTCTCTTTCCCAATTTCAGTCATTAACTTTTGCCTGCGTTGTGTAATTTATAAAAATTAAAAAGTACAAAAAAATTATTTTTTTTTATAAAAGTCTTAGATATCAACATGTAAGATTAATACATGTAAGAAATTACATGACTCAATCAACAGAGGCGGCTTTTTTTTCGGCGGCTTTTTCGTTTGTATCGCCGCTCTATATATGTCTCTATCAGACTCAATGCCACTACGGGGCGTATGCCCCTAAGAGCTCGACCCCGTCGATCCTGCTTCGGATCAACCACTACTACGCTAAATTACAGAAAAAAATAATTTAATAATATGTGGTGAAACATACTACATGTTGAATTGTTTGTGTGGACCTAATAACATTTACATTAAGGTATATAAAAATGAATCCTTTTAATTTCTCTGCGACAAAAAAAAATGTTGACCCCAAATTTGCCGCCCCTTAAATCTGCCGCCATAGGCTCCAGCCTACTCAGCCTGCTGGTAAATCCAGCACTGTCTCCCAGTTTAGACATGGTTTTGAGACAAAACATACGCGGCTACGATTTACGCATGTATTCGGCGTCAAAATCACAGACTTCTACTGGAACTGGCAGCGAGTCGCTCGCCGCTTTTCGGTTTAAAAATCGCGCGTTCAATGAAAAAATAAATACACCAATGTTTCGTGATTTTATACAATGCGTAGCGCTGCGCTGCCGCGCACTCACTGCCGCGCACTCATTTTCGAAAGAATGCGAAAGTTGCGATACGCAATATTCGGAGGCCGAATATTGCGCTTCGGCCAAGAGTGTGGCCGAATATTCCGTATTCGGTATTCGGCAAAATTACTATTCGTGGCATCTCTAGTAAAATATATGTTGTCCTAACTTAATTAGTGATTACAGTGTATCATCTAATCTAGTTCCAAATTTTATTCCGTTTTTCTTGATTCTTGAACTGAGAAGGTTGGACACAAAGAGTTAGGTTTACCCAAACAGTTTAGTGATTAGTATCGCCTCTTCAGCTGTTCTTGTTTCTGAGCTAACTTAGTAGACAGTGGGCTAAACCTATGGACTGAAGAAATTTCACCTAACTATATTAGTATTTATATCGCGATTATTATCATCTGAACTAGTTTAAATTTTGATTCAGATTTTATTATTTTATATTTTACTATTGATTTTATTATAACCTTAACTAGCTTAAATCTAATTTTAATATTTATCTGTTTCTTCTATAATCGATAAGACTGAATTTGGAATAAATGACTAAACTTAACTAAATGTGTCTTAATTTGGCATGAGGAGAAATATTTATTATATATATATATATATATATATATATATATATATATATATATATATATATATATATATATATATATACATATAATATATATATAAATTACACTGCATTATATCATGTTTTTCTTATGTTATGTTTTATTATGTATTTGTCAAGTTTTTTTTTGTATTTTTCTTTAGTATTTTGTGGTCAGATATTTACGATAACTGGAGAATATGCCGATACTTTATGGGGAGTAGAGAAGAGTGTCTTATAGATATCTCCTTTTCGTCTTTCGGTTATAATGACTGGATTTCAAGGATAACGAGCAGTTTATCTTTTGATGAGCTCATCAAGTTTTAATGGCGAGGGAGGAAATTATTTTTCACAAAGACAATATCTGTGGGATGTTTTATTTTTACAAATTCTTATCTTATCCTCCATATTTAACTTAATCAGCAACTTGTTCGATGGAATTAATAGTTTAAAACAAGAAATAAAATAACAATAAAATTGAAACAAATATAAAATTTAAATATAAAAAGATTAAATAGACTTAATAAAATTGACTAGAGAGAATAAAATAGTATAGGCTACATTAGGCGTACGTTCATAATGTAGAACAAGTAAGTCAATATAGACATATATCGTTTTGTGATGGTTATTGAATTTAAAAAAGCCTTTAATTATATAGAAATCGGATATAAAGTAGAGGCAGATACGAATTTTATACTAGATATTTTGTATTTGATTTGCCGTTTTCATTGTGGGTAGCGTTATAAAGGGTCTTCCAATAAGAGGTTTCATTTTCAATAGCCCGCCATTTTAACAGTTGTTATGTGTCAATTCAAATTCAAATAGTTTATTTCATTAACTAAGCAAACATTTGGACAGCTTTTATAATTACGAATAATATATAATCGCAGGTCATTGATGTTAACTAAATGAAATATGTCACTTCCTAATTCATTCTTGGTAGATTTTTATTCGTTCATAAAATTCCTGTACGGAGTACGGTTCTATGTCGACGAGGATTCGATGAAGTTCCGTCTTAAAGTGTTTTGTCGTTGGGAGTAATTTAATAAGGGAGAATAAATTTAATAAGGGAGAAATAAGGGAGAACAATAGTCAACATGGCTACACTTATGGAAAATCCACAATTGCAATTATTGATTTTATAAATAAACTTTATAAATGCTTAGATGATAATATAAACACAGTAGGTATCTTTTGAGATCTGAGCAAGGCATTTGACCTGGTGAATCATTCTATCTTACTAGACAAACTGTGGAAATTGGGAATACGGGGAAACACTCATGAATGGTTCAGAAGCTATTTAGAAAACAGAGAACACTACGTAGTCATAGAAAGTCAATCATCAAATATATTAACAAAAAATAGTGGTGTACCACAAGGGTCCGTACTAGGACCCATGCTCTATTTAATATATACCACCCATTTTAATTTTAAAGATTCAATACTCTTCCCGGATGATACTTCAGCTATTGTAGAAGCAGACAAAAAAAAATGAAAATATATCAAAAAAGGCAACTAATAAGATAAATGATTACGAAAAATATTATACTCAAAATAAATTACATCTTAATAACAAATAAAACTAAATTTATTAAATTTGATAAAACTAATTGTGGGAGAAATATAAGTTACTTAATAAAAGCAAAACAGGGCTCCATTGAACAGGTAAATTCTACAACATTTCTGGGGATTACTATTGACAGTAATCTGAAATTGGTTTAATTTTAAAGATTATCTACGGCATGCTTCGCTTTAAGACAAATGAAAACTTTGGTTAATAGTGAAATGCTATTAATGTACTACTTTGCCCATTTCCATAGTCTACTAAAGTATGGAATAGTTGCATGGGGAGAAGGACCAAATCACAACAGAATTTTTAAACTGCAAAAAAGAGCTATAAGAATTATTGTGGGTATCAATAAACACACCAGTTGTAGGGATTATTTTATTGAGTTAAATTGTGTCAAGTGTCAATATACTAACATCTGAATATATACTACAATTATTATTATAGGTAAAGAAAAATATTGCAAAATTTAAATCTGTAAACGTTAGCAATCCCAATTCACAAAAAGGAATTTTTTAAAAATAGTCCAATATATAGGAAAATTATAAGTTACAATAAACTACCAAATGAATTCAAAAAAATCAACACTTTAATATGTTTAAAAATAAAATTAATAAACTGTTATTAAGCAAGGCGTATTACAGGCTTAATGAGTATATAGAAGATGTGTTGTAGTACTACTGTACTGTATTACCTAAAAGTTAATGTATAAATGTAAAACTATCTATTTATATTTTTTTTATTTTTTTTTTAATTTTTATTATTATGTATCTTTGACATATTCTATACAATATGTAATTATATTGTGCAATGAATAAATTATCTATCTATCTATATATCTATCTAATATACTTAAGTAACATATTGTACAGCTCCATGATACTGTAGGGTGGTAACTTTTCCGTCATAGTTAACCTGTGTTTTGGTTTCCTGAAATTGATGTTATAAGTTCGCGTAATACACTGCTTTCAGAGTCTCAATATTCAGGAATTGCTTTAATATTCTCAAGGCATATACCCCTTTAATTAGTTTTTTATCAAGTGTGCTACATGTGTTGCCTAGCCCTGCATGTCGTCGCAGTGGATACCAAGCAGCTTTACACTCTTCTGAAGCTCAAAATTAATATTTTGAATTGGATCATCGATGTTGTATGTTCTTTTATCAAGGTTGGTTTTAAATATTATGGTCATTGTCTTTTCTCTATTTAGGATCAGTCTGTTCTCATCACACCAGGTTTTCATTGTCTCTATTGAGGTGTAGACGTTTGTCGCTATTGTTTCTTCTGACCTATTTCCAATAATAATACTTGTGTCATCTACATAGTTCAATGTCATATTTGGTGTGTGTTGTAGATTTAATTCAGGAAGGTCGTTAATGTACAGTAGGAAAAGCAAGGGGCCCAAGGTGCTACCCTGTGGTATTTCCATGTTTATAGTCCTTGGTGTCGATCTCTCCTTTCCATGTGATGTCTCTATTTCTATTATTTGGATTCTATTTTGTAGGTAGTGTGTAATTAGATCTAGAGCAACACCCCTAATTATGTAACTGTATGCTTTTTTTATTAGAATAGCATGATCCACTGTGTCGGATGCCTTTGCGAGATCCAAGAGTATTCCGCACGGGATACGATGTTCCTCTAGATGTTGAATGATTGCTTTTAGGAACTGGAAACAGGCTGTCTCTATACTTCGTCCTTTAATAAATCCGTGTTGTCGCTGATTAAACAGTCGGTGTTTGCCTATGAAGGATAGCAGTCTACTACATATTAGTTTCTCCAATACTTTAGAGAAAGACGACACTAGGTTTATTGGTCTATAGTTATTTATATCGTTCTTGCTTCCCTTTTTAAATATGGGTATCGTTTTTGATACCTTCAGCACTTTAGGGTACACTCCTTCAGTAAAAGCATTGTTGATGATTTCTTCCAATGGTACTGCTAGTTCTTACGCTGCATATTTTACCGTTGAGATAGGGATTTCATCTGTTCCTGTGCTTTTAGTGTTTTTTTAAGCTCTTTATCACTTGTATTATTTCTTCCAGGGTTGTCGGGTGCATAAACAATGAATGTGGATTGTTCTGCAGATTAATTGCGTGTGGGTATTCGATAAGTGCTTAGTTGTCTCTATGGGTCTGTCAGCATAAAAATTATTTATATTGTTGGGCGTGAAAAATGGTCCGACATCTTGTGGGTCGAGTTGTTGTGGTTTTCGTTTCAGTTGCGTAATTTCATGCACTGCCTCCCATGTGGCTTTTACGATATTGTCATTTTCTTCAATTTTAGTCTGATAATGCTGTTTTTTATACGCTTTAGTAAATTCGTATATTTTCTTTGAGCTCGATTATAACTCGGCCTTAGTTATATTATACATTATTATATCGGCTCAGAATATATAGCAATTCCATTTGTTTCTTAATATCGTCCAGGGTTGTATAGGAAAAGACTTTTTTCTTGTTTGCTTACTATTTATTGCTGATATCGGGAAGCATTCATTGAACTGGACTTTGACCGTTTGAATGAAGTAGCTCCACTTGCTGTCTACATCTGTACAATGGTTGCTGTAAACCTCCACCCATGTGTTTTTGGATAAGTTTTCCTTAAAATGCCTCATGTTTTCTTCTTTAAATGTGTCACTACTTGACAGGTGACAAGCAAAAACTACGCCATTTATAAAAATGCAACTATATACACTTCAGCAACGCATTGCGATTATTAAAATTCACTACAAAAATGGTGTAAATTTTGCGGTAAAAGTTCGAAAAATTAAAGGAAGTCGTAGTGAAGCACCTTTTCGGCCAGTAATTGTAAAGATGGTGGAAACGTTTGAACTGTTGGGACAAGTTAGTGATGTGAAGAACCAAACTCGTGACCATTGCTCAAGAGCAACTGAGAATATTGCTGCTAGCCCATAGTGGTGAGGAAAATCCAGGTTTGTCCATTTCTCGTCGATCTTTGGAATTGGGCATTCCACAAACAACATTCCACAAAGACTTCGGTCTTAAGGCTTTTAAAGTTCAGTTAACACAAGAACACACGTCTACCAACCATCAACGTCGGGTCTTTGCTGATTGGGTCCTTGAAATGAATCAAACTGAACCGGAATTTCATGGAAAAATCATCTTAAATAATGCGGCCCATTTTCACCTCGGAGGCTTTATCATGCAGAATTGTCGCATTTGGGGCTAGGAAAGCCAAGAATAATTGTTGAAAAGCCTCTCCATCCTCAACATATGATTATTATGTGCAGTTTTTGGTCTGTCGGCGTCATTGGACCTTACTTTTCCGAAAATGAGACTGAAGCAACTGTTACGGTGAATGTATTAGGCTACTTACGATGATTAATGATTTTGTATGGCCGGAATTGGAAGATATTGATGTGGACGACGTTTTATTTTCAACAAGACGGTGCTACGTGCCGTACAAGTAACGATACCATCGCTCTTTTGGGTGAAAAATTTCTTGACCGTGTGATTTCTCGAGTAGTTATCGAGGACATACAGCCGCAAATGTGCGAATTAGTTATGGAAAGTTTCATGAAAAGAATATGGTCCTGCCAGTGCAGCCGTCGCGGCCATTTGGTTAATTCAATATACATCCGATGATTTCGCTTAAAAATACTCGATTTTTGCATATCAAAATGCAACCTGTTATTGATAAACCCTATATAGCCTGAAAACCCTGATAGTATTTACTAATATGTATTAACATGAAAATTTGATTTCAAAAATTGAATTATTCTTGTGCTAAAAGTATTACTTTCGTGTAAAATCTATTTAGAGTAAAACTACAAGTAGTCATTTTATTCCTCAAACTAAAACTATTTACTTAATCCCATTAATCTCGCTACCACTTTAGTATTCCTTTATTATTTTCGCCGTCAGACTTCCGAATCTGATTGAAATTTCCGTTTTGGGTAGTATTTTGGAATTCACTTAGTGGTTGTAATTAATTGAAATTAGAATGCCGCGCTTGTATAATAAATCATTTTTCTAGCGCGAGCTTTATTTATAGGTCTACTGGAAACGCTTTATTCTAAATAATATAAAAAGAACGCTTTTGTTCGCGACAGGCGAAAACTTTAAATAACTTTGCCACAGAGGTGCTTTAAAACGGAATTTTGTTAGGGTAACTGTTTCTTTGTGTGTAATCGGCTTTTTGACGATTACGTCTGTATCAGTTAATTGAATAACGCGTATAAAACTCTAAATTAATGTTGAAAACGTGTTTATATGATCAATAGAATATTACGCAAAAGCGATTTTATTAATTGGTTTAGCAAGGTTTGTAACATATTGTTAAGTTAATGAGGTTAATATTTAGTTCTTTTATCCGTAAATTATAAAAATTGTTTTTTTTATATTATTAAGTGTTAACAAATATGGTATTTGAGAAAGGTATTAAATTCAAACCCCAACTCAATTTCCTTACCAAGACGAGGGCTATTGCACCGTCATTGCTGATTATTAGGGTTAAATTTACTGTACAATTTAGTCTATTTAAATTGCATTAATTATATTCAATATAAAGGAATACAATTACCTGTAACTGTCGGTGATACATAGGGGATACAACCAATTTTGATTAAAATTTTCCTAAATGCCGTTTCAACAATATTATCTATGAACAAAGTCAGGAGATTTAAATCGTACTTTCAGAGATTTTTGAACGTTGGATATTTACTGAAAGGGACTTTACGAACAGTGAAAAGGATTTTCTGAATCGAAAAGCACTGTCAAAATACAATTTGCCTTACGGAGGGTTAACTAATCTAAACCGTACCCAGGTATAAGCCATATATTCGGTATTTAAGGTTTGACAAAGCAGAATATGTGAAAATAAGTAATATGTGAAATTGTAACTAAATATATTACATAGGTTATTCAAAAAATAAAATATTGTTTTAACATTATGTCAATTGTGTCTAAGATTGTCTTAATGTTATCTTTTCCTTTAGACTAACATCAGGTTAGTCTAGTATGAATTATGTAGTGCTTATTATATATACTCTGTGACATAAAAAAGAGAAACAAAGAAGGGGTAGGAATTTTTACACCAAACTTGACAAAAATGTTTTACTCATCGAATGTACTAATTGATTAAAATTTCAAATAAATTAAGTATTTTTATAATTGTGCCAAAACTACCTGATGTTTGGCATTTTTTTTTGAGAAACTGAAATGACTTAGACACTTGCGGTTTTTGGCAAAATGTTTATTCATCTTTTGTCTACAAATTGATATTTTCTCAACATATAATATTCCAAAATGGCGTCCAAAATGGCGGTTCCGGGAAGTAATGTTTTTAAAATAAATGTTATCTGCGTGAGGGATTCAAGCTGCAATACGTCACCTAGAAGCATAAAACCAAAAAATACTTAAAGTTTACACTCCAAAGAGGCATCTATACCAAACAACATGAAAAAATTCACTTATAGAAACAGAATGGCGGCCTCTTGAAAATAAGGTACTGTTTTGTCGCATGATTTTTCCACTTTGGCCTGCTGTGAAAAATCGTTAATCATCCAAATGTTGCAAATTTATAGGTATAGATGCCAAGAATTCAATTACCTTTTAGGCAGTCAAAACGCGAAGTCGATTGGTTGAACGGTTTAAAAGTTACAATTCGCGCAGATTCGAAAAATCTTGTTTCGAGAAAAATGCGTTTGAAGTTTGGACAACTGTTTTTCTTTGTACAATTTGATTATCTCGATCAATGTGTTCAAGAATAAAGTAATTTATAGGTTTTTGGGGTCGCTGAACACGAATTTGTGGTCGGATTTGAAAAATTCAAAATGGCGGATCCAATATGGCTGACCAAAAATTAAAAATATTCAATGTTTGATCTACATTTTAAATTTTAAATATAAGGGTTTTTGGAGTCGCTGAACACGAATTTGAGGTCGGTTTTGAAAAATAAAAATGGCGGATAAAATATTTCCCGGTTCCTTTCCTGCCAAGTCCCTTAGTATCTTTTTAGAAAGAACCTTCCAAGGTCGAGCGCCCATCCTCTTCTGTACTTGCCCCACACATTCCTTCTTCGTCACCTCCAAATCGTAGTAAGGCTCCAAATCGAGTATAGCTTTGAAGGCTTTTGTATCTCCGTCGCCGATGTAATTCTCGTAACGCACCCCTATTGTTTTCTCGGATCGTCCAAACATCTCCTTGACAGCATCCACTCCCATTTTTCCCGCGCTGCCCTTGTGGTTAGCGGTGCAGTCATTCTCGTGTAGCACTTGCCATGCGAGATAAACCGGGGTGCCTTTCTTCGAATTCCAAATAGCGCAGGCCTGGCAAAACGAAGATTTTACCACAACTTCTACGATTTTCCCTGTGTATTTTACAATCAACGTTTAGAGTCCAAAAAGCGACGAAAACCCGCGTTTCTGCCACGAGCCGTCCCCGGATAGGGATAAATGTGATGGAGTATTGCCGGCTGCAGTATTAGCACTTATTTTTTCTTGGACGGCCTTCTTCTGGGTGAACTCGAACACGGCCTTTGAAGCAACTAGCGTGTTTCGTATATATGCGTCATACATCGTTTGGCTGAAGGTGTTCGAAATGTCCATTATGGCACACACAGTTTTCATGCTTTTCAGTTCGAGTCCTAAGAGCCGAATTCCAAACAAGATACGTCGATTTATTTCAAAAGAATGTCGATATATTTCAACTCACGTGGGGATTTGACGGTACACGACGCGATGTGCTGGAACACGTAATGACCAAGTGGAAGACTACTCCTGGTCCGGTGGATCGGAAAATTTGACGTCGTTGCCACACGATTTGCATACCAGACATTTACTCAGAAAGGTGAAAATCTTCAGAAAGTGGCAAATGCCGTAGTTGCTGCTTATGTCGTCGTCGATGTCCATATGATCGACGGTCTTTAGTTTCTTCACGGACGTGCTCACGAACTCCGTATCCGTTTCCGCCGTAAAATGATTGCCTTGAAACTTTTTAGAGTTCCTCGTTGGTATACAAACTCGTTGCAGAGCGCGCGGCGAATTTGCTATCTGAGCGCCGGTCAGCGCTCAGGACAATGGTCCATTGAAAGCCGTGTAGCGAAGGAATTAATTCACGGACCGCCAAATAATTTTAACCAAATATGATACACACTTGTAGCATTCGATTTATGTAATTAAAAAAAAAACGATTTTTTGAAAAAATTATATAAATACTCCCCCTTAAACAAAACAAAAATCCTTTTTTTTTAAATAATGTGTTGGACCACCCCTATTAGTTTCACACTCCCGCACCCTTCTGGGCATGGAATCTACCAGGTTGTCGGTTTCTCCCTGGGTATTGCATCTCAGGAAATCTTTTGTTCATGCCGGAGAGCTACTAGTGTCTGTGAAGGATGGGCTAATTGCTTGAGTCTTCTACCCATCATGACCCACACATGTTCGATGGGCGAAAGGTCGGGATATATGGATAGCCACGCAAGATATTGACGCCTTGCAATGTGGGGACGGGCATTATCCTGTTGGAAAATCGGGTCCTCCTGCCGCGGATGAATGTTGGTATTCATGAGAATACCTGAGACCTGATTCCATAAACAATAGCACCCCATACCATAATCCTCACTGTGCGGTGCCCATGCCGCTCAACAAAAAACTGCACATGGCGGTTTTCTCCACGTCAACGTCTAACCTAGGGCTTCTAATACCGGAGCAAAAAAATAAAACCGGTATTTTGGAATTATTTGTTTTCAAAACCGGAATACCGGTATTGATACCGGTATTACCACAAAAGAATATTTTCGACAGATTTTTATAAATATTAAAGATAATGGTGATTTATTAAAAAGAAATCAAGGAAAAACTTAAAAATATATTTCTTTAGTTCTAAACTATACAAAAAAATATTTATACGAAATAAGTATAAAAACTAAACATTTGTTTACTCCTTCTGTATATAAAAACTATTGTTACAACTATTTATACAAATTATTTATAGCAAACATTCAGAACAAAGTTATCATAAACATTACTACATTTCGCAATTTGAGTTTGTTTTATTAAAATATGCCCGTAAAAAACATAAACAATCAATTGTTTCGTCGTTCAGACTGGACCGGATCTTTGTACATAAGTGACTTGCTGCAGAAAACGCCCTTTCCGATTCTGCACTTTTTGGTGCAATTTTACTTAAATTTTCAGTTTCAAATATTTTCCTCTTACTCCTGTTTTTCCAAAAATAGCAATTTTGTCTTTTATAATTGGTTCCACCCCTTGCACTTTTGTAATTTTAGGTTGAAGTGAAAGTTTTTGTTGGATTGCTGATTGAAGTTTTAACTGGCTCCAACTTTGCTTTTCATGACCATGACAAAGGTCATGAAAAGCAAAGTTGGAGCCAGTCCTTATGTATTGGTCAGGTTTCTTTCCAAGGATTCTTCGGAATTTTCGTCTTCATCTGAATCTGATGTAACAAGTTCTTCTGCATATTTGGGCAGTCGTTTAAACAAGCGAATTATAATTTTTATCATAGTCGCTTTAGTTAACTGTGGAAATAAAGTTTGAACAAAATCGCTCAATCTTGTGTTCCACTATGTAAGTACTGAAATACGTCTTTGTAATATGCGAATTTTTAAAGCGTCATAAAGTTCTTTAGCAACTTCACAATTTTGATTCGAAAGAGCTTCCGTCATAAATTTTATTGTTTCATCTGCTGTAAGAAGATTAGAATTTTGGTCACATAATGCATCAACTGCTAATTTTGTAGGAGTAGGGGTAGTGATAATTTCAGATAATAAATTAAAGTCTCTGTCACAAATATTAATTCCGGAATTTATGTCTATAAAGGCATTTTGAACACAATATCTCAATTGCTAAAATGTTTCTAACATAAATAATATGCTATTCCATCTTGTTTTACAGTCTAATTTTAAAGCAATTTCTCTACCAGAATCTTCTTTTACATATTTCTGAAAAAAGTTATCGTTTTTAGTAGGTGAATTTCTAAATATTTTGACTACCTTTCTTATTTTTGTTAGAAGAGGAGAAATGGTAGCATGTCTAATACTGGGCGTAGTATCTACTAAATTAGATTCTATAACGACGCCGTCAACATATTCTCCATTCTCATCATCTTCTTCTTCAACATTCATGTCATCAACAATTACATCGTTTGGTTCTGACCTTGACTTATAAAGTATATCGGTTATAGCTAAATTGATGCACCAAGCAGATCTGTTGCTCAGCATCAATAAGTTTGCCTAATTTAACCATAACCGATGCCCCATCAGTGGTTATGCAGACTATATCTTTAGAAATACAAAAACCATTTTTTTCTCTAACCAGCAGTCTGTCTGTCAAGACCATTTTTCTCAGGAACGCGTAGAGGTAACAAGTTGAAATTTGTATCAAATACTCGGGTCTGCGGTCTCTTTCAGCTGTGAAAAAATCAAACTTGTAAGTCAACGCGATCAAAAGATATGACCGTTTATGTCGCATATCTTGCGATTTCACAAGGGAATCAAAACCTATAAGGTACTTCCCGTTGACCCAGAATCATGAAATTTGACAAGAAGGGGTGTCTTACAGCACATGTAAAGGGAAAAATCTGAAAACCGTAAATATGTAGTTTATTTACAAGAAAAATGCGAATTTACTATTAGAAACTTATGAAAATACACTAATGTGTTGCGTGGTATTGTCAGGCATCAGAAGCATATGGGTTGCATACAGTTAAGTCCTCCTAAAGATACCTTACTTACAAGTTTGTACGGAACTGAGAGAAAGAGATAGGCATATAACGTAACGATAGCCGTGTAACAATAGGCGTGTAACGTTTTCTGTCGAATCGCTCCTACCGAGACCTAGCCAAAGGAACATCGTTCCAGAAAAAGTAGGATATTTGATACAAATACCGAAATACCGGTATTTTTGGTAATACCGTTTTTCTAATACCGGAAAAAATTTACTAAAATCACGGTTTTCGGGATTCCGGTATTGGAAGCCCTAGTCTAACCCTCATGCGACCATCGTGCATTACCAAGCAGAATCACGATTTGCCACTGAACACTCCTCTATGACATTCCACGTCCCAATCCAGACGCAAGGTATACCACTCCAAATGTTGCTATTGATGACGAGCTGTCAGCGGAAGCACAAGATGTGGTCGATAGATCTGCAAACCAAAAGCTCTAATTCGTGGGTAAACTGTACGAAGGGTTACTGGACGTCCTTCGTTTCAAACTATTGATCGGCTATAGATCATGTACTCCACAATCGGTCTCTTAATGACATTAATCGGAGATGGTGGTCCTAGACCACATTTGTCTGTCTTATCGGTCCACTTCCTCTTCTACGACATTCTTGACCTTCTGTAGACTGTTAGATGTTTGATAACACCGTACTACATAGGATTGGTTACGGTTAAGACGATTAGCAATATCTCTGAATTACCATCTTCACATAAGACAATAATGCGACCTCTGTCAAATTCACTCATTGTCGATAATTTTCACATTTCCGTGCTCTAGGCATAATCGCAGCGTCAAAACCCAAAGAAGATTACAAAAAGAAAAGAATTGTACCAAAAATAATATCGATATCGACTTAAGCTAGAAGACTTATCCTAATCGACTTAATCTAAGAAACACACCCGATAATTTCGATTGTAACAACAGTAAACGGACGAACAGGACTAGTTTTAAAGTGATTCCTTTATTATAAGATCCATACATAAATATAAATCTGCAAATTATTTAGTTTGATATAATTCCCTATGTAATGTGTTTCATTGTTTTGCGTTTTTCATCTTTGAATCGCAGTTTAATTGTCCATCCGGTCCTTTTTCTCCACCCAAGTGAAAATCGCAAGTCTTATCTATTATCTATAATATCTATATTATTATAAATATCTTCAACTTTTGTTGTTCCGTATAATGATCGTAATTTTAAAAGTTCTTCTGAATAATCATATTTTTCATTTACGGTTCTTATAAAAATAAGCATTTGACTTTTGTGGGAAATGTCTGTACTTTCGTCCAATGCTACGAAAAAATAGCAGCAATTATTGATTAGGTTGTGTAATTTATTGGTGACATGTATACTGATCTCGTTTACACGTCGGCTTACAGTTTCATGAGAAAGAGAAACAGTTTGATTTTTTTTTGGCATTTCGTTATTATTAAAAGCTTGAGCCATTGTTATGGAATATTTTTTAATGAATTCTCCATCCGAAAAGGCTTTTTGCTTTTGCAATTTCTTAGCAAATATCAAACGATGCTACTGATGCTTCTTGAAAATTTGCTACTTGGGTAAAATAATTCGTTTAATAGTTCTGCTGTTTTTTAATTTTTTTTACTAATGTTATTCTCGAGTCTCCCGTGCACGAATAATACTTTTTTTCATACATTGATTGGTAATTTCATTGATTGGCATTGGCGCTTTAAGTTGTATTCTTTGCACACAGCTGCAGTGTGTAACATTCCAAACACTGCGACTTGCCTTCGTTAAGAATAAATAAATACTCAACCTCCCATCGTTCTTGAAATTCTCGATTTTCAGATCAATCTTTCTTTTCTTAGAAGCACTCATAATTAAGGATTGTTTCAATTAACGAATAAATATGAAATTCAGTTAATTGTGTTTTATTTATTGCATTTCACATAATGTCAAATAACCCTTAATTAGATTATTAGATTAAACATAAAAGTCCGTTAACTACTGCTGTACAAGATAAGCGGCTCTCTGCAACAGTGTTACCAGAATGCAGCCGCGGCTACAACCCCCACCGCTCCTTCTGCCACCACGTAAACTCGAGACAGATGCACTTGCATAGAGCGTGGATTAATTTTATCGAATGACCATAAAACAACCATATTAATTCAGTATTAGCATTTTTAAAATTCTTGTTGTAGACGGTTGAATTATAACTATTATCTAAAAATCTCATATATTTTTCATTTTATATTTTAAATGCATACAGATATTTATTTAAAATTTGATGTAAGGTTTACTATAACTTGCGGGCCGTAAAAAAAAGTTTGCGGACCGGATGCGGCCCGCGGGCCTCTAGTTGGACAGCGCTGTACTAATTGATTAAAATTTCAAAGAAATTAAACAAAAAAAAAATTTAAAACATTTTTTTTGTGTTGGAGTAGTGTAGGAGTGGTCCTGTTAGTTTCACACTCCCGCACCCTTCTGGGCTTGGAATCCACCAGGTTGTCGGTTTCTCTCTTGGTATTGCATCTCAGGAAATCTGTTGTTCATGCCGGAGAGCTACTAGTGTCTGTGTAGGATGCGCTAATTTCTTGAGTTTTCTACCCATCATGACCCATACATGTTCGATGGGCGAAAGGTCGGGATATATGGGTGGCCACGCAAGATATTGATGTTAGCATTGAAAGATTGCTAACGTCCTTATCCTTATTGAAAGATATGGGGTTCTACCACTTCATCAACATATCGTAGGCATTCATATTGCCTCGGATGAATACCAACTGAAACCTGCTTCCATAAACAATAGCACCCCATACCATAACCCCCACTGTGTGGTGCACATGCCGCTCAACAGAAAACTGCACATGGCGACTTTCTCCACGTCAACGTCTAACCCTCATGCAACCATCGTGCATTAAGAAGCAGAATCGGGATTCGTCACTGAACACTCCTCTATGCCATTCCACGTCCCAATCCAGTCGCAAGGTATACCACTCCAAACGTTGCTATCGATGACGAGCCGTCAGCGGAAGCACAAGATGCGGAAGCACAAGAAGCACAAGATAGGGCTGCAAGCCAAAAGCTCTAATTCGTCGGTAAACTGTACGAAGGGTTACTGGACGTCCTTCGTTCCAAACTATTGATCGGCTATAGATCATGTACTCCAGAATCAGTCACTTAATGCCATTAATCTGAGATGGCGGTCCTGGACCACATTTGTCCGTCTTGGCCGTCCACTTCCTCTTCTACGACATTCTTGACCTTCTGTAGACTGTCAGATGTTTGATAACACCGTACTACATAGGATTGGTGTTACGGTTAAGAGGATTAGCAATTTCTCTGAATTACCACCTTCACATAAGCCAATAATGCGACCTCTTCACCAATTCACTCAGTTGTCGATAATTTTCACATTTTTGTACTCTAGGCATAATCGCAGCCTCAAAACCCAAAGAAGATTACAAAAAGAAAAGAATTTTACCAAAAACAATATCGATATCGACTTAATCTAGAATTGTTATCCTAATCGACTTAATCTAAGAAACACATCCGATAAAGTAAAGTAGATAAAGTACATAAGTAAACGGACGAACAGGACTAGTTTTATAGTCACTCATTTATTATGAGATCCATACATAAATATAAATCTGCAAATTAGTTACTACGCAGTTTGATATAATTCCCTATGTAATGTGTTTCATTGTTTTGCGTTTTCATCTTTGAATCGCAGTTTAATTGTCCATTCGGTCCTTTTTCTCCTCCCAAGTGCAAATCGTAAGTCTTTAGAAGCAGATAAAAAGAGAGAAAAGTGGCGAAAAAACGTTCAAACAACAATTAGTCATTGTTTGTTTTTTGTTTCCACGCGACACGTTTCCCTGGGAATTAGCTGTCTACATCATGCTAGTTATCTAAAAAAAATACAAAAAATATATATAGCAACAAACGCTTTTGATACTGGGGATTTTAATCGGACTTCTGGGGATTTTAAACGTAAATATTTTCGCTTTGTTTGTTTTTTTTTGCAGATGTATCAAATAAATGACAGCGCAATTCGTACGTAAAAATAAATCACGTACATTCAACAGAAAACCCAAAACTCTCTAATTCCCTAAATCTCGTAGATCGTCTTTATGTAATCTTATTATATATGTAGCGTGCGTATTTTATACTAAATAACACCAACGCAATTTCCTCGAAATTCCTTGCAAAATAATACAAATTGAAAACTTTGAGGACCAAAAAGGACACATTTGTAATTAATGAGAAGAGTTAAAACTACTCACGCAGAAACTTTAATAGTTTTAGAGTAACAATCTATGTTATTAGTATTAGTATAGATTCCCTCTTCGTAATAAATTGAACCAAAATTCCACTACTCATTATTTAATAAAATACTTTAAAATTTATCGTTGTACTCTCCCAGATTAACATTTACTTAATCGCAACGATATTTTTCGCATTATTTAATTTTAATTAGTCAGGCGAGTTTAAAATAAAATAATGGTTAGTATAAATTAAAGTTTCGTTTCTTCGAGGTTCTTTGTGATAAAAATATCCTCTTTTTTCGTTGGTGTGAATTATGTAAAATTTATTCAGATTCGTTGTAAATGTTTCCTTCTATCAGTCTCTCTTGGAAATGGTACATTTAATTTTCTGAAATGGAAGGAGAGATATCAATGAGCACAAGGATTTTCACTAGGGTGTACTTAATTGGGATCTTTATGATTCAATTTTTTTTTTCTTGCTATATCTTTGCTTTTTCCCTGCGAAATTTGTTTCTAGGGTTTCGTAATTATTACATATTTTAAAAACAACAAACGAACAAAACTGGACAGTAAGGTTCAAGACAAGCTAGGCTAGCCCTATAATATTACACACACAATGCCGTCTTAGGCTATGCCCCGGCCCTTGGGCATACAAGATTTTGGGGCTCAGTTGGAAAGTAAAAAAAGTGCATGACAAAAACATCTTATATATAGAAAGTAAATTTTCTAGCAAATAACAGACACATATCTTAGACTTTCAATATTAGATTTATTTTGTGGTTTTAAAAAGATTTAATAATATTATAGAGCTACGGAAAGGTTGATATATTCAATATATATTCAATATATTCAATATATATATTGATATAATCAAGCTATGTTCCACTTTAATAAGATGGTCTTCAAAGTATTTTAAGGATATCACTTTCTAGGCACATCGTTTTTATAACATAGTTGTTCGTAATTCATTTATCCTCTTTAGCTGTGAAAATGAGAGCTTCAACTGCAATTGGTAATCATTAAGCAAAGGAACATTCGAATTTATCAGATTTTATTAGTTTATGTAAGGCTGAGATATTCAAATCCGTTGATTCCTTTGCAATGTTCTTCAAATACTGCCTTCATTGAAAACATTCTGATTTGAGCTTATATGCATTAACGCCTTTGTGATAGAATTCTTCAATTTCTTGTATGCTGCCGAACAATTTTTTAAATGTGCATATAATGTGTCGATTACAGTAATCAACTCGAAATATTTCTTTACCACTCAACTGTACAATCTGTGATGATCCTTCAAACAAGTGCACGCGTGCTGTGAATTCTTTTTCTTTCAGACTTATATAGTCAGCATTTTGTTTTTTTTTTCTTTAGCAGACGATTCGTATTGAAAGAAATTTTTGTGTGTGCTATTGACATGCCGTATTTTGTAATAGCTTATATTTTGGGTACATTTCACACTTTGCAAGCGATCAATTTATTGTCTTTTCTCTGGTAGCATCGGACCTCTATTGACATAATCGATCAGAGATGAGTGGTGTTTTGTTTGCAACGTTCATGGTAGAGATAAGCATGGAATCCCATCGACCCATCCCATCCCATCCCATCGTCCCATGGGATGGTCGATATAAACGTCGCGTGGGATGGGATGGGAGGACATTACGACGATGATAATTTTATATGGTAGGCATTAGAACGAGTTTTGATAATCTAGTAGATTTAGTTCGTGCATAATTAATTGCTTATCGTGCCAATACGCAAATTGTCCATAATATATCCAGCCCTGGAGATTTTTGTGACAACGATGTAGTTCCTGAAATTGTCATTGTTGTCAGATAATGAAATTTCAAAAATATTAAACTCGAACGAATTATCGTTAAGAAAGTCTGAACCGAAAAGAAATTCTGCTATATGTGAAAAAATGGGATAAGCCGCGCGACCGGGATGGGATGGGATGAATGGGATGGGACGAAAATTTCAAGTTTGTGGGATGGGACAGTGTCACGAAAATGTGATGCGATGGGACAGTAACAGGGATCCCTCACACGGGATGGGATTTGGAACGACAAAATCGTCTCATGCTCATATCTAGTTCATGGTAATAGTGCTATTTTGTAAAGTCAAGCTTGTTTTATTCGAAATTCCCAAAAGATCATTTCATATTTCCATTTGAAGAATATTATTAAATTTTCCCTTTTTTTGCTAGGCGTTGGGCTTGTTTCTCCTGGTTGATTGATGACACTGCAATTGAGGACAAATCTTATAAAGCAGAAATATTGAAATAACTATTTTCTTAGACCGATAAATTTCACAGGAACAAGCAGGATTCGTAGATCGTAAACGCACTCGAAGGCAGATTATGAATGTATGGCAAATTATTGAAAAAGCCATATAAATTGTAAAGTCCACATATCTATGCTTCCTGGACTACATCGAAGCGTTTGACTGTGTAAACTGGCACCGATTATGGAATGTCATCTTAGATATTGGAACCCCTGCCCACCTTGTTCTTCTGCTAAACACTTTATATGACAACAGCAAAGGAATCATTAAGTTCGTGGGAAGAAACTCAAGACTCTTTAGGGTAGGACAAGAAGTTCGGCAAGGATACGTTCTACTTTTTTTTTTCTTTTTCTATTTTTACTATTCAACATATACGGTGAGTTTATACTAAGAAGAGCTCTGGAGAACTGGGAAGGCGGAATAGTCATTGGGCGGTAGGAAAATAAACAACGTATGGTTTGCCCTCGATAGCACAATCATCGAAGATAAAACGAAGAAGAAGTAACCGAACTTCTTGGAAAGAGTCGACAGAGAAATCTCAAAATTCGGACTTAAGCTAAATCGCCAAAAATCCAAGCTGCTGGTAGTAGATCGTGGCAAGTTGGCAACACCAGAGAAACGTATTTTTATCTAGGCTCCTGCATGAATAGTGACGGCAATACGTCCACAGAAATTAGAAGACGCACAACACTTGCAAAAACAGCCATGATGAAACTAACCAAAGTATGGAAAGATGACCACATCACGAAAGAAACAAAACGAAGACTCGTCAACACACTGGTGTTGCACTATACGGAGCCGAGGCATGGACTCTGAAAGGAGTAGATCGGTAGAAAATAGACGCTTTCAAGATGTGGACGTGGAAAAGGCTACTAAGGATACCTTTAACCATCATTATTATTTAACTATTTATTTACTGCTTTTAACCACTCAAGGAATGGATTAATTTTGAATTTTAGATCCAGAAATTTCGAAATTTGTTTTTCATGAAAATTTAGTACTTAGGTATCCGTAATAAAATATAAAAAAATGCGGTTAGGTTAGAAAAAAAAACAGCATACAAAATGCTTTAAAATTTAATGTTTATTGGCATTACCAACTTAAACAACAAATTTAGGAGGCAAATTTAAAATAATATCACGAGGGGTATTTATTTGCATTTTAAAAATATTTATGAATCCTTTTAATTTCAGTATGGCTTCCACAGAGCCACAAAAAGAAACCGAACGAAAACCAAAGAGAAAAATTATGGAAGAAAGAAGCTTATTCAACGAAAAGTGGACAGATGACTACTTTTTTGTTGAGGCAAATACTAAGGCAATGTGCTTAATCTATCGGGATTTTGTACCTGGTTTCAAAGACTACAATTTGAAGAGGCATTATACGCAAAAACATGCTGGTACATTTAATTCATATCAAAGAATGTGTCGTAAAGACAAAATAGCAGAGATTTAAAAAAAAATACAACCCAAATGGATTCTACCTTAAAAGCTAGTTATGTGGTTTCAAATTTGACAGCAAAAAAACTCCAAACCTTTTGCTGATTGTGAGTTTATTAAGCTATGCATGGAAAGCATTGCAGATATCATTTGTTCTGATAAAAAAGAAGAATTTTCTAAAATCAGTTTGTCTCACCATACAATAGCCAGGCGAATTGAAGAAATCGGAAAATCTGTCGAAGCAGGTTTGGAGAGTAGAGCAGCTAATTTTAAATTTTATGCTTTGGCGATAGACGAAAGTACTGATGCTACTGACACAGTTCAATTGGCAATTTTTATTAGAGGTATTGATGAAGAATATAACGTCACTGAAAAAATGGCTTCTTTAGTGCCATTAAAAGGCACGACTAAATCAAGAGATATGTGATATAGCGGTGAAAACTACACTAAAACGATTTTCTTTGACCGTTGCGAATAAGTCTGGAATAGTAACTGATGGTGCTGCGGCAATGGTGGGTAAACGAGAAGGAATTGTAAAATTAGTAGAAGACGATGCATTTGCCGCCAAAATTTACGTTTTATGAAATATCACTGCATAGTACATCAGGAAAATTTAGGGATAGGGATAATAAATTTAGGTTATTTTAATTTGAAGGGATTGAATCATCGTCAATTCCAGGAATTTCTTAAAATTATGGATGCGGAATATGGGGATATCATTTACTTTTCGGCAGTTAGATGGTTAAGCCGGGGAAACATTTTGAAAAGATTTTATGATTTGCGAAATGAAATTAAGTCATTTATGGAATCGAAAACGAAATTTGTGCCCGAACTTGACAATGAACACTGGCTCGCCGATTTGGCATTTTTAGTAGACTTGACCACTCATTTAAATGAGTTAAATTCGCGTCTTCAAGGTAAAGACCAACTTATAAATACAATGTTTCAAACCATATCAGCATTTGAAATGAAACTCAAAGTATGGCAATCACAAATTAAGGCAAACAATTTTATGCATTTCAAAACGTTAGCGAAACACGGTCCTCTGAACAACGTAAAATATGTAACTTTGCTTTTTTGCATATTTTGCATATGTAAACTTTGAGTTTGAGAACAGGTTCCAAGATTTCTTGATAAATGATCTACTTTTTGGTATATTTGCGACTCCTTTTTCTGTCGGAAATAACTTGTTACCAGCCAATTTTCAAATAGAATGCATAGACTTACAATCTAACATTCAAGTCCTTTCTCGCTCTTTACTCGACTTTTATAAGATATATCTTCCCAAAGAAAAATATCTCTCGCTTCACAACCATGCCCTATTTATGTCATCGCCATTTGGAAGCACCTGCATTTGTGAACAGTTATTTTCACGGATGAAGCACACAAAGGATAAAAATAGAACGAAACTGTCTGAAGAGCACCTTGAGCAAACACTAAGAATCGCAACTACTTCCATCGAAGCAAATATTGACGCATTAGTATATCAAAAACAAAGTCAAGTGTCTCACTAATTTCTGAATTTGGTTTTGTCTTTTACCTTTGGAATAAGAAATTAATAAATATATAAAACACATAAATATGTTAATTATATAACATAAGTTTTATTTTCTCATCAGCCATTATTAGTGTAAGTGAATTTTTTTGTGTGGCCCAAAACAACTCATCTTGTATCTAATGTAGCCCAGGGAAGCTAAAAGGTTGGACACCCCTGATCTATACTAAAAGACCTAGACATTGACATAAGACTATCAACCATTATTAATCGACGAATACTTAAACATTTTGGACACGTCAATCGTGGAACGGGCGACAATCTCGAAAAACAGACCATCCCAGGGAAAATTGAAGGTAAGTGACCTCGGGGACGCTCTTGAAAACGCTGGATAGGCCAGGTGCAGAGATCGCCGGGACACCAGCACAAGAAAACATAAGAGCGGCGGCAAACATGGGATCACGACTTTTCAGCTATGAGGTATACGACTAGGGAAAGAGATACTTCGGAAATATATTCAATAGCTTGAACACTTAATAAATTTAGCGAATGGGACACATTTTCATTTTATTTTTGACTGAACACCATAATAGTTTTCAGCCACTCTGCCCACGACAATCTTTTATATGAATATCAAGGTTTTCAAAAAAAGTTTAAGTCATGGTATCTGCTTTGTATTCTACATTATGTTTATCCATAGGCGAAAACTGCAAACATCTGTCAATAGGCTCTCGTCGTTTGGGTATCTAACGATGAAGGTCAGTTGGTCAACGTGAGACAGATGTGGTGTAGAATCCACGGTTATAGAGTAGTATTTTACTATTTTATTTCGTTAATAATTGTTATTAAAACTTGCTATCCCATTATATTAATGAACTCATTTCAAATATTTACAGACAAATTCAGAACTAAGGATTCACTAATCAGTTCTCAGCATCCTAAATATTTAAATATTCAAATACCGCCTCATTAATGCCCCTCATTTTGGGATCTCAGTATCTCATTATCACCACGAAAAGCAAGACCTCTAGAAACTAAAAATTTCACTGCTGCAACAAATCTTCTAAGTACATCCTTCCAATAATTGACTTCTGTATTATATTGGGACAGCAACTCAATGTCATCTCGTAAAGTATTATCATCTCGTACAGCCGGACAAAAAAGTTTTTAAATGGTGGCGAAATACGAAACAACATATTTCCTATCTGGTAAATCTGGCAATGTCACGTTCTCTGTTAAACTTGGCAATGTCATTTTCACTGCTCAGTGTTGCTAGAAAGTCGCGAACAATGCCCTCATTTACTCTTATTTTTTTGTCGGGTTATCTTAAAATAGAAAAAAATGTATAGTTTAGCGAAGAGATCTGCCTTTCGGGGCCACCGTGACCATTGGGGCCCTGGGCACGGGCCCAGTGTGCCCTTATGTTAAAGATGCTACAACACATACACACGATCAGACAAACAAGAGTAAGCAGATAAGAACAAAGGGACAGCTCTAGACAGTCAAGACCGACAAGTCGCGATAGACAAAAGACAGACAAAAGTAGACAAACAAAACTTGAAAAATAACACTAGCCAAGCAGCCAGTAGACAGTCTTTTAGACAATATGTCTAGCTAGACGGTAACTAGTCAAGAATTGTCAAATTAGTTTTGTAGATGGTCAAAAATAGTTTGACAATTCTTGGCTAGGTTCTGTCTATCTAGACATATTGTCTAGTATACTGCTTAGCTGCCTGGCCAGTGTTTTATAATCCTTGTTTATTTAGTCTGTCTAGCCTTCTTCATCTATTTCTGTTTATCTAGTCTTTATATCTTTTTTTATTGTGATTTTGGGGTAATCTCACTAAACCCCCTTTTACACTTTGCTTTTAGTATGCGCCACCCCGGTATCGCATATTTCGCATTCCTTCAGGCTAGGCTGCCCACCGTCCTTACTGGACTAACAATCCGAGCCGAACGGTTAGTGCCGTCCTTGTTGAAAATGCCTCTGCCTCGGCGGGGAATCGAACTCCGGTCTATAGTTTTCTATTTTGGTTATTTTTGTTTAACTATCCTTGCCTTTCTGGTCTTGTCTCTTTGGTAATATCTGCCTTGGCCTGTCTGTTAAGTTTTGTCCTTCTAATCTATCTGCCGAACTTTCAGTTTCTATATTTGTCGAGTTTTGCTTTTTGTAGCTTTGTTTGTCTACCCCGAATTGGAAATAATCTATTGATAAGATAAGATATAATTGGTGAAACCATCCTACGTTATAGATACTAATACAAACTTAAAACTGAACACAGCCTGAATATATAAATATATTCAGCCTTTCCGGAGTTCTATAACAATTATTGAGTCTTTTTAGGACTACCAAAACAAATCTCACATGAAATTTGTAAGTTATTTTTCAGCTTTCAGTCCACCTTCGTGGCATTCAACAAAAACCATAAAAATAGCATTGTTTTTAAGATCCTGTCTTTCCGATACCTTAAGTGGATAGCCATCTGTGGACACGTTTCGAGATTTATCCCTCATCAGCTCAGCTTTGCTTCCATGAACAATAATTTGTAAACCACTCACTTGAAAACCCATGTGGTGTTTAGGGTTAGATGTTTATAATTTTGACATTTTGTGAGAGAGACATGAACTTAGCAGGTTATTGATTGAACTGATAAGATAAAATTGGTGAAACCATCCTACGTTATAGATAATCATACAAAATTAAAACAAACAGAACACAGCCTGAATATATAAATATATTTAGCCTTTCCGGAGCTCTATAACAATTATTGAGTCTTTTTAGACTACTTTTTGGTAGCCCTAAAAAGACTCAATAATTGTTTTTTGAGCTCCGGAAAGGTTGAATATATTTATGTATTGAGGCTGTGTTCCGCTTACAATAATAAACGAGAAATATTTACCGCCAACATAAACTAGATATAATTCAAACAGAACGCATAATAATTTAGGCAATATTTTCATCTTTCTCCACATTGTCTTTTTCCACCGGAAATCACAGCAACGTAATTTAACCTCTCGGGTCATATATAAAATTAACAAAGAGAAAATCCGCGGTGCCGGAATTAACCGAAAGGCCAATAATTTCCACCACACAAAACATCTTTATAACCCAACACTTCTAGCATATTAAAACCTGTATCAAACAGGAGATGCAGTATTTTATCAGTGCGTTGTGTTCAGTTTAAATTTCCGTTTAGATTCATTGATCAATATGTAATTCGGGACGCGTTCAATTTCCTTGTATCCGTCGGCATAAAATTGACGGCAAATTAAATATTAAATTGAAAGAAACATTATCTAAAATTGGAATGAATCAAAACAAATTTACTTTGTTCCCGTATATTTATTTTATTTCGTGGGTTGTTTGAGTTTTGTGTAGATATTTTAATGTTGTGGTCGCTGGTTGGAGAGAGGAAAAAGAATATTATTTCGTCTCTGATTTTTGTAAGTAAACAGTTTAGTTTCCGAAGCAGATTTGCTAGTAGTTCTCGTTTGTCAACAAAGTTTCTACAACCTTTTGATTCTTTTATAACTTATAAAGAATGATGATGGCTTTGAATATCGACTGGTTTGAAAAAAAATTAGGAAACTCTCAATGTGTGAATGAATGAACTTACTTCTTACATTCCTCTTTATATGAAAATATGTAACACTCAAAGAAAATCTTTTTAACACTAAAAATATATTATATGTTAGAAGACTTTTAAGGGGAATTGGCAGCAGAAATTTGGAATATTCACAAATTTCAACGCTTGTATATGATGACCTTCATTTTATCTCATTAAAGCTCTAATCCTAAGAATGGAAATCTATTATTGAAGATTGTTTATGGAACTAATAGATATAAAATAGAAAAAGTTAGAAAATACAGTCAACTATGTATAAAATTGATCTCAGTCCGATCTAGACTTCTTTACGTACTTGAGTTGGAAAAAGAAGTAGTCAATATAAAAAAAAATGTACAATATTGATAATTTTGTACTTTTATATATTTGCGTATCAATAGACTTTCCAAAAATAACTAAAAACCTTTAAAAAAATAATATATTTAACCTTTCTTTATTAATTAAAGTTTTCCGAATCTTCTCAAATCTCAGGTACTACTCGGTCTTACATTATATTTCCTGTTTTTTTTTTTGTTCCACTACCTATTTAAAAGCCAACACTAAACAAATTTTGATATTGACACGTCCTGACTGACCTTTTCTGAACTTGCATGGTCTTCCTTCGTCTTAACTAATCATATGAGATCTTGTCTGACCTTGCTAGTCTGGTCTTGTCTTGTCCGGCATTGTTCGATCTTGTCCGGCCTTGTTCGGTCTTGTACGGTCTTGTCGGGTCTTATCTTCTTCTTCTTCTGTTGGCTTTATAACTCGCGGTGGGTTTTCGCCTCTACAACAATCTTCTTCCATTCTGTCCGTTCACCGGCTTTCTCTCTCCAATCCCTTACTCCCATCCAGTGCCGGCACGTGCGCTTGGTCGGACAGGCGATCGCCTTACGGCGCCATATTTTTAGGGCGGCATATTATAAGCCCAAATATGATTTTATGAGAATCTGTCAAAATATTAAATAGCATAAATTTGTTTCTGATAGAAAAAAAAAAATTGTAAAGCTAAAGAAATAGCCAATGAAATGGAAATAAATGCAGATTTTGAAAGCAAGTCTTTCAATTAGAATTAGACGTAAAAACATTTTTTATTTACGAAGGAACAGACAAACCAATCGAAAATCTGTCTAAAAAATTTGAAGTTGAAATTTTTAATTATCTCTATAAGCTCTAATAAATATATCTATATTAGCCATAGAACATGAGATAACAGAGAAAATACACTACGACGACATCATTAATAATTTTGCAAAGAAGAAAGCCAAAAGAGGCTAAATATTTTTGTTTTATTTATAAAATTATAGATGTTTTAAGTTATTGTGTTTATATAAAATTATATTATATTAAATTAAATTATATTATATAAAATATATATTCTGTCACCAAAACGCTGAAGAGCTCATGGAAGGGAAGGAAAATGAACTCACAATAACCCCAACTCTCCAAGAAGTAAAAACAGCAATTAAAGCACTGAAAAATAACAAATCTCCCGAAATCGATAGTATAAATTCAGAACTACTAAAACAAGGGAGGGGGGGATAAGCTGGCTACCTACTTGCACTAATAGCGAAAAAATCTACTACTAATAGCGAAAGTATGGGACGAAGAAACAATGCCGAGCGAATGGGCACATGGACAAACTATTATGTGCGAACTACAGGGGTATCTCACTGCTAAGCAGCCCATACAAAATCTTGACCACCATCATAAACAACAGAATGAAAGCGCTGTGCCAACAACTGATTGGGGAATATTAAATTACGTTCAGACCAGGCAGGTCCACAACTGATCACCTATTCACCGTAAATGCTCGAAAAAGCATGTAAGCATAATACGGATGTGTTCAACATATTTGTGAACTTACGACTCGGTCAACCGCACAGAGTTTTACACGACGCTTAAGGAACTATTAAGGCATACCAGCGAAACTGACAAGATTTGTACGCATGACCATGTAGATTGTAGATATGGTGGTGACGACTTATACTGCGACCTTCATAGATCCATTGTACCCCACTCTCTTCCTCTAAGCGTTGGTGTACTTACCCGTTTAGTGCGCTTCCTCTAACCATGATTCCTTTAGGAATTTAAGGACCTGGGTAGAATTCAAGGACTGCAACTCCTCTGCGTTCAGACAGTGAGCCCCAAGGTACATCTGTCTTTTGCGGAGCAGTGCTCCGCAGTCTTTGAGCAGATGTATGAGGGTCTCCTCTGCTGAACCACAGAATCTGCATCCTTCATCCTCCTCTAGGCCTAGGGCCTTGAGGTGTTTGACGCATGACCATTGTAAAGTGTACGGCAAATGTGCGCGTACAAGGACAACTAACCGAATTCACATACGCGCACGGACTGAAGCAGGCAGATGGATTAGCACCGACCCTCTTCAACCTGGCGCTAGAACGGCTAGTCAGAAAAACCGGCATCGGCAGAAACAACTTACTCACTAACAAAACTATTCAGCTAGCGGTATATGCCGACGACATCAACATCATGAGCCGAACCAAAGCCGTAGCAGAAGAAGCGTACAGCCTCCTGAAGGAAGCAGCCAGGGACTTAAAAATTAACTTAACAAAGACTAAAGTGCTAACTCAGGCAAGAACAACGACAATGACGATAACAACACAAGACAACTTAGACGAAGTCCGCAGCTTCCGTTATCTATTGGTGACCCTAGAAAACAACGGAAGCGAAGAAACAAATATAAGAGCCAGAACCACAGCGGCAAACGGAGCATACTTCGCTGCGCTGAAACACAAAATAAGGGTGTACAAAACATTTGTCAGACCAATATTCATATATGGCTGCGTAATCAGGGTCTTGACACACACCAGTGGCAACAAAATAGATATCTTTGAGAATAAAGTATTGCGTAGAACACTCGATCCAATCCAAGACGAAAATGGGTACAGAATACGATACAATATTGAGCTGTACCAGGCCTTGCAGGACCCGTCTGTATCCGCATATGCAAAGATACAGAGGTTATGGTGGGCAGGCCATGTAAAAAGAATGGATTAGGAAGGAGTGCCAAAAGGGGCTCTCCAAGGCGAAATGGTAAGGAAGAGACCAAGGGGCGGACCACTGAAACGATGGGAGGACGCGGTAGAATAGGATTCCAGAGGGTTGCTAAGGATTAGAGGCTGAAAGACGGTAGCAATGGACAGAAGCCCCTGGAGGAATAAATTGAGGGAGGTCAAGGCCCAACCTTGGTCTGTATAGCCATAGGAGAGAGAGATATAATCTGTCAAAGTGTCTATACCTATATTATTTCTTGTAAATATTTGTATTATAATTAAATTTGTTTTTTATTTGTTAAATAAAATATGTCATCGGTTTATTAATTTTTTTAATATGTGGGTGGTGGGGGGCGGCGAAAATTGTATTCGCCTTAGGCGGCATATTTTGACGCGCCGGCCCTGCTCCCATCTTTCTAAGACTTTCCTCCACGTCTTCCATCCATCTTTTCCTTGGCCTGCCTCTTTTCCTTCTTCCTACTGGCCGCCAGTTGTACATTTTCTTGGCTGGTCTGTCGTTATGCATTCTGTACAGGTGTCCCAGCCATGCGATTCTTTGAGCTTTTACATATCTCTTCTTACTATGTCCGCTTCGTTTGTTAACCTGCTTAGTTCATAGTCCATTCGTATTCTCCAAATTCCATGCTCATTTAGGATCGGTCCGTAGATCTTTCTGAGGATCTTTCTTCCAAAGATGTAGGCCTCTTCTTTACCCAAGTTGGCGTTATAGTCGCCTAGTACTATAGCTGCGTCATGTCTCGGTATTTTATCGCAGACTTCTTGAAGTACTGCGTAAAAAACGTCTTTGGTTTCCTCTTCTGCGTCCGCTGTGGGCGCGTATACGTTCACAAAGGTTATATTATGGTATTTTCCCTTTAGTCTTAGGGTGCACATTATATCTGATACCGGGGTAAAGGCTAGAATCGTTTTTTTTAAATTGTTTGGATACAATATATCCAACTCCTTTATGGCCACTCCTTTCATCGTTTCCTGAGAAATACATAGAGATTTTTCTCTTATGAATTTCGCCTTTACCCTTCCATTTTATCTCTTGTAGGGCCACCAGATCCATTTTGTATCTCAGTATCTCATCCGCTAGGCTATCCATAGCCCCTGCTTTCAGAAGCGTACATACATTCCATGTACCAAATCTTAGTCTGATTCCGTCAATCTTATCCTTATTTCTCTGCGATGGTCGTCTTTGTGTGGACAGTCCAGTTTATTTCGTTGTAGTCTTCGCAACATTAATGTTTTCACGAGGATGGGTAGTTAGCCCATCGCTCAACCCCCTTTTCGGAGGGCCATTTTGCCTGTTCCCGTCAGCCCACACATCTACCTCGCTCCAGACGGATTTTCACCGCATCTTGCTAGGTTTCTGTGTGGTTACCAGGGGTCACCTAACGTGGAGGTGGGAACCAGACTTGGGTAGGAGAGGCTATGCGACATGTCTCATTCGAGTCATTGTCGTGCGGTGCGCATGCACTACCCCCTTTGATCCCCAGTCGTTGACCCCCAGTGTCTGGTCTTATCTAGTCTTGCCCGATCTTGACTGGTCTTCACTTTTATTGTACAGTTTTTACAGGTCCTTTCTGATCTTGTCCGGTTTTGTCCGATCTTGCCTGGTCTTGTCCAATCTTGTCCGGACTTGTACGGTCTTGTCCGGTCTAGCACGGTCCTGTCCAAACTTGTCCGGTCTTGTCCGGGCTCGACTGGTCTTGTCCGGCCTTGTCCGGTCTTGCCCGCTCCTGTCTGGTCTTGTCCGGTATAGTCTTGTCTTGTCCGCATTGACCTACCTTGTCCGGTCTTGTGTGGTTTTGTTTGACCCTTTGTGGTCTTGTGGGGTCTTGTCGGGTCTTGTCCGGGCCTCGCCGAGTCTTGTCCGGACTTTCCAATCTTGTCCGGACTCGTACGGTCTTGTGCGGTCTAGTACGGTTCTGTCCGGTCTGGACCTGCCTTGTCTGATTTTGTTTGGTCTTGTCGGGTGTTGTATGGTCTTGACTGATCTTACATTGCCTGGTTTTGTCTGGTCTTATCTACCCTTTATGGTCTTGTAGGGTCTTATCTGATCTTCTTTGATCTTGTCTGGCTTGTCTGGTCTTGTCTGGTCTTGTCTGGTCTTGTTTGGTCTTGTCTGGTCTTGTCTGGTCTTGTCTGGTCTTGTATGGTCTTGTCTGGTGTTGTCTGGTCTTGTATGGTCTTCTCTAGTATTGTCTCGTATTGTCTGGTCTTGTCTGGTCTTGTATGGTCTTGTCTGGTCTTGTCTGGTCTTGTCTGGTCTTGTCTGGTCTTGTCTGGTCTTGTCTGGTCTTGTCTGGTCTTGTCTGGTCTTGTCTGGTCTTGTCTGGTCTTGTCTGGTCTTGTCTGGTCTTGTCTGGTCTTGTCTGGTCTTGTCTGGTCTTGTCTGGTCTTGTCTGGTCTTGTCTGGTCTTGTCTGGTCTTGTCTGGTATTGTCTGGTCTTGTCTGGTCTTGTCTGGTCTTGTCTGGTCTTGTCTGGTCTTGTCTGGTCTTGTCTGGTCTTGTCTGGTCTTGTCTGGTCTTGTCTGGTCTTGTCTGGTCTTGTCTGGTCTTGTCTGGTCTTCTCTGGTCTTGTCTGGTCTTGTCTGGTCTTGTCTGGTCTTGTCTGGTCTTGTCTGGTCTTGTCTGGTCTTGTCTGGTCTTATCTGGTCTTGTCTGGTCTTGTCTGGTCTTGTCTGGTCTTGTCTGGTCTTGTCTGATCTTGTCTGATCTTGTCCGATCTTGTCTGGTCTTATCTTGCCTGGTTTTGTCTGTTCTTGTCTCGTCTTTATGGTCTTGTAGGGTCTTATCTGGTCTTGCCAGGTCTTGTCTGATCTTGTCTGATCTGGTCGGGTTTTGTCTGGTCGTGTCTGGTCTTGTCTGGTTTTGTCTGATCTTGTCTGGTATTGTCTGGTTTTGTCTGGTCTTATCTGGTCTTGTGCGCTCTCGTATGGTCTTGTCTGATCTTATGTTTAGAAATTGTCATTTAGAATCAACATTTTAGCTTTATCTGTAAATTTTCTGTAGATATTCAAGAATTAAATTAACTCGAAATATCTATATATTTGAGAAAAGTTAATAAAAATGTATGGTATTAAACCGGATCACGCACGTATCAAAAAATGTTTTGTAAACGGCAAGAGGACACTATTAGAATGGAGATGAGGATAAACATGCCGAGCACGCACAGCACACACAAAGATCATCTGGCCTATAGACTATATAGGATGAAACTGCCCTGAAAAACTATCATATAAGAATTCAAACATGTTCTTCTGCGAAAATAATGCGAAAATTGTTTTTGATGAAAATTGTGCGATTTTAGTATTCTGAACGTCGAGCGGCGCAAGTAGACTACATAGAGAACATTGGTTTTATTATGAAGGTAGGTTGTATGGTTTCGATATTCTGCATTGGCGAGTCTCGAAAGAAACTCCATGCAGCAGTATATGGGGATTTATTAATATTATTATCACTAATTTGTTGTGGATTTCTTTCGGCTCGCCAGACATTTTTTAATTAGAAAAATCTAAATTGAAGTTATTTTGATGAAATCATTATTTTTTTTAGGAGGAAATTTAGATGTATTATTTATTGACTTTCTACGTCTGGCAAAGTATTAATACAGAGATTTATTAAATTTCAACAACACAACCCAGAATTTGTCGTGCATTCAACAAAACAGGGGGAAAATGATAAAAAGGTTGAAAATGTCAATAGCGCGTTTGAAAAAAAAAACTATGTTGAAAAAATTAGGTTTAAAGTCAGACAATATTATATGGATAGAATTTACCAAAGGTTATCGTCTTTTATTTGAACGCTAAGTTTGGTGGCCGATTGGAATACACCCTGCATATAGAGTAAAGTAGTTTCAATACAGTAGCACATGAAATATAATTAATTGTTTTATTTCTTATATTATTATTCAGAGAAATTTATTGTTTTTATAATTTTCTTTTAAAAATAAAGATCACGTTTTTAATTAAACAAGGGAATTAATAATCGCCGTTTTCTCTTGTTAAAATATATTTCTCTCTTAATACATATAAAATGTATCTAATGGTTTACTACTAATTCTGTAATTAATATTCAGTACATACGTTTATCTAGATTATATTTACTTTATCTTAATTTTTGATCATGAATATATATTATTGGGACATTGTAGAATAAATACAATGTTTTGTTCTTAATCCCAGCTTAAAATTCATGATGTCAAAGACGTTCAGAAAAAAAGAACTAATTTCTTTTTTAAAAAGAACTAATTGTGTTGTTCTTAACCCAGCTTTAAATTCATGTTAGTAGTAACTAATAAATAAGGTCAATATATTATTTACTTTAAATTCAGACTATACACAAAAGGAATATAGTCATGTTTCTTGCCTTTTATGTGATTCACCGTATTGTAAAAGTGATTTTGTGAGAAAATAGTAGTTTATAGTAATAATAAGTAGTAATAATAAGTAATAATAAGTAGTAATAAGTAGTAATAATAGTAGTAAAGGAAATGGTTTTTTTCTTACAAATACGTCTGTAATATGCCCCGAACACGGAATAACCTACAACGTCAAACACGTGCAAAATAGACAAGACGACAATTTTAACCAACTGCAAATACTAAAATTAAAAGCTGAAATCATAAATCAAGAAATACTTAATCTTACTAGCCAATCTGCTGATGATTCTACAAAATCTGAAGAAGAACTTGATGATACTAGTGCAAGTGATACAGTTTATTCTATAGGTATGTTGTTACAAGAAAATAAAAATGCCAAAAAAACTAATGATGAGTTAAAAAGAATAAATGAAGAGTTAATTGAAAGTAATAGATTTTTAAGATCTAGCTTTAACAACAAAATGCCAACAATGTCTTATTCATCTGCAGCTAAAATAAATTCTGAAGTTTACAAAAACCAGAAAAGTATTAGTGAAGTTAAAACAATAATTATTACTTCAGACAAATCTCAAACCCAAGATGATACTTTTACAGCAATAAAAAGTTCATTAATTGCAACTAAAAAACCAGTGAATAAAGTTTCAAAAGGAAAAAAAAGTGTTATTGTGAAGTGTGATAAGAAAAGTGGACAAGAAATAAAAATAGCTCTAGAGCAAGACCTTGGAGATTAGGCAAAGATTAAGTTTGCTCAAAACATTGACCCATTAATAAAGATCTATGGTATTGACAATGAATTCTCTGAGAAAAAATAAGTTCAAGATATTTGTGAAAGAAATGACATTAAAGAAGATTCTTTTAGGATTGAATACATTTATTCCAAAAAGAAAAATACTGAAGGTATCAAACTAAGAGTAAAAGCTGACTTATATATGAAAATTGCACAAAAAAGGAGTCTACATATTGGTTATCAAAATTGTAATCTCATCTATGATGATTATAATATAAATCAGTGCAATAAATTTTCCACATGTAATAAAATACAGTGCAGTTTCTGGACAGATGAACATAAATCTGAAGATTGTAAAAATAAAAATATAAAAAAAATGTGTAAATTGTGTTCAAGCAAATCAGTTTTTGTCCAAAAAGAGAAGTATTGATCATGAAGCCACAGATAAAAATAACTGTGATACTTATAAAGCCAAATTATACAAAGTTATTAGCACAACAAATTATTCAATCGAACCAGCATTTAATAAAGTAAATAATATTAATCAACGCAATGGATAACTTATCTTCGCAAAATCAGGAAAATGATTTTCCTACATTACCATCCTCCATTGATCAAAATCTTAATATGCTGGAATCACTACAGGAGCAACTGATTGATAATGAAGCTATATTTACAAACACTAGTGAACTTGATGTTTATTTACGTAAGTCCAACATGGAGTATATATTGTGTGTCAACATAAGAAGCCTAAATGCGAATTTTACAAGCCTACAAACTTTTGTGGAAAGTTTTGAAGTCCAACCGTCAATTATTATATGTACTGAAACATGGAACATCGAATTTTTGTCGTATTTTAAATTACCGGGATACAAAATATATCACAATGAAAGTTGCATAAACCTAAATGATGGTGTTGTAATGTATATTAAAGAATATGTCAATGAAACCACAGAAATAATTGAAATCGGTATGCTAAAAATTCTACACTCTACTGTAACAATGGATAAAAATAAGTCTTTGAAATTTCATCTATATATAGATGTCATGATATGCATAAATGTGCATTTGTACACGAATTAAAAACCTTTTTGACAAAAAAATAAACTCTTAAAAATCACTTTATTATTGGAGACTTTAACCTAGATATTTTAAAATTGGATAATATTAGCCAAGGACACTCAAATAACCTTCTAGAAACAGAATATTCACCATGCTTTCAATCCATTACAAGACGATCAGCTACAAATCCTAATCAAGGGTCGTGCATTGATAATATGTTTATAAAAATTAAACCTTTTCAAACAAAATCAATAAAACTAGTAAATCTTTTTAATGACCATTACCCACTATTTCTTGAAATTGGAAGAATAAACTTTTATAAAAGAAAAAACCAATAGAAATTTTGAATAATATACAATTGACAAAAGAAGCTGAAAAGATAAACTGGAATTCCATCTTATCAATGCATGACCCTGGTGAAGCAATAAATTTTTTTTTTAATTAGTGGATGAGTGTATAATAAAATCGAAAACAAAAATGAAAAAAGTAAATAAAAAATCCCCTAGAAATCCCTGGATTACTGGGAAAATAATACATATATGCAACAAAAAAGAAGCTCTTTATAAAAAATATGCAAAATAATGATGTATGAAATATAAATCTTAAATATGTGTATAAAAACTTAGTCAAATAATTAGATAAAAGTGTTCAAGACGCCAAATATAAATATGAATATAATGAATTTGAAAGCAACTCTGGTGACTTTAAGCGTATATGGCAACTAATTAAAAACAAACTAGGTAAAAAAATAAATACAAAAGAAAATATCAAATATATTATAGATAAAAATAATAATGTAAAAATAACTGATTCAAATAAAATAGCTAATAAAATGAGTTATTATTTTTGTAACGTGGGAAAAGAGCGAATAAAATAATAAAACCGCAAAATAAAATACGTAATATGCCTCTAATGAACTCCAAAACTATTTATCTACATATGACAAATAAATTAGAAGTTGCAAAAGTAATTAAAAAATTAAAAAATTAAAAACGTGGCGTAGAGGGGGTGAACACTAGAGTAATACAAGTTTTATCAAATTTTATAGCTGTGCCGCTATCACATATAATAAACTTATGCTTTGTTAAAGGTGAATGGCCTGATGAGCTTAAATGTGCTGAAATTATTCCCATCCATAAATAAAAAAGTAAACAATCATTCTGAAAATTATGTCGCCAAAACTAAAGGTAAAAAAATGGAGCAGTGGGATACAGACCAGTTGAGCAAAAATGAAGCCCTAAACAAATATCAAAACGCCATCAGCATGGAGTTAGATAGACTCCCAGCCCATAGCAATATTGATGATGAGTGGAAGTCCATGGAGAGTGCAATAATCAAAGTAACCAAAGACGTAGTAGGGACAAAAAGAAAATCAAGAAACATAGATTGGTTCGATATGGAATGGGAAAGGGTTATAACAGAAAAGAATAATGCGCGACAAAAGATGCTGCAAAGAAACACTAGAGCTAATAATGCAGTATACAAAGAGAAGCGGAGAGAAGCCAACAGGTGCCTACGGGGGAAAAAAAGAGATATGATGCGTAAGAAAATAGAAAGCATAGAAGAGAACTATAATCAACGCAAAGTGAAGGATTTCTATAGAACAATCAGAAATGAAGCGAAAGGGTACCAGCCAAAATTAAACATATGCAAGGATATGAACGGGAAAATCCTAACGGAAGAGAAAGACGTCATGGATAGATGGCGCCAGTACTTCGCCGAGATATAAAATGTTGATCATATGGAAGACCTAGGAGAGCCAGAAACAGTAATATACACAGCTCAAGAAAATACCGAACCACCTACATTGGATGAAGTCAAAACAGCCATGGAAAAGCTTAAAAATGGTAAGGCACCCGGCGAGGACAGCATCACTGCCGAAACCTTAAAACTGGCCGGAATAGATGCACATAAAAGACTTCACCAACTAATATGCAAAATATGGAAAGAAGAACAGATGCCTGAAAGCTGGAAAACTGGGTTAATCTGCCCTATCCACAAAAAAGGCGACAAAACAAACTGCGACAATTACAGGGGAATAACACTACTCAACACTGCATATAAGGTACTCTCCAATGTGATATTCGACAGGATAAGACCGTATGCAGAAGAAATATTAGGAGAATATCAATGTGGCTTCCGAGAAAGTAGATCAACTTTGGATCAGGTATTTGTGCTAAGTCAAGCAATGGAAAAATGTTATGAATACAACATCGACCTGCACTGTCTGTTAATCGATTTTAAAAAAGCATTCGACAGTATTAAAAGAGCAAAACTAGGAAGTGTACTTGCTCTAATGGGTATCCCACATAAACTTGCCAAACTAGCCATGATGACAATGGATGGATCCAAGGCCAGAGTAACAGTCCAAAACAAAACATCAAAAGGAATTTGAAATAAGAACCGGTGTTAGGCAGGGAGATGCCTTGTCAGCTGTTCTTTTTAACCTTGCGCTACAGAATGCAATTGGAAACCTCGAAAATAAGGGAAATATCATAACAAAATCATACCAAATATGTGCGTACGCGGACGACATACTGATCATGGCTAGGGACAACAGAACTCTAGAAGAATTGTTTTTAAAAATAGAAGAGGAAGCGAGCAAAGTCGGCCTGAAAATACATGCAGATAAAACAAAATACCTTAAACTGTCACGTGATAACCCAAGAAGGGCTCCTCAGGACTTCATTAAAAATGATCATCGGTTTGAAGAAGTTCAAAATGTCAAATATCTTGAAGTAACTTTCAATAACACAAATAATCTATCACTGAGGGTACAAGATAGAATCCAAGCTGCGAATCGATGCTATTATTCACATCTGAAGCTCTTCAAATCAAAAATCATCTCACGTAAATCAAAACTGCGAATATATAAAACCCTGATAAACCCTGATTAAAATGGAATGATCAGACCCGTGCTAACTTATGGAGCTGAATCCTGGAGTATGTCGGAAGACAAAAACTCTCTTCGTATTTTTGAAAGACGGATTTTACGGAAGATCTTTGGACCAGTGAGAGAAGAAGAAGGATACAGAATTCGCATGAACTACGAACTTCAAAAACTAATAGAAGGTGAAGACATAGTAAGATTCATTAAGGCACAGAGACTTCGATGGGCGGGCCACATGATTAGAATGCCGAGTGCAAGAGCACCCAGATCCATCCATAAAGCGCAACCTAACACCTCAAGAAGCAGAGGTAGACCCAGAGCCAGGTGGAAATATAAGGTAGAGGAAGATGTAGAAACTCTACAAGTAGGAAACTGGACACGTGTCGCTGAAGACCGTCAAAGGTGGAAGGGGATTGTTAAAGAGGCCAAAGCTCACCCTAGGCTGTAGAGTCAGAAGAAGAAGAAGAAGAATTCTGAAAATTATAGGCCTATTTCACTGATTTCGAATTTTACAAAAATATTAGAAAAAAATTTACATAAAAGACTATTAAACTTTATTAGAAAATATAACATTATATCAAATAAACTGTATGGATTTCTAAGTGGTATAGGAACAAAAGATGTATTAAATTTTATCGTTGACAAAATACTTAATGAATTAGATAAAAGCAAACCTATGCCATCACCTTTTTAGACTTAGCCAAAACTTTTGATACTGTGGACCATTAAATACTGCTTCAAAAATTATACAATTACGGGATTAGAGGCAATGCTTATAAATTGATATCAAGCTATTTAACAGGAAGGTTACAGAAAGTCAGAGTTAATGATGTTACTAGCAATTTCGATGAAGTGAATGTGGGTGTTCCACAGGGAACTGTACTGGGACCACTTCTGTTCATACTCTACGTAAATGATTTACTTGTAAACTCACCTGAAGGTGAGATAGTGTCTTTTGCAGATGATACTGCTCTAATTACGACAGGAAAAACCTGGTTAAATGTGGAAGAAAAAATGAATAGCCAATTAAATGAGATAGCTGACTGGCTAGCATTAAGCAAATTGTCGCTAAATATTTATAAAACTCTATTTTTAACGTTTTGTAATTATTGTGATAATGTAAAAAACCTGACACAATGCAAATAGCAATAAAAAATAAAGATGTAATAAGGGTTGAACAAAGTAAATATCTTGGATTAATTTTGGATTATAGATTAAAATGGAATATTCATATTGAGCAAATATTGAAAAAAAACAAAATATCTAGTTTTTATCTTTAGAAAATTATCGAAAATCATGCAGCAAAAGACTCTAATGATAATTTATTATGCACTATTCCATAGTATATTATGTTATGGTATCATAGCTTGGGGAGGTGCCTACCCAACACAATTAATCTTACTGCAAAGACTGCAATATAAATTATTAAAAATAATTAGTAAAAATAGATTTATAAATGAAAAAGTCAACAATTTGCTCTAGAATCAATATTATTCCATTATGAAACCCTTTCTAAAATATTTTCAGTGTCAACCAGTGTTACTAGATATAAGAATATTCAATTACCAAAAAGAACAAAAACAGTTAGCAGTAAAAGGAGTTATATCAAAGCAAATCTTATATTTAATAGCCCACCTAATGAATATAAAACTATTGTAAACAAAATAAAAAGAAAAAAAGAATTGAAAAAATGGATAATTGAAAATATAAATGTTACTGAAAATGTATGAAATATAACTTGAATAAACAATAAAAAAAAGGATAATAATAATAACAATAAATAAGAATAATGATCAACAGAATAAAATATAAAATAAAAATATTAATTCTCTACTTTAATATCAGTCTATTTTTAGTTAAGTATAGTTTAGTTTATTTTATAATTATTTTTATAGTATTAAGCAACCAGTCTCACAAACAGATAACTGTGTTTACCTCTTTGAGAGTACACTGGAAATTGTATATTTTCTATGTATATTTATTTTCTAACTGGTTCAATAAATACAAATACAAATACAAATTAGATTAATTTCCAAAAATGTAATACTTACCTGGACAAATAAATTTGGATGTAAAAAGTTGACGATTAAAGATGACAATTACTAATAAATTAACTGAATTACCTACTAATAAATTAATGTTTTCAGAATTTTTATTTTGGGAAAAAAACTGTTTAGAATAAATTCGTCCATTTAATTTGCATTAATTGCTAGTTAATTAGCGAAAATAATTAGATGTGGAGGAAGGCAATTTGCATAACTACATTTTCAACGCACCAATAACCGATTTCAATAAGTATAATAAGCCGGACGAAATTCGTTTCACGTAATTGTCCGATGATTTGAATTGCGTATACGCAGACTACTAATTTCCTTTATAATAGATTCTAATTTGGAACAAATCAGTCTTCATCGAACCAAGAAACCAGAAATTATCAGAGAAGCCTTATTAGATTCAACCAGGGCCGGCGCGTCAAAATATGCCGCCTAAGGCGAATACAACTTCGACGCTTCGATTTTTTTTGCCGTAATCATTTGCCCGAATCATTATAAATATAAAAATAGAATCTTATATCATCATGTAAAAATAGAAAAAAATTATTATGATTTTCCAATTGTGTAAATCTTTCTGTAACAGAATTGATACAAATATTTAGGAGATATTTCAAAACTTCAACTTCAAATTTTTTAGACAGGTTTATCTGTTCCTTCGTAAATAAATAATTCGTGTAATTCTAATTGAAAGACGGCTTTCACAATCTGCACTTAACAAAGCTCCATTTCATTAGCTATTTCTTTAGCTTTACAAATTATTTGCTTAAAACTATTTATACGAAATTGGGGAAAACAAATTTACGCTATTTAATATTTTAACACATTCTGATAAAATCATATTTGGGCTTTGTAAAAGTTTTGACGCTATATTAATTTTAGAGAAAATTTCACTGCAAATAAATTTGAAATTATAAATATTATTTGCTAGAGATGTAATTTTGTTTCTAGTTTCGTGATCCCTCTCTTCGTCCAAAGAAATTTCTATCAGCTCATCATAAATATTAGACAAATCATATCTTAGTGCAGTGGTCCCCAACGCTATGCCCGCGGTCAAGGTGGCGCCCGCCGACCGTTTTACGCATGCCCGCTGCAAGTTAACGTAACCAATATAACAGCATATATTGCAGAACTTATTCAAGTAAGAACAGATGAACTCGAGCTAGAAATTTTGCACCTTTAACGACATTTTACTAAAATCCAATTTATCAGATGAGGACATCTTGAGAAGGATAAGATGCCCGCCGCTTCACCGGCTTTCTAGAATGTGCTCTTGAGTGCTAAAAGATGGGGATCCCTGATTCTGGGGAAGGCTGGGGATCTAGATTTTAGGGTGCCATACCAGATACAATGAACTAATTTTCACGCGTGCCAATATTATGTTTCTACGTGACAGCTGTGACACGCGTGCAATAGGTTCGCATAGGTTCGCAATAAAAAACCAGTGGAGCATAGTAGATTTGGATGAATTACATCTAGAGTGTCATATTAGATACGATGAACTATTTTTCACGCGTGCCAATATTATGTTTCTATGTGACAGCTGTGACACGCGTGCCATAGGTTCGTCACCAGTGGACTATAATAATATTTGGTTTAATTACACCTAAAGTGTCATACTAGATACGACGAACTATTTTTCACGCGTACAAATATTATGTTTTTACGTGACAGCTGTGACACGCGTTCCATAGGTTCGTCACCAGTAGACTATAGTAAGATTTGGGTTAATTACATCTAGAGTGTTATATTAGATACGATGAACTATTTTTCACGTGTGCCAATATTATGTTTCTATGTGAAAGCTGTGACTCGCGTGCCATAGGTTCGTCACCAGTGGACTATAATAATATTTGGTTTAATTACACCTAGAGTGTCATACTAGATACGACGAACTATTTTTCACGCATAACAATATTATGTTTCTACGTGACAGCTGTGACACGCGTGCCATAGGTTTGCCACCAGCGGAGCATAGTAAGATTTGGTTTAATTACATCTAGAGTGTCATACTAGATACGACGAACTATTTTTCACGCGTACCAATATTATGTTTCTACGTGACAGCTGTGACTCGCGTGCTATAGGTTCGTTACCAGTGGAGCGTAGTAAGATTTGGGTAAACTACATCTAGAGCAGTGGTCCCCAATGCTATGCTCGCGGGCACCGCGGCGCCCACCGCCGCAAGTAAATGTAACCAAAATAGCAGCATATATTGCAGAACTTATTCAAGTAAGGACAGAAGAACTGCAGCTAGAAATTTCGGACCTTCAAAACGACATTTTACTAAATACCAACGTATCAGATGAGGACTTTTAAAAAGGGATAAAATGAGGTTGGGTAAACTAAAAAGGTTGGGAATCCCTGCCTTAGTGGTTTAATAGCTTCTACTCTGCTTTCCCAGCGTGCAGCACTAACGCATTTTACAGTGAACGATTTTAGGTATCTTTTTAATATAGTCCATCTAGAAGTAGAACTAGAAAAGAATACAAACAATTCTTGAATAATTGAAAAAAAATTACTTAGTTCACCAGATTTTTTGGCTGCGTCGTTTACAACTAAGTTTAAAGAATGACACGAACAGGGTACGAAAAAGGCGTTAGCTTTTTTGTCTATATTTCGTTTTAGCACACCAGATTGCATACCTTTCATGTTTACAGCATTGTCGTATCTCTCGCCACGTATATTTTCAATTTTGAGACCTAATTTATCTAATTCCTGCAAAATTAAATCAGTATTAAAACTCTCTCAGAATTATAACTCTCCCCAGTAGATGATTCTACAGGTAAAAATTTGATGAAATATTCTTTAGGAACAAATTCTTCACTATCTTCATTTAGAACGCGAATAACAAGAGACATTTCTTTAATTTTACTAACATCTGGAGTGAAATCCAAAAAAAATAATGCTGTAATATTTAGCCTCTATAATTTTTGGAAATAATAGTTACTTACCCTTAATTATGTACCTTTTCTCCCATTAAATTTATTGTTATTTTGAATTTCTTTGAGCAAATAATAAGAACAATTGGGATTTTTTGAAACTTTGTTTAAATGCTCACTAATAAGTCGATGAAATTTTGCCAAAAATTCAATCATTTTCAAAACTTTCCGTCATTATGTGCAAATAATTTATACGAACTTTATCTGAGAGCTAACATTTGTGATGCGCATAATTGAATTCTTGCTATAATAGCTTTTAATACCTCTTGCCAATCTTTCTGTTCCAATTTCAATAATCTCTAATGTTCTCTATCAATAGTTTTGCCAGTTTTTAACCTGACATCCGATTCCATCCACTTTTTATAACATTCCATATAATTTGTTGAACGTTCATGTATTTTAAAACTACTTTAAATATTCTTCCAATTAGAATAACCAAACATCGCCCAATTTCTAGCTATATGGTCTGAATTATTAAATAACAAGCAAGAAAAACAGTTCACATAATTGGTTTTTTGACTATAAACTAACCATTTTCTTTCGCCATTTGACATAATTCTTTCATAATGTACGTCCGAGAAATGTCTTTAATTGCTACAAAAATATGCCGCCCTAAAAATAAGGCGCCGTAAGGCGATCGCCTGTCCGACCAGGCGCACGTGCCGGCACTGGATTCAACTCCCAAACCATTTTCTCAATAGCTTTTCTATAAATTTTTTAAATCAATAAAATAAGTTTTAAATTATTATCCTCCAGATTTTATACATTTTAATAAGTAAGGGATGACCTACGGCAACGTTTGTCTGCATATACTCAGCTACGAAATCCAAAGATTGGTCTCCCTGCAGAGTTGTTCTAGTTTAATTTTCGCTACCCAAGGCACGTACAGCATTTTGATGCGAACGTGAGCAAATGTTCTCTACGTCCAAGATGGAACTTTCAAAAGGCTAACTTGTCAGGGTAGTTTTACTATATTGATAAATATATTTGTTTTTAAATATATCTATAACCATTGCTCTCATTGCTGTCATTGTTTCTACAAGGAAACATATCCCCAGATTTGGAACCAGTATAGCAAACAACTTTATGAGGAGATTAACGAGACGAGAGATCCTGACGGCTTCCTAAAAATCATCTAGGAAAGAACGCCGGTATGACATAATGAAGAACATGAGTTTCAAGCACTCTAGCAGAAAGGTGTGGTGCTTGTTGCGTATACTGTTTCTAATATGTCCAAACGAAAACCCAGCACAACAGCTAACCAGGTTGCCAACCACATAGTCGACACCTCAAGATCAAGCCGTGACAAAAAATACACGACGGAGATAAAACGTGAACTTATGCCCGCCATACACGTTACGGTCTACCGTTCAGGTTACATGCGCGGGTTTGCCTGCGCAGGTCAACCGTACGCAAGAAACTGCACAGGTCTATTCCCACACACGCTCCGGTCTACCTGCGCAGGCAAACCTGCACAGGCACACCTGTCATGTGGACCGTTGTGTGTATGGCGGGCATTAGGCAATTAAAGGCACGAATTTTTCAGATTCATTTATAGTACATGAACTTGAAGTTGCACTTAAAAATACCAAGCCTGGCAAGGCTGCTGGGAGATATAAAATACAGGGTGTTTCAAAAAGAATATACGTATTTCACATGCACATATTTATTAAACTTTAAGACATATGAATATGAAACTTTACACACATATTTTCGAACCTCTCAAGTATAGATTGCAGATGTTAAATATGACAATATCACACAATAACAATATCACACCGATACTCAAATTCCTCCCATAGTCAGGCAAGCTCGTCCTTTGTCACTGATATTATGGCAGTACGGATCCGGTTCTTCGACTCTTCCAGGTTCTGCGGGAGTGGTGGTACATAAATATTGTCTTTAACGAAACCCCACACAAAGAAGTCACGGGGTGTCAAATCCGGAGACCGTGGAGCCCAGCTGAGACACGCTAAGTCGTCAGCTCGTTGACGACCAATCCAACGGCTCGGTAGAGTTTCATTAAGATATTCACGTACTTAGCGACTACAGTGAGGGGGTGCCCCGTCTTGCTGAAAAATGAAGTTGTCTTGGTGCTGCCTCGGAAACAACGAGTTTTGTAACATAGGGAGATTCTGCTGACCGTTAACCGTGTTTCCATAAAAGAAGAATGGGCCGTAAACAGATGATCGGGCTATCGCACAAAACACATTGACTTTGGATGAATCTCGTACATGTTAAATGACTGCATGTGGGTTCTGTAGGTCCCAACATTGTGTTTGTTTACCTGACCACTAACATAGAAAGTCGCTTCATCACTGAACACAATGCGTTTTGCGACAGCGTTATCATTGTCAATAACATCATGAATCTCGTTACAAGATGCCACACGTTTGCTATTAATATAAACTAGACTCTATATTCGTTTATCCAATAGCTGGGCTGAGACGCAGCGATCGATAGTTTGGACAAAATAATACTTTGTAATACGTATATTCTTTTTGAAACACCCTGTATATCAGGAATTCCATATCCACCTAGGTAAAAACTAACTAACCAGCGTTCTCTACAATATAAAAAAAAACTGGATAAACAAATAAAAATAGTTCCAATCTTAAAACTTGGTAAATCGTCCTACTCAGCACAATATTTCTTGGCTTGTAGCTTGTATAATAGAAATAAATTAAGCAATGGGCTACCGCAGGGATCAGTTGTGGCCCTTCTTCTATTTAATATGTATATCTCTAACTTCCCTGAAACTTACTCGGATAAAATCTGGTATGCGGATGGTGTGGCATTGGCCTACAGAGACAATCAACTCAGTGAAATTATTAGTGTTTACTTTAGAAAATGGTTACTACCTCCTAACATAAATAAAACTGAAGTATGTTCCTTCTGCAAAACATTAATCGGGCTTTAGAAAACAATATTGGCGAATGGAAATTGGTAATAAGTGAAAGAAAAATCATAGGAGTAATATTTATGGATCTAAGCTGCATGATAGAAGGGATTCCGAAACACCTAGGAAGAGAAAGTATGATTGAAAGGAAGATAATGGCGAGGTTCAGATGTGAAAACGAGGAGAGAGAAAATAGATATTGGATGGAAGAAGAAAAAATAATGTGATGGATATGCTACGAGGAGAGAGAGAGAAAGAGAGAGACAGTTGAGCATATGTGAAATGAATGTGAAGAGATGAAACAACGAGAGGAAAGAAAAGAGAAGAAATACTGAATGAAGATGGAAGAGATATACAGTGGATGAAAAAAGTATGGAAGAGGAGGGTAGGGTTAGATAGGGAAAATTTTGTTCAATGTATTAAAGATAGGGATCCAGAAACCCCGTAGGGGAAATAAAGATTTGTATATGTTTATTTATGGATCTGAAGCGAGCGTTTCTAACAGTGGATAGGGAAATATTCTTTGAAAAATTATACAAATATGGAGTTAGAGGAAGAGCTTTAGAATGGTATCGATCATATTTAAGTAATAGATCACAAATTGTACGTTTTAATAATGAATGGTCGGAGTTAGGTACAACGTAATGTGGGGTACCACATGGGACTGTTCTTGGACCGCTGCTATTTATTTTATACATAAATGATATAATTGATGTATATCCAAAGGAGTGCAAGAATAAAATGTTTGCGTATGAAACATCGATATATGTCACTGTAGAAAGCGGCGCGGATGTAGAAAGAAAATTGAGTATTGTTATTGTAGAAAGGTGCATGAATAAATACACATTAAAAATAAATCCTAGCAAAAACATGGTAATTAGGAGTAGGGGAGACTGGGGCAGTTTTGAACATGGGGCACCTTTGAACATTTTGAATTTCCCTGAAATAATTATTATTTCTATAATTTTGTCAACTCTGGTAGTAAATGACAAGCCAACTGGTAGTTGAGCAGCCATCTTTTGTAACATCAGAATGTCTGTTTTTTTTACGGTGAACTTTTGTGTATGTGTTGTTGAGAAGTTTGTTTTTGTTTCTACAGTTGCAACGATTTTATAATAACATATTATCATCAAACCACTGTTTATTTATTGCACATAATAACCAAGTAAGTACACTTATTCATCTATAGTTGTAAAACTTCAATATTCTTTATATATTTTTTGTAATTTATGAGTTTATGCGGTGTTGTTATGTGGGGCACTTTTGAACAAAGTCTAGTGGGGTACATTTGAACAGTGTTCAATAGCCCCTTATTTTGAGATAAAATTATTTTTTGTTTAAATATAGTTTTTGGTTACCTTGGAGAAAGAACATTCCAAACAACTGATGAAACAGACTGCCACAGATGTAGAGCAAATAGAAAAAAACGTTCCCCAACCTTCCACTTCTAAGAAAACGTCTCCATCCAACAAGGAAACTGTTGATGATAGGATAGTTGTTGGAAATATGTTTATTGTTATGTACGAAAGAGAGCTATACCCTGGAAAAATTACCAAACAAATACACTTAACCGCAAAATTAACGCACCACTTATACATTCTGATTTATTTCGAAAAATAATATGTGTTTTCCGATTCATCAATTACAAGTATAATAATAATATTTATTGTTACGCCTTTTGTAGGTTTTAACTGTCCTCTTTATTTAATCTCGAAGTCATAGCAGCTTTTCATAAGTAGTATGTTTTTCCAATAATTAAACCTGTCTTCTAAAATTGGTTTTCACTTGTTCTATCAATATATACGATAATTGTCATTAGTGAAATACATCTGCTCGCAATGCAACGTGCTACACAAAATTTAAATCGTGATGAATGTGTTGAAATTGTAACTTTGTGCAATGAAGGACTAACAAATCGCGAACTTGGTAAAAGATATGCAGTGTCTCATACAATGGACGGTAAAGTTCTGCAGAGGTTTATAGAGGAGAAAGATCACTCTAGGCGACCTGGTCAAGGCAGACCACGAGCTACTAATGCAGTGGAGGACCGATTTTTAATGCTTCGAACAATGAGGGAATGGTTCACTACTGCACGAAGTCTCCAAATACAACTTGCTGAGGTTCATGGCACTGATGTTAGTCAATATACCATAAGAAGAAAACTTCGTGCTTTAAATTTACGACCTCGGGTAGCAGCTAATGTTCTCAGATTTGTCTGTAGACCACCCAAGAAACATAATGGCTTTTGTAAGGAGGCGTGTGGATTGGGAAATCCATGATTGGGAGCAGGTATTATTTACAGATGAGTCAAGGTCTTGCCTTGTAAGTTTTGATTGCCACCTAAGAGTGTACAGAAGACCAAAAGAAAGATTTTCCGCTTGAAACATTAGAGAAATCACTTTATATGGAGGTGGCTTAGTGGTGGTATGGGGTGGAATATTTTTAACAGCTCGCACAGAGCTTTTGATTGTTGATGGTGGACGTCTGCATTCTGAACGATACATAACAGACATTTTAGAACATTTTGTGGTACCTTTTGCATCTTACATTGGGGATGGATTTGTTCTTATGCAGGATAATGCTAGGCAACATGCGGCACATATTGATACTGAATATTTAAATTTTGTTAATATACAAGTCCAGGAGTAGCCAGCCTAAAGTCCAGACCTGAACCCAATAGAGCATCTTTGGGACATAATGGGCCGCCGGGTTAGAAGTCAGCATCCACAACCTAACAGCTTAGAAGAGCTGCGACAAAGTCTTAACCGCTTAGTGGAAACCGATGCTACTACGGATACCAAAAACTGATGAAGTCCAAGTTATTGAGTCACAAAATCAAACTTCAAATATACTGAACACTCATAAGACCAGTAGTAAAGTACGGATGCGAGGCCTGGACCCTAACCACCGCAGAGGAGGACGCACTACGCATCTTTGAAAGACAGGTCCTCAGAAATTTCTACGGACCGATCCTAAATGAGCATGGAATTTGGAGGATACGAATGAACCATGAACTAAGTAGGTTAATAAACGAAACGGACATAGTAAGATATGTGAAAGCTCAAAGAATAGCATGGCTGGGACACCTGAACAGAATGCATGACGACAGACCAGCCAAGAAAATGTACAACTGGCGGCCAGTAGGAAGCAGGAAAAGAGGCAGGCCAAGGAAAAGATGGATGGAAGACATGGAGGAAAGATGGGAGTAAGGGATTGGAGAGAGAAAGCCGGTGAAAGGACAGAATGGAAGAAGATTGTTGCAGAGGCAAAAACCCACCGCGGGTTATAAAGCCAACAGAAGAAGAAGAATATATTTATTGAAGGTATTAAATTGTAACATATACCTACATAATATGGGAAAACTGGGAAAGCTAGTAAAGATCATTCTCCCTCTAGAGTACTACAAGTAGTACTCAATTGTGCGAGACTTAGTAATAGTAAGTTTCCTAAATACCTGGGTGACCTTTCACCGCACTCTCTCATAGAAGAAACATTTGGAAAACACTGCTTCTATGATCAAAACGCGTAACAATATAGTTCAGAAGCTATATGATTCAACATGGGATGCCTCAGCAGATATTCTTCCTACTTCTTCTCTAGCACTAGTCTCCTCTGTAGCGGATTATTTTGTCTGAATGAAAAGCTTTCACTCGCTTGAACCTAACCAATAAACTGGCTCCCAGTATTAAGCGAATTCAAAAAAGAGAGGCTGTGATAAGAGAACATACAAAAAATCACAAGAATATGCAACTGTCCATACACGAAAACATACTCAATCTCCGAAGAAAAGACTAAAATCTAGCCTTTGTTTAGAAGCTGAGCAAATTCTCCACCATTTACATGACAATATTAATCGTGGCACCTATGAAATAATCATATGCCGATTTCTTGAAAACCCTCCAATAACGTGAATCGTTATAGGATTATAACTGTGTTGTACCGAACCAGACAGAAGATTATTGATCATGTTAAATAGAATTCGCGCTGGTCGTGGTCGTTGTACAGACTGACTGTATAAATGGGATATAGCGAATGGCTCAATCTCCAGAATGTGACTATGAGCACCGCTCCTAACCAAACCATTGAACATATCACTACAGAGTGTGAACTGAGATCCTATCAAGATAGGTGGTATCACAACATGGGAGCTGAACCCTCAGCATTGGATTTGGAGTTTGGATATATTTTGGACTATATATTTTGGACGTTTTGGATATATTTGGATAAAGTTTGGACTTATTAGGTGCTTCTTTATGTACTATTTATATTTTATTGATTGTTTTCATATCTCATCAGACTACAAGAAAATAATAGTAGATGTAAAATTCGTTCCATGGAAGGAAGGAAAACAAGAAGGTTTAAAAAACGACTAAAAGAGAGGTAGAAGGCGAGAAGACACAAGAAAAATGATGAGCGGTTAACGGAAAATGTTAAGATACTTTTTTGGAATGTGGCAGGACTTAAGAGGAAACTGGAAAGCGATAACGGATCTATTATAATTTTTATCAAGAAATTTCTTATAATTGGATTAGTTGAGACCTGGATTCAGGAAAAAGAATGGGAGCTGGAAAGGAAAACTTACCAAAGAGCATAGATGGAAATTGCAGCCGGCACAGAAAGACTATAAGTATGGAAGAGAAAAGAAGGTAGTTTAACAGGAGTTAAAAGAAATATCAAGGAGTCAGAAAGAAGACTGGAAGAGGCAGAAGGCGTAGTGTGCAGCGAAGTAAAGATAAAGTTAGAAATGCAGAAGGAAAAGGTGGGCTGTATGGGTAAGGGAAAACCGTAAATTGGTGGGTGGATTTCTTAAATGGGTGAGTGGAAAGAGAATGGGAGGGAGATTTCACTTTTGTGGGGGCAGGGGGATTATCGACTATAGACCTGATAGTGGCAAATAACCTGGCAAGGCAGGAAATTAGAGAAATTGAGATTTAGAAGGGAGAATTGAGTAAATAAGTAGAGAGAACCTGTTTGCTCTTTTCATTAACCTAAAGGCGGCGTACGATTCAGTAGATCGAGGGAAGTTGGTAGAGTGCTTGGGAAAGAAGGGTATCTCAGAGAGTGTGATAAGGAATGTAAGCGAGTTGTATACCGAAACTGTCTTAATGCCCGCTCCACACTCTCGCGAAGTAGTACGGAGTTGAGCGAGGAACGAGAGTGTGGTCAGGTTACTCGGTCCGTCTTGTGCTTCCTCGCCTCGCCTTGGCTAACTTCGCTTCATGAAGCAGTTTTTCGTAACTGAGTCAAAGGGACACGAGGCGTGGGTACGAGGAAGGCAGAGTATCACGTCTACACTCTCGTGTTTACTCGTCCTTTCCTATATATTATACACACAAATAGTTGCAGCAGCAGCTACCACCGGTTCGGTGTCAGTCATGGTATTGAGGTCCTCGCGAAGTAAGGCGAGAGTGTAGATGCCTCCTCCGTTTAGTTCTTCGTCTCGAACAACTTCGGCGAGGATCCTCGCCGAAGTTACTCCGCGAGAGTGTGGAGCGGGCATAAGTTTACCGTAAATGGGTGTGAATCTGATTATTTTGAAGTAAGAAAGGGTCTGAGGCAGGGTCTGAGGCGTGGCTGAGATGAAAAGGTGTTGACGGATGGTCAAGGTGGAGGCGTGATTATAGGGAGAAGGAAAGTGTGGACCTTAGCTTACGCGGATGATGTGTAGTGTTTGCTAAATCCGCAGGAGAAATGAGGGAGTTGATTGAAATGTTAAGAGGTTATTTTCAAAAGAGAGAGCTAACTGTAAACGTGAGGAAAGCTAAATGGATGCGATTTAAAAGGGGGGTATAATTATAGAAAAGAGCGTTTTGAATGGCTAGGGAATGAAAATGAGTTTAGATATTTAGGATATGTGTTTTGAACCGGATGCAGAAATAGTGAGCATGCGGATTGTGTGTCCAAAAAAGCGTGGGTGGTTGCAGAACGTATGTGGAATGGGTGAAAATCTAGATTTGTAGGGAACTTTAGGGCGGCTGAGGTAATATGGAAAGTGTGTGTAAGAAGTGTTTTAGCATATGGTTCGGAAGTATGGAGGACTAGAGAAGACAAGATGGAGAGCGTTCAACAAAATTTCTACAAGAAATTTCTTAAGCTAGACAAGTTGACACTAGGCTACATAGTCCTGCAAGAGGTGAATGCCTAGGTCCTGCCTAAGGGGTGGCCGTTTTAGCTGCAAAGATGGTGGTAAAATATGAATGCAAGGTGAATGAAATGGGGGATGAAAGAATAACAAAAGAGGTATTTAGAATGGCGCATCGGGAGGGTGAAAGAGGGAAGAAAGGGAACGCGTAGGGAATGAATTAAAGGAAATTATATGAAAGAGGAGGGATATCTGGCGAGGGACTAAAAAAAAGGGGAAGGTGCAAACTGGGTGGAAATGATAGGTGAGCGATTAGTAGAGGTAGAATTACAAGAACGACAGAGCAAAATTGCCAGTAGTAGGTTTTGCAAAGAATACGCAATGATTCAGGTGCATGGTCGTTTACCAACCTATTTAAATACCAGTAAGGAGTCATACGCGCAGGTTTAGGTGTGGAAGTGAAGAGCGTGGTAGGAAATATTGGATGAGTGAAGATTGTTGGAAGTGTAGAGTATGTGAGACAGGAGAGGATAGATGGAAACATTAGATGGAAGAATATACAAGGAATGAATAGAAGGAACAAGTGAAAAGGCTAGGGCGAGAATGGAAAAAGTGTATGGATGAAAGGGGAAATGGTTTGGAATGGTTAAAGAGGGTGAAAAAGTGGAAAGAGCAAATAGGTACTAAGAAAGAACCTATTCCTTTAATGTGTAATTTGTAATATATGATGGCTCATATTCTATGTATTTATGTATGTAATAGCCAATAGAAGGTCACAAAATAAAACATTAAAAAATTTCTCATCTGATAACATGTCTAATTATATAAGCGTGACTGCATATATGCCATACGATAAATAAATAAATGTAGATATGCTTGCATTTTGAAGTAGTTTAGTTTTGATAGTTTTTATTTGGCATTATTCATATTACAAAAAAAATATAAAAACTTAATAAAAAAGGGGTAATAGCTCCTTAGCCATAGAACACCTGGTATAGAAATAAATAAATAAATATTTGGATTTATATCAAAAGAGTCAAACTCTATAATACTTGTTCATTTTTTTCAGTGAAGTTAAAATATCTTCAGCTATTTTCACCTTGTTTTCCATGTCATCTTCTAAGAAGAAAAAGTGTCCTCCATTCGCAAACAGTGTGGACTGAACAACGTTAGTAAACTTATCCCTATAGATCCAACTTGCTTGGAAAAACATTTCTTTTAAAAGTTTTGGACACGAAATTGGAACTCTCCTGCTAACCGGATGTCTAAAAATATTGAAAAAAAAAACAATTAAAAAAACGTGCTTATTGAACGAAAATAGTTTTTCTACATTTGAAATACAAATTTTTGTAATTGCATTTTTCTTAATTATAAATTTGTCCTTTCTCTCATTTGAAGAATAATATAAAAGTTAAATAAGCAAACTTACTGATAGAGCGTTTGTTTAATAAGATCCCCATACGATCTGGAACTACTTGTTGGTGACCCCGTGATCCAATACATCATAATCAAATCGATCAAGTCATCATAATTAAATGTTATCAATCCACTTTTAGTATAATTATTAATATCACTGCCAGTCATAATCACATTCAGTAAATGAGCAGCTAAGCCCGCTGGAGAATCATTTAAGCCAACATCTAAAAGGATATAGAAAATTATTTCCTTTGCATTTAATATTCGTTATAAAGTATTACTAAGTGCATCAGATTTTGTTGCTTGGTAGTGGAAATAACCTGCTTCCTTCCACAAAGCCCATAAACCCTCGAGAACAGAAGATTTAGACCTGTCCTGAAGATAGTTGTTAGGGATCAAACTTTCAATTCCATATTTAACCATAGATATTTTTCTGATCGATACACACAAAGTATTATAAAACCCAAGAACGTTTTCTGGGAATAGAATACTTATATCAGTGCCTATTAACGATCCCAAATCTTCCCCATAAATATAGAATTTCTTATAGTTTAAACGATCCATTAAAAGCTTGAACATTACAGCCATTTCCTTTGTGCCTAAACCTGGTTTTAAACTAGGTTCTGAGAAAATATAGCCCGGCAAAGAAGGGATTATTAAATCCAGTTCAAAATCTCTTTTTCCCCTAAGCAATGTAGGTATTACATCGTAGAATTGTCTGAACGACGACGGCCAACCATGAAGCATCAATAAGGGATAGGATTGTTTGGTGCCACTGGATTTAATATGTAGAAAGTGGATGTTTAAGCCTTGTATCGTTGTTTGGTAATGGGAATATCTGTTTAATATTTGTTCGCGTTTTCGCCATTGGTATTTGCTTGTCCAGTAGTTTAGAAAATTTTCTAAGATTTCTGATTGCAAGCCCAAGGCGCTGCCGGTGTTTTTCCAGGTTTCTTTTATTGGTCGCCTTTGGGTTAAACGATATTCTAAGTCCCATAATACCTAAAAATATTGAAGAATATCGATATTATCTTACAGTTTAAATAGAAAAACAATTAATTCATAGTTAATTAAAATTTCTTATAAGCAGAGATTTTTATATTTTAGTTTCAAATTGTTTATTTTGAATAATAAATTGTCCAATGGGTTGAAACATTTTTTTTGTAAATCAGGTAAAAAAAATTAAGAATGTGAGTTGAATGGGTAAATTTTTTAAATTATTAAAAATTTGCAATAAAAATATTTATTATTTTTAAGATAAAAATGAAATCAATCAATAGTTATTTACATTAGAGTGCGGAAACATTGATTTTACAATGCAACAGCTCGTCGAGGGAAACGAGCCCGAAGGGCGAGTTCCCCATTTGCTGGAGCATTGTAAAATCATTGTATAAGATTTTTTGGACGACAATTATTATTTAAGAAACAAATAGATTTAGATTAATTACAATATTGGAAATTATTCAATTTTTTAACGTTGGTACTCACAAACTTTGACATTTTTATTAATTCAAATTTATTAGGTACATAATATGTCATTTTTCCAAATGTCAGACGCACAGTAAAATTTAAAAAATCACTCTTATTTTCTACATTATTGTTTAGTATTGTAATTCTTGCGCGTGCGCCACCCCCTAAATGCATCATGTAGGGGTGGAACCCTAAGTCTGCTTAAGTTTCTTCGAGAAACTATTTTATTCAATTATTCACATTTTGGTCATATTAAGTAAAACATACAGTCCACTAATTATTAAAGGTTATGTAACATTGCATTTTTATTATATTAAAGATTCTAATATTAATCAACTATTTTAAATTTATTATTGACCCATACATTTGGTCCATTCGAACCGGATTGTAGTGAAATTATTATAAAAGGTATCAAAATTAAGTATTCATTGGTCCATACAAACCGCATTGTAGTGCAATTATTGTTATTAACAATTAAGTATTCATTGGTCCATACGAACCGTATCGTAACCATTGTGCAAGATTAATATTATATTTCTTAAATAAAAAAAAATATTGAACGTGAGTGCAAGCGAGAAAGAAGATAGAAGAAAAGAAATCCACGAAGAAACGTGCCACATCTGTAAGTCCGAACTACTTAAGCCGATATTCAAGGTTACACCCTATTTGTTTGGGACAGATCTGGTTAAAGACGCAAGTAAGTTTTCCTTTTTTCTAATCCCTTTACCTGTTTGTTCAAATACTGTTTCATAGTTTCCATTGTTCATTTTTATTTTTTAACATGGCAACTAACCAGTTGAAACAATTTATTATTAAAAGAAAGCAAATTAAAGCGGCACTCACAAGGTTTCTGAAGATTAGACTTGAAAAAGTTGAACACAACCTTTTTTCCGAATTTAATTTAATTCAATTAGAGATTGAAAACATTGGTGACGGAACAGATTTTTATGATGAAAAGGAAGAATTCGAAAATAAGTATTTTTATTGCGTGTCATTGGCACAAGAGATTATTCAGAAGGATTCACAATCGAATTCTAATAATTTACAAGCAAATTTATTTCAATCAACAAATAAAGATCGCCTGAGTAATTTGGGGAAAAATTTTGTTAAAAGCAATCAACTTCCAATAATAGCTTCAGATAAAATCTCAGAAGTTGTTGTAGCCAAGAAAAGAATATCGTTGTTGAATTCTAGTATTGATAGGAAGAATGAACAGGAAAGTTTTCAACTTGGTAGTATTATCAATGATAAAACGGTTATAAATAAATTAAAGTCAACTAGCAATTGCGAGAAAGAAAAGAGTAGTTTGTATGAAAAGTCTGGGAATAAAGTTGAAACTGCTGTTTGTAAAACGGAAAAGTCTGGAATTCAAAGTGGCAGTCGAGACAATATAATTCAAGATTTGGATATTGATATTGATAGTAGATTAGAAGTGCCATCTAGTATTAAAACAAACCATAATTTTAACTTTGTTGGTGTTGTTAAAAATCTTAAAAAATCGAAGAAGCAGGGTTTGACATTATTTGATGAGATTACAGGACATAAAATCGATGAGAAGCTTCAAAAGAGGTTTAAAAGACAAACAAGGTTAAATATGAAGTTAGAATGTACACAAGTTGAAGAAATTGATAAAGTTTTGATAAATTTTAAGAAAGAAATAGATGAAGAAAAACTGAAAACGGATAGTGTAGAAGCAAATGATTTGGGGAAAGAATTGGGACTTGATAAGAGTGATGATGAAGGAAAGCTAGTAATAGACGATCTTATATCAAGTGCTCAAACAACAGAAGATTCAATTAAAGTTCAATTAAAAAATAATATTAGCGTGATATTAGAAGGAGCGGGATTTGAATTAAGACAATGGTCCTCCAATAACAAACTTATTTTTAATGATTTTGATATTAAACGCGACTTCGACAAATATTATATAACTGATGATGAACTCAAAGACATTAGGTTTGATATGGGATTCTAATTCGGACACATTAAAATTTACATTAGATTTTATTAGTAGTGATCAGAGGGTTACAAAACGCTCAATATTGTCCACGGTAGCAAAAATATTTGACCCGTTAGGTTTAATAGGGCCAGTAATTATTAAAATAAAACTTATTTTACCACGTCTTTGGAAGGAACGGTTGGGATGGGATGAGTCCGTACCATTTAATATGTACGCCGATTGGAGACGTCTTATTAATACTTTTAAATTTTTGATAAACCTGGTTGTACCCAGACAAATAACAATTAGGGATTACGCTAAATTAGAGTTGCATGGATTTTGCGACGCCTCTGAGTATGGATGCTGCGTTTATATTCGCAGTAAAGACAGTTCGGGTAATATTATCAGCAGATTATTATGTGCAAAATCCAAGGTATCTCCTCCAAAAAACGATTACCATAGGTTGGAACTGTGTGGTGCAGTTTTGTTAGCAAATTTAATGGACAAGGTTTTGCAATCATTTTGCAAGAAAAGTTTGTAAAAATTTATTATTGGTGTGACTCAACAATTGTCTTATGGTGGTTACATTTAGAGCCACAAAATTTGCAAATATTTGTAGCGAATAGAGTTACACAAACACAAGGGTTAAGTGATATGTCAAATTGGCATCACGTCCGTTCAGTTGACAATCCAGCGGATATAATTTCTCGTGGTCTAAGTCCTGAAGAGCTGATGAACAATAATTTATGGTGGAAGGGCCGGAATTGGCTTCAGACAAATTCCTACTATTTAAGTAACGTAGAAGATGTTTCTATTATAAGTTGCTTACCAGGAACACGCAAGTCGTGCATGATAAGTGTAAGAAATAATTAATGTCTCGATTTAGAGACCAAATATTTCAGTTTTGTAAAATTACAAGGAGTTTTCGCGTATATGTTAAGGTTTATAGAACACGTTGGTAGAGATAGGTTAAGTAAATGTGCAGACGAATTAACGTTAGTTGAATGAAATAGTTCTACAAGAAAGTTGATTTCATTGATACAACAGAAATACTTTCAAAGGAAGATATTGATTTTGAAGGCTTCCAAACCTATAATGCCGAGTAGTAAAATTATTTATTTAAATCCATTTCTGGACAAACATGGTATTATGCAAGTAGGTGGTGGAATAGTAAAATCATTATTAAATTTAGACCAAAAACACCCTATTACTTTACCGTCAGGGAGTCAGTTAACCCGACTTATTGTAGAGCAAGAGCGTAAGAAAAATGTACATATTGGCGTAGAAGGCACATTAGCAAAATTTTGGCCAATTCATGGTCAAAAATGTGCTCGATTTATATTAAATTCGTATCCACCTTTAATAGGAGATTTATCCACATCGTCATTTTTAAATGCCTTTAACAGATTCTGCAGTAGAAGAGGAATTTGTAAATTGTTGCATTCCGATGATCGCACTAATTTTGTTGGTGCTAATAATGAATTAAGGCTGATTATTTGGTTGTTATCTGACACTATATTTTCTAATTATTTTAAGTCGAATGCCATTAATTGGAAGTTTATACCTTCGAGGTTCCCTCATTTGAATGGGCTTTGTGAGGCTGCTGTAAAGTCAGCAAAAAACATTTTTGAAAGGGTACTTGGAAATGCCTTTCTAACATATGAACACTTAACAACAGTATTTGTGCAAATAGAATCAATCCTCCATTCCCTAATACTCCCATTTCCAATGACCCTAATGATTTACTTGCGTTGACACCCGGACATTTGCTTATTGGTGATGCACTAAATTGTATACCGCAAGAGAACGTATTCCACGCCCCAGAAAAAACATTGAACCATTACCAGAGGTTAAATCAGATGATTCAGCATTTCTGGAAGAGATGGTCCACGGAATACATCAACACATTGCAGCAAAGAAGAAATTGGAGTAAGTCAAGATCCAATATTGAAGTTAATACTTTAGTATTATTAAGGAAGGAAGATACACCACCGAGATTGTGGCCTTTAGGCAGAATTGTGAAAGTGCATCCTGGTCATGACAATGTAGTGCGAGTGGTAACTGTAAAAACGGCATCTGGACTCTTTAAGAGGTCCGTAGTAAATTTGGTTATATTACCAGTAATTTAGTGTATATATTAGTTATTTCATTATTTTTAAGCATTTATTTTCTTGTATATTTATTATTCTTAGTCTAAGGCATTGTATATTTTAGTTCTTCATGTAATCTTTATATTAATATTGTTGAAAGGAATTCTTTCAAGGGGGTGTATGTGTAGTATTGTAATTCTTGCGCGTGCGCCACCACCTAAATGCATCATGTAGGGGTGGAACCCTAAGTCTGCTTAAGTTTCTTCGAGAAACTATTTTATTCATTTATTCACATTTTGGTCATATTAAGTAAAACATACAGTCCAATAATTATTAAAGGTTATGTAACATTGCATTTTTATTATATTAAAGATTCTAATATTAATCTAACTATTTTAAATTTATTATTGACCCATACAATTATCGTGACAAATATGGTGTAAAGTAGCGTTTTCTACATTAGATTTTATTGTCATATACTTAATTTATTTTGAAAGTGTCCCTGAAAGGTTAAAATTTACTGGTCACTTTACCGCATCGTAGCCGTACTTTGCAACATTGTACGTAAAAATCTAGTTTCGCTGGACGTATACACGATGTCAAGGCTAGCTTTACAATTCAGGAGGCCAAAAAAGTTTTTTAGAAACTAAAATTGAATTTAAAAATGGTTAGTTTGAATTAAAAAAAAAATTAAATCAAGATTTTTTTGTCGAGTTTTGTAGTAATTGTAAATAAAAAAATTATAAAATAAAATTAAAATTATTTATTAACTCTTAAAAAGAAAATGTTAAAAACATATTTTTATCGCATTTAATTGAATAAAACTATTAAAAAAAAATCGGTACTGTTTTTGTAAAAAAAAATAATTATTATTATCTAAATATTTTTGTAAAACACTCTTGAAAATTTCATTACTAATTTCATAATCTGTGAAATTAATTTTTTAATTCCTTAAGTATAAATATATTTATTATAAATTATAATTGAAAATATTTAACTTACATCTTCTGAAACATTAATCCTAAAATTCCGAATGGTTGTATCGTCAGATCTTTTCCCCCAGTGCTCATAGTGAATAATTGGTATATCAGGTTCTTCTACAATATAATCCACAAACATGCCAACACTAATTGCCAACAATAGGCCAATCAACACCAAAATCTTAGTGGAAGTCTTGTGGTTCGAATCATACATACTCATTTCTAAAACTAAACTAACACTCAAAGTCTATCAACTATCTTCTTATGTTTCCATCTCCACCCTGACTTCAAATACGAAAAGATAATTTATGTCAATTTTTAATTATGTTCAATAAATGCCTAATGAAAAATATAGAAACTCGTTTTATAAGCATAAATAATTATAGTGGACATGATTATACAATTTTTCTTATTTTTATAAAGTCTAATAATTTTATAAACACACATGTGCGTAGAAGTTACACTTTGTTGATGTCCTTGCAGTTTTATATTTATTGCTCATTTCTACCAAGTAATCGTCTATTTTTTTATTTTTATCGATCACTGCTTTAGTTTATAATAGTTATTTTTTCGTTTTTAACAAAATTGCAGCTTCACTGCCCATTTAACTACTGCGTGATTGAAAACGTAACGCATTTGACGCGTATAATTAATTAATAGGAATATTTTTATTATCAATGTAGCGCCAAATATGACCAACAATTTATTTAACATTATTTCGCGACAAAATTAGTAAATCAAAAGAAAAAAATGTTTATATTGGTAATTGATAATTGAGCCGTTTATTTTGAAAGTGACCTAACTCCATTTATGTTCGAATCGAAATATTAAATGGTTGCGTTGGATAAAATTTAAAAATATGGGTAACAGATAACATAGAATAATATTTTGGTGTTTCTATGGGTGTAAAATTTATCACCCCAATTAGCTTATTTAACGTTATTTAAGAAATAATATGTTTTTCATGGCTGTAAATGAACTTGGACCACTTTCAAAATCAATGAAATTACGTTTCCATTTTTTTTTAGAAAGTACAAGTCCATCCATACATAAAATAAATTTTCCTTGAAATAAAGATGAATGTATTAGTATATTACGTAACGAGAGTTGTAAGAAGCATATTACGTACGAGCGGAGCAGTTGAGTGCGTAATTCCGCGATTACGTAATTGCCTTACAACTCGAGTTATATACTATACTTTATCTACGACCACACTAATTTGTTTCTGTTTAATAAGAAAAATTTGTATGGTGTAACAAATTTCTTTCTTATTAGGTTTTGTTTATTTTATTATCATTATTTAACATTATAATAAACAAACAGTTGTATTTTCATATATTACTGTTACTCGATATTATTTACATTGAAGGAAATGAAAAGGAATACATTCTTAATGGTTACATACCTTATTATTTAGTACTTATTTGGGTTAAAGTGGAATTTGAACTGGGCTCATAGATGTAGGCAACCCAATGTACGCAATGTCAATTACCGTTAGTTTGAATTGTGGCACGAGGGGCGCTGAACGTATGAGCACGTAATAGCAGCTCTCAGCTAATCAACGAATCGTAAACCAAACGCACGTGTGTGTTATCAATCATAACATACATGTGTGTTATAATGTATAGGGGTGATAGGGGAGGGATGGGCAGTCGGGAGACATTGGCACCCCCTCGTAATTCCAATTTAATTGTAGTTTTTATTTTATCTTTAGGTTGGTAGTATATTTTGCTCACTGGTAACAACTCTGTTTATCCATATACTATTTGAGATTTCGTTCAATTGTCGCGTTCAAACGCTTTATAAGATTAGGTGATCGTCAATGTAAATATTTTGTTGTGGTTTCGCAGTTAATAAACGAAGAACCAGCGAAATGTATATGATTTTTTTTTAATTTTCTTTCTAATGTATATTTACTAACCTATAAATTAACCCGTAGGTCACGCCAAAATATCTAACAAAAAAACTTCAAGACAGAGTTAAGTTGAAAAAGTATGCAGAGGCAGCAATGGGCAGTTAATTTGAGGGAGGTTTGGCCATGCCCAATGCTCCGAACTTTAATTACCTGATTTAATTAAAATGTTAAAATTAATTAAAATTGCAGAAAATTTACGTTCGTATATAAAAGGGTAAGCGACCTGATATAACTGGCAAAAGACATGATATTAAGTGCCATGGAAGAAGTGGCAAAAGGTGGTAAGATAAAAAAACTGCTGATAAATATGATATCCATGATCAAACTTGCAACTTGCAAAAATCAACATTGTTGATTACGTTTGTGATTTATACACTGTTTAAGATTATTTTAACTTTTTATTTTTGGTTTATTTCATGGATATTGTGTGTTTTAAACACCATGCCCAAACCTCTCACAGGGGGTGCTTGAACCTCCCTACCATTGGGCACAATTGACATGTTTCAGAAATTCTTTTGTAACTTTGAAACTGATTAAAATTTGTAGACTGTTATTGGCAATCTTGCCAAATATTATGTGAATAAGTGCCCATCAGACCTATTATGTGAATAAGTGCCCATCTCTCCCTTACCTCCCCTATACATAGTCTACGAACTGTACAATAACGGGCATTTACAATAGTGGTCGTAGATAAACACTTTCATCTTGAAAAATCAAGAATGATAAATAACAGTTGTTAAATAATTTTTTCATTAATATTAATATTGTTTTACTAATTATTATTCAGTCTTCTCCAGTATGTGTATTCTGGAGGGATATAAAATAATTATTGTGGGCAGGTGGTATACCAAAATTCTTTGTATTTGAGGTTTGTGAGTGGTCTCGTATTTTTTTGTAGTTTTTAGGGTTCCGTACCGAAAACGGAACCCTTATAGGATCACTTTGTTGTCCATCTGTCTGTCTGTCTGTCTGTCTGTCTGTTTGTCTGTCAAGACCATTTTTATCAGGAACGCGTAGAGGTAACAAGTTGAAATTTGTATCAAATACTCGGGTCTGCGGTATCTTTCAGCTGTGAGAAAATCAAAGTTTTAAGTCAACGCGATCAAAAGATATGACCGTTTATGTCGCATGTTTTGTGATTTCACAATCGAATCAAAACCTATAGGGTACTTCCCGTTGACCTAGAATCATTAAATTTTTCAAGAAGCTGTGTCTTACAACACATGTAAAGGGAAAAATCTGAAAACTGTAAATATGTAGTTTAATTACAAGAAAAATGCGAATTTACTATTAGAAACTTATGAAAATACACTAATGTGTATGTAAGTACTAATAAAGTGTACTAATAAAGTATGTGTTGGCACCAAGCTGTTATTCGTTATGCATTTCATCACGTACGCTTTATATACATAATATATAAAGGGTATATATTATGTCTAAATTTTGCTTGTTTATAACCGACATGCGACATACTCAAGTCCCGTAACATCCTGTATATATTATATTTCATCTAATTTTTCTTTATAATCTACATATACTTAAATCACGTACGCCCTATATTTTTTGGTAGTCAATTGCCCAAAAGCAGTCAATTGAACAACTGAATGTTAAGAGTATCGAAATAGATCTAGAAATAGTTAATATATTAGTTTATATTAGATCTAGAAATAGTTAAATCTTAATATAAGTTAGTGAATAAGTGTAATACTAAAATAAAGTTTTCTTTTTATAAGTTTAAAAATATTCGCGTTATTTACAAAAAAATACCCTGTATACCTTTATACAGGGTATATAGGTATACAGGCAAAATTGAACGGTAAAAACAAATAGTAAAGTTCCAGAACCCCTAAACACTCATAGTAAATGGGGGATGTATGGTAATAAAATATAGGGTAGAATTCCATCGTACGACAGCGACATCTTGAGGTTATGCTTGCAGCGGTACTAAGATGGTCGTCATTTCAGGAGGGCCACTTGTCAAGTTAACTGAATGTGCTTGCTACGTCCTCCACAAAGAAAAATATACCTTACGTACAAGTTTGTACGGAACCCTCGGTGCGCGAGTCACACAACACAACTCGCACTTGGTCGGTTGTTTTATTTTCACATTGAAATTCATATTCGAAGATTCATAAGTTTTCTCTTGGGATATTTTAATATATTCTAATTCTCATACAGTTTTTTTGCAATTTAATTTGTTATAAACAAATTATTAACGAATTACTGAAAATTCCAATGGTATATCAAGAAGCCCATATGAATCCATTAGCAAATCGTAACTGAAATTTGAAATTAAATTGTTTATAATAAACTGATTGCACATTAATAATTCAACTGTTACTTTAATAATTAAACACAAAGCTTACGAGATCACATAAACTTTAATTGCATATTTACCATATCGGTTTGAAACTCTCTCAATGGGACTTACGCCACTTTAAAAATAAACTTTTTCATCACTTCATTAACAAAGCAAATTTTTGTTACAAAATCTTAATGATTTTAAATGTCTAGTCCTTTTTGCTACTACCTTGTCTTATGTGATCTATTTTTGTTATTTTATTTGCTAGTCTGTTGTAGTTTTGTTAAGATAGTCTAGTCTTAGTTTTCACGGTAAAAATATTTCTCTATGTAGCGTAATTAGATATCTAAATTTCTCAAATCAATATTAACTTGGTATTTAAGACAAAGGAGAAAACAGCATCCTACGTCGTAAATAATGGTTTTAGTGGAGAGCCAGAAGGAAAACTGGAATGGATCTCTAATGAAATATTCAATCACTAATTAATTATAACGTTTGCTGAAGTTCATACAAATATCGCTGATTGTGCAAATTGGCTGAACTAATTTCACTGAAACGCTAATTCATTATAGCACGTATCAAACCTCATACTATTATTTTATAGTCATCTACAAATATATTCAAAATTGGCAACAAAATGATATTAATTTTCGAATGAATATTGATTAATCAATATTCACTTAATATTTGGAATATTGGCGAAACATCTAAATACAATAATTTAATAATATAAATATAAACGTTTATAACAAAAAAATGTGAATTTTATTTCTTATCGAGAATAAAATGTAAAAACAAATTTTATTTTTATTTAATGATAATGATATAATAGGTGGGGCATTGAAAACGAAACGGAGGGATTTTCGAATAGTTAAAGATGCATTCTCAAGAAACGCTCGGACATGTCAACTTTGTTTGGGTGGGGACTCCTTTTACAAGAAAATTTGTACCCAAGTCCCTTGCGCTGGGACCACAGTCCCGAAAATTTTAAATGGCACGGTGGGGACGGTGGGGCACAAGTGATACCTCATTTGAAAGCCCGTTTAGCCCTGAATACTAAATCTGTCGATTTGTTTTCGAGATTATTAAATTTCAAGTTATGAAGGCGTTTTTCGTTTATGTCGTTGAAGAGAAGTTCAATTGTTCAATCTGTTCTTACTGGGAAAAGTTGTTGAAAAAAACATCATCATTCAATCATCAGAAGAGATGTTTATTAGTCCAGAAAATACTTAAATTGTTTCTTTTTAAGACATGTACACATGTTTTTCCATTAAGCAGTGGATTTTGTTCTGTTATCGGAATATTACAGGTAAGCAGTGGATTTTGTACTGTTATCGGAATATTACAGATAATTTTTTATTCTACTTTTTATTGTAGATTGTAGATTTCTTACCACCTAAAAGATCCCATTCGATCTTCATTTAAGCTGCTTTTTGAATTTTCGTGTATCAAAATAAACATTGGTTTTGTAAAAATAGTTCAATCAATTGCGGAGAGGATCGAAATGATCGATTATTTTTCAAAAATGGTGAGAAAGGCAATCGTACGGCAGACTTATTTAATCAAGAGCATCCCGATAAACACGTAAGCAGAAAATACGTGTTGGAGTTGGTCACGAAATTTCAAGAAACAGGTCCAGTAGCCAATATAAAACGGTACCCTCAATGTGAACTCCCGGCAAGAAATGAGGCTACTGAGGTTTGAAGTTGGAACAAACCCAACTCTGAGTACGAGGAAATTGGCCACTTTAACCAACATCCCTAGAACAATTATTCGTTGGATCCTAAAACAACATAAATTTCATCCATATAAAATTAATACATGAACTGAATGATGAAGATTGCGATAGACGACAGAAGTTTTGCGAAGTGATGACTGAAAGAATAGGAATGCGAATTTTCTTTTTAACATTTGTTTTTCTGACGACTGTACATTTTTCCTAAACTCTACTGTTAATCGCCATAACTGTCGATTTTGGTCGGACGTGAATCCATGGATGTTCCACAAATCCATTCTCACAATCCATTAAAACTAAATGTCTGGGCTGGTATTTTTGGAGACCACATTATTGGTCCCATTTTTCTTGCTGGTAATTTGACGGGTGAACGTTGCCTGGAAGTGTTGGAAGATGTTGCCCACCCATTGCTTGTATATATATCGTTGAAAATGATGATCGTTATTTAGAACCATTTGACTTTTCAACAAGATGAACCTCAAGAGTTTTCCCGGGACAATTGATTGGACAAATATTTATAATATAATTATTAAACAAATATTTATAATATAATATCTGGACCATTCCAGAGCACCGAATGGCCGGCCCGCTCACCTGATTTAAGTCCTCAGCATTTTTTCTTGTGGGGTCATCTAAAGAGTAGAATTTATTCAACATGACCAGAGTCTCTGGAAGAGTTACGTCTACGCATTATTGAAGAATGCCGTCAAATTACTCCACAGATCCTCCAAAATGTAAGAGAACGTTTCGAGCGGAATTAGTATTTTTGTATGGAAGTTGGTGGTGCACGATTTGAGCATTTGTTAAACTAATAAAAATCTTTTCTGGCGTTGAATAGTGTGTTTTCTCCATTGTTAACGATACGACATCATAACGACACGAAAAACGCGTTCATAACTTGAAATTAAATAATCTCGACAACAAATCGATAAATTTTGAAAATGTTAACCGCTTAGTATCCAGGGCAAAAAAAGCTTTCAAATGAGGTATCACTTACCCCACCGTGCCATTTAAAATTTTAGTGGTTGTGGTCCCAGCGCGAAGGGGTTATGTGATTTGATTACAAATTTTCTTGTAAAAGGTGTCCCGCTCACAAACAAAGTTGATGTGTCCGAACGTTTTTTGAGAAACCATCTTTAACTACCCGAAAATCTGTCTGTTTCGTTTTCAATGGCCCACCTGGTATGTATACAATTTGATAGCTTAATATATATATATATATATATATATATATATATATATATATATATATATATATATATATATATACACTGCCGAGCATAAAATTAGGGTTACTTCATAATTTGAAGATATTTTAATTTTTTTTAGTTTTTTACGTGTTTTTTCGGTTGTAACAGTTTACTAACTGATCGCTTGAATAAAAGAAAATTTTCTTCTTCAAAGTTTATTGAAAGTAATGAAAATGAACAATTTTAATTTTATGTGCGAAGTAATGAAAATGAACAAGTTTACTTTGATATGTTTTTGTTGAAACAAAAGAAAGGACAGCATAGCATTTGTTTCTGTTGTGTTATCTGTCTGTTGTAAATTGTTGTCATTGTTAGTGTTTTGCAATGAGCATAAATCCCGTTGTTGCGGCGAAAATTATTGCGGCTTTAGAAGACGATCGCGGTCAGCGCGAACTGCGAGAAACGTTGGTGTAAGTCGCTCGAGTGTGCAACGAGAATGGCGGCGGTTCGAGGAGACAGGTCTGCTCACTGGAGGACCTTATTCAGGCCGAGGCAAAACTCCAACAGCTAGGGATGACCGCTATCTCCTTTCTAGTGCTTTGAGAAACCGAACGGTTACGGCAGTTTCCCTTCGAAATCATCTGCAAGAAGTGAGAAATGTAAACATAAGTGAGTGGGCAGTTAGGAGACGACTCTATGCTGCTGGATTATCTTCTCGAACTAGAGCTACTGGACCGCCGCTTTCCCGTGCACACCGGATTGCGAGGTTGAATTTTGCACGAGAACACTTGACTTGACAATAGCGGATTGGAGACGCGTATTGTTTTTCGATGAACCGCGATTCTGTCTTACGGGCTCAGATAGACATGTAAGAGTGTGGTGACGACAAGGCGAGAGATATGCTCAAGCGTGTATTGCCGAGCGACTATATACCTATATGCCGAGCGTATAGGGAGGCATATCTTTTGACACTCGCACGGAGTTAGTCTTTATCGAGAATGGGACGTTGACTGCGCATAGGTATCTGACGAGGTTCTAGAAGATCATGTTTTACCATCCATGGTTATTCTTGGAGACGACGCAACATTTATGCATGATAACGCACGGCCCCACACTGCTCGGATAGTTACTGAGCATCTTGACGAGTGTAAAATCACGCGATTTGTTTGGACAGCTAGCAGTCCAGGTTGAAATCCAATTGACCATATTTGGTATGAGATGGGTAAACATTTACGGAGACATGTGCCGGCCCCCAGAAATTCTAGAGGACTTAAATTTCTGCGACAAACTGGTGCAAGAATGGGACAATCTTCCCCAGAACGTGATCCAAAATCTGATCCAGAGCATGACACGTTGTTTGCAAGCTGTTGTCACTGCCAGAGAAGGGAATACTCACTACTGAACTCTTTAAACTTTCTTTTGTTTCAACAAAAGCATATCAGTGTAAAGTTGTTCATTTTCATTACTTAGCATATCAAATTAAAATTATTCATTTCCATCACTTTCAATAAACTTTGAACAACAAAAATCTTTTGCTTTATTCAAGCAATCAATTAGTAAACTGTTACAACCGAAAAAAACAAGTAAAAAACAAAAAATTTCTAAAATAACGGAGTTAATCAAATTATGGAGTGACCCTAATTTTATGCTCGGCAGTGTATATACAGGGTTATTATAATGTAATGCACAAAATTCATAAAACGCACTATGTTCATTTTTGAAAAAAATGCAAAAACACGTCAAACAGTTTATTTTATTCCGCGTCTTTTAACATAAGTAAAAAAAATAAAACGTCAAATTTGTCAAAGTTGTGACGTCATCAATATTTTTTTTTAATAGGAAGCTAGTTTTTTTTTACATTATTTGATAAAGTTTGTTTTTCTGCATTATAAAAGAATAATTGAAATAGGGGTCACATAAGAAAAAAAAAGAGAAAATTATTAAAAAACGAAATAAACCTAATTTTAGTAATAACTTTTTAATTAACTAAACAGTCCATTAAACCAAAACTATTTCTTACAGAAGTATTCAAACTGTGTCCCGTTCACTATTTGACATAGGCCAAGACGATGGTAGACCTGATTTACAATTGAGTTTTCGATCATCTGCGGAGTTATACGAGTTTTTTCATATCTAATTCGTTCTATTAAGTCTTCTAAATTGCCTGGTCGGTTATGTCATGTGTCCTTTGCTTTTCGAAGGTCATTGAGCTTTCCGCTCAGCTGTTCCGTCGCCTTGTTGTTTGTCCCTGTTTTTTTTTCGTGTCGGTTTGTTTGTCGGTTTGCTTGTTTGTCGGTTTGTTTGTTGTTCTGTTGTGTTCCACTAACGACCGGTTTTCTTTTCTTTCTTTTTTTTTGTTTTTTTTTTTGTTCTGTTTTTTTTCTGTTTTTTTTGTTCTGTTTTTTTTTGTTCTGTTTTTTTTGTTCTGTTTTTTTTTCCCCTTCCTTTTTCTTTTTCTTTTCTTCTTCTCGTTGTTGGTCCTTGGTTCGTCCTGATGTTGGTTCCTGGTTCACCCTCCTGGTGGTTCCTGGTTAGTCCTTCGTCCTCGTGGTGGTTCCTTGTTCGTCCTCGTGGTGGTTGCTGTGTCTCTCGGGTTTGTTCTTGTTGTTCCTGCCTCTTTTTGTTCCTGGGTACTCCGCTGGGTTCGGGGATGTGGGCTTGGGCTTTCCTGTGAAAAAGAAACATCAGAGATTACTTATGTTGTTGAGGTTTTGGATGTTTCCATTTGACGTTGATGTTGTAGTTTGCTGCGTTGTTGATTGTTGGGTTATCATGTGTTTTCATGCGTTCGAAGCTTTTCGATGTGTTGCTTGATTGTCTCCATGTTTAGATCGCTGTGCAGCTGCTCATTGGTCATGTACCATGGCGAATCTGTTATTTCTCTCAGAGTTTTGTTCTGGATGATTTGAAGTTTGTAGATTTTCCGTTCTTTGGATTGTATCCAGCACGTCGATGAGTACGTCATTGTCGGCCGTATGATGGACTTGTAGATTTGTAGTTTGTTCCTTATGTTCAGCTTGCTTTTCCTGTTCAAGAGCGGGTAGTGGTAGCCTTTAATTTGTATTGCTTTTTTCCCTGTCTGATCGATGCGTTCTGAAAATATAAGAGCTTTATCTAGGATTACGCCTAGATATTTAATTCGGTTTTGCCATTTTATGTCCGTGTTGTTGATTTTCAAGCAGCTACTGGGTTCGTGCTTAATTTTTTTCTTCGTGAAGATAATTGCCTGCGTTTTTTCTGCGTTTAGTTTAATCCTCCGGGTGTTACACCAGTCGTTGGTCCTTTCCAGGTGATTTTGTAGTCGTTTTATTATGGCCTCGCTCGAGAATCCTCTTGTGAAAATTGCCGTGTCATCTGCATATAGCGCAATTTCTGTGTCCTTTAGTTTTGGGATGTCTGCGGTGTAGATGCTGTAAAGAAGGGGGCCCAGGACAGATCCTTGTGGGACACCGGCTGTCATTGTCTGTGTTGAGGAGATGCTGTCGTTTATTTTTACTTGGAACGTTCTGTTACAGATAAAGGACGTCACTAGTCTGATCATTGCTGTTGGGATTTTAAATTAGTGCAGTTTGTATATTAAACCTACGTGCCATACCTTGTCGAAAGCCTTAGAGACGTCCAGAAAGACGGCTCCCGTAACCTAACCCTTTGTTGAAAGCGTCGATTATTGCTTCTGTTATTCTTGTCGTCTGATGGGTAGTAGAGTGCTCTGATAGGTAGTAGAGGTAGTAGAGTAGAGTCCTGAAGCCGTATTGTTCGTCGGGTAGAATACGTTTGTCTTCAGTTATTTCTGTCAGTCTTTTGTGACTTACTTTTTCTGTGATTTTACTGAGACCTGTCAGCAGACTTATTGGTCTATAACTGGAGGTGAGGTTTCGAGGTTTATTCGGGATTAGAATCGTTGTTGCGTGTTTTCATTGGGTCGGAAACACTCCAAGTTTCAGTGCGGCGTTTATGATTTGTGTTATTCTGTCTATTGCGTTCGGTGTTAGGTTTTTTAGCGCGGCGTTGTTGATGTTATCGCATCCTGGTGCTTTCTTGGTTTTTAAGTTTTTAATTATTCCTTTTATTTCCTCGGGTGTTGTTTCCTCTATTTCCGTGTTTTCTACACTGCTGTTTATAGTACACTCAGTACGGTTTCGTGTATTTTTTGCCTTTTGCAGAGTGGGTGTGTGCCGGCGTTCGGTTTAAATTGTTGTGCAAGCGCCTTTGCGAATTCTTCCGTTTTCTTCTCGTCCGTGCTTGCTAAAGTGTCGTTTGTTGTTTTCGGTGGCGGAATCGTTCTCCTCTCCTTGTTTCTCAGATTCTTGGCTAATTTCAACGGTTCCTCTATTGTTTCGTTGATGCGTTCTAGTTTGTCTTCCCATTCGGCGTTATACTGTTCGCGCAGTGCCGCTTTCAGTTGGTTTGTCAGTCTGTTTAAGACGTACTTGTCGTTTCGAATTCCTCCGTTTTCTCCTCGTCCGTGCTTGCTACAGTGTCGTTTGTTGTTTTCAGTGGCGGAATCGTTCTCCTCTCCTTGTTTCTCAGATTCTTGGCTAATTTCCACGGTTCCTCTATTGTTTCGTTGATGCGTTCTAGTTTGTCTTCCCATTCGGCGTTGTGCTGTTCGCGCAGTGCCGCTTTCAGTTGGTTTGTCAGTCTGTTTTAGACGTTCTTGTCCGTCGGTGCCAGCGTCTGTTGGAATACTTTGTTAGCTTTGCGCTTTTCTCTTAGTAGGTTTCTGATTTCCTGTGGGAGGGCGGTTGTCGTGTTGGTTGTCCGTTTCCTTGTGGCGGCCTCGAGTGCTGCTTTTATTTCGTTTTCTATCGTTCGCTGAACTCCTGGAAAGTGTGTTGGTTCGTTCGGTGCAATTACTTGTAACTTTCGGTTTTCCGTGTACCTTAGTAATTGTCGGCCCTTGGTGTTTGTCACTTTGCAATTCCCCATTGCGAGTTCTTTGCGTTGTAGTCTCCTGCGGCTATGGTACCTATATTTCTGTCGTTTAATATTTTATAATATTTTGTCCAGGTAGTCGGCTATGGGTCCGTTTGTTGTCTGTACTTCTACTCCTACCGTTTCCGTGTCCGTGGTTGTTTCTACTTCGGGCAGTTCGTGGTGTTTTATGTTTCTTTTGTTGACGATGGCGATTCCACCTCCAGCTTTCTCGCTTCTGTCTTTTCTATAGACTTGGTAGTTTGCTATGTTCAGTTGGTTGCAACGTCTGAGGTGCGTCTCGTTCATCAGGGCCACGTCGACGCTGTGTTCGTTTAGGTGTGCTACTAGTTCCTGTTTCTTGTTTTGTATTCCGTTTGTGTTCCAGAATGTGAGTTTCAGATTGTCTCTAGTTCTTCTAGTGGTCATTTTTGAGTGTGAGCAAGATGGTTGTGATTCTTCTAGTGAACTTTTCTGTTTCCTCTTTGCTGTGTCCCATTTCGGCAAAATCGAGCATCATTTCCGTCAATTCAGATCTGATTACTACGTTGCTATTCCTTTTGTTTCGGCTTGTTGAAGGTTTTGTCTACGGGTTGGGTTTGTTGTTTGTTCTTACCGGTTTCGGTATTTGGCTGGTTGTCGGTGTTTGGGCTGTTTGTCTCGGTGGGGGCTTTGGTCTCGTTTCCTGTTGTCGTTGTTCTGCTTATCTAGCTATTTCCGGTCCCGCCGGGCAGTTTCTCCAGATTGAGGTGTGTTCGCCTCCGCAGTTTGCGCATTTCGGTGGCAGTGTTAGTGGTTTCTCGCACAGGTGCGTGCTGTGGTTCTGTCCGCATTTCATGCATTTGTATTCGGCGTTGCAGTGCCTCTGCACGTGGCCGAACAGCTGGCATCGGTGGCATTGTACGGTTTACCCTCGTGTTTTCAATGGTTCCATTTTCACGCACAATCCATAGAACCGATCCATTTGGTAAATAGATTTATACTCTTTCCCAATTTCGATTAGGACCATTTGGATTGGCGTGGCTTCTCTTCCTTTCATCCTGGTCACTTTTATGGCCGGGTATCCGTTGTCGTTTAGGCTCTCTTTGATTTCCTCCTCGACCTTCAGGTTCCTTTCCGTGCTCAGTTGGTGGGTGTGAAATTCGTAGTCGTCTTCTTTCATCAACTTGTACATGTTCCGGTAGTCCGTTATGGTTTGGGGCTGAGGCTGGGCTTGGTTCCTTCTTATCCCGTCCCTGATAGACGTTGCACTGGTATAGTTGATGTTGTTTCTGTTTAGCTTCTTTGAAAGCCCTGCCCATTTGTCCTTGTTTCGTAGCACGATGGGAGTTTTGTTGTTGACGTTGTTTTCGGTGGGGGTTTCGGTCTCAGTGACTTCGTCGTCGTCGTAGTCGTCGTCACTGTTCCTTGTATTAAGGCATGCGTAACTGTTCATACTCACCTGCGGTCCTCGCAGGCTTGACGTGGTTGGGCTAGTCAGCTTTGCGGTTTTCTTGGGAAACCGGAAGGTTTCCTCGCCCTCCGGATCGGTTTTGCGCTTGGGTTCGGCTTCGGTGGTGCTGTCCGTGTCCATCGGTGTGGGTTTCCTCCTCGGGGCGGCTTCGGTGGCTCTCCTCGGGGCGGCTTCAGTGGTTCTCTTCGGTTCAGCGTCGTTGGTCCTCTCGGCGGCGGTCGTTCTGATCGCGGCGGTGTCCTGGGGTTGTTCGGCGGCGGTGGTCTTCTTCTTCCTGTTCAGGAAGTGATTGAGCAGGCTGTCAAACCCCTATTTGCTGATGGAGTCCAGGAAGCCGAAGTCCTTGAATTCCTTGGCGGCGGCGGTTCCGTTGGAGCTGGTATTGTTCATGATTGGATTCATGTCTCCATTTTGGTTTTTTTTTTAATTATTTTGTCAGAATAATTGCTAATTTTAACGTCTGCTTCGTACGAAGTTCGGTTAAGCTATGCCTGGTCGGTTAACTTAGACCCGACTTTTTAAATGTCCCCACAGAAAAAATCAAGGGGGGTAAGATCAGGTGAGCTACGTGGCCACTGCATTGGTCCACGTCTTCCAATCCACCTTCCTTAAAACTGGTTATCCAGAAACCTTCGAACATTAAGACCATAATGTGGTGGTGCACCATCTTGTTGGAACCAAATACTGGGATCCAAGTTTTCCCTATTATTTGGATCCGGAAATGTCACAATTAGGTCCGGAAGCATTGCCATACGAAAGCGTTCCAAATATTGCTCAGCTGTTAAATTCTCGCGAAAGAAATAAGGACCAATACATCTTTCCCTGACGATTCCTACCCAAAAAATTTTTTTGGGGGCGCTGGGTGTGTTTTGTCTGAATCCAGTGGGTACTGACACTGACAAACAGTTGTTTTATTAAAACAATTGAAAAAATTGATAAATACAGATGTTCTTACTAAGTAACTTTAAGGTTTAATTCTTTTAATATTTAGTTTTTTTCATAAATTCAAAATCAAGTTTATTTTGTTTTTTTATTAATTCTCTGATTTTTTTCTTATATGACCCCCACTTTAATTATTTTTTTTAAATGCAGAAAAACAAGCCTTATCAAATAATATAAAAAAAAATTGCTTCCTATTTAAAAAAATATATTGATGACGTCATAACTTTGACAAATATGACGTTTTATTTTTTTGACTTATGTTAAAAGACGCGGAATGCAATAAACTGTTCGACGTGTTTTGCATTTTTTTCAAAAATGTGCGTTTTATGAATTTTGTACATTACTTTATCATAACCCTGTATAATGACTTAGTATTATTATTTTAATTTTATATTATCGAGCATGAACAGTCTTTTGAAGAAGAATTCCACCGACTGCAACCATAATCTGCACTAAAGACAGCACTCGGATTCGTTGGGCTGCCATTCAGAAGATAATGCCGGATCGGAGCGTCTTGAAACTCAACTGTCGGAAAACTGTTAATACTATCATAACTGTTCGAAAAACATCAAAGGATTAAAACTAAACAAATCTCATTCTTCTCGGCACACAATGTTAACTCCTTGCGCCAAACTGGAAATTTAAAAATTGTCACTGACATCATGAAGAAACAGAAAATTGTAATCATGGCTCTTCAAGAAATCAGAAACAGTGATCAAAACCCTATGGAATCAAAGGGATACCGACTTCATAAAGGAATCCCTGGAAAAAAAAGTCATGAAAAACTGTCCACAATTAGGGAATGGATTTCTTATAGATCTCAAAATTATCGACTCTATCATAGAATTTTAATCTCAGTCCCAGAGACTTGCAACTCAAACAACTAACTTTGAAATCTGCAAATAAGACATACACAATTATCAATGCATATGCTCTCACCAATCAGAAAAATAATACTCTGAAAGAAAAGAAGAAACACAGAAATTTTGGGATCTTCAGGATCAAGTCTTAATCAACATTCCTCCACCAAACATAAAATTATCCTCGGCGACGTGGACAGTGCTCCTTGACAATGCTCAACTGGGGCAAGAAAGAAGATATAGAGAGATATCATTGGAAAATGGCAAGCACATAAATGGACCAACAAAAATGGCCAAAGGTTAATTGAAACTTGCAGAAACCATAACCTGGTCTCAAAATCAATATGTTCTAAAAGAAAACCTCACAAATTAATAACCTGGGAAGACCCTGATTTCCGAAAGGTGAATGCCGACTGGAGCATGTATGCATGGACAAATTTCACCATCGTGAAATCTGCTATATCAAAGTTTTAAGGGGTGAAGACTCAGGGTCAGACCACTATATTGTGAAAATCAAAATAGAATTATCACCAAAGGTAAAGAAAAGATCCCAGAAAAAAACTAGAATAAAATTCGACCCTGCTATCTTAACAAAAAAATGAGGAATATAATAGGAAATCAGGTGAAGGATCTATCAACTCTAATACGCTAGAAGAATTAACCACCAAATTAAAATCAATAGCAGAAGAGTTGGCTCCAATAAATCCCAGGAAAAACATGAATGGTGGAATGAAGAATGTGACCGGGCATTATAAAGAAGACGCCAAGTTTGGATAAAGCTTCAAGCCCAAAAGTCTGAAAAATCACACCTAGAACTAATTAAGCAAAGAAAGTAAATCGCAAACATCTTAAAAATACCCTAGAGAAGATAGAAGAGAACTTCCAGAAGAAACAGTCAAGAGATTATTAGAAAGCTTTTGGAAGATATCTTAAAAAGTATGAGTCCCTAACATTGATGTTGAGGGCTGAGAGATAAGTCAGCAAAGTTGGCGCATAGTAATCAAGAAAATGCAGAGATCTTTGCAGAGACTTTCAACAAACTTTTAAATCGTGATGACCCCCTGGAAACATTTCAAGTAGACACTGAAACACCTATTTTAACCGCCCCAGATCTAATAGATCCTCCAACTATCAATGAAGTAAAGGTCGAAGTTCAGGAACTAAAAAATTACAAGGCGTGTGGTGAAGACCATGTATTTGCAGAAATCTGGAAGAATGCTGGAAATCCTGCGGTCATAAATCTCCACCAACATCTAATTGAAATGTGGATCACAGAGAAAATTCCAGAGCACTGGACCTCATGAATAATCCATCCATTATTTAAAAAAGGAGATAGAACCAACTCAGATAATTACAGAGGAATAACCCTTTTGAGCTGCACATACAAAATTTTCTCCCGCATAATTTACAATAGGATCAAAAATATTCTGGAATCACAACTTGGAGAATATCAAGGAGGATTTCGACCATACAGAAACTGCTCAGACCAAATTCTTAGCATGAAACTATTAATAGAGTATTACAATTATAGAAGCAAACATTTATTCATCTCACTCGCAGATTTAAAAAAAATCATATGATAGTATTAATAGACTGGTTGCGACAGTTACTACGTGGTAATTCATACTTACATTGAATTGAAAAATTCACTATGTTTTAGAAATATATGACAGGATTCATAGACCCACAGTTCTAAAAATCCTTAGATAATATGGTCTCCATCCCTCATTCTCCAGTCTCCTCAGACTCATTCAGCTAACTTTAACTAACACAAATTCAAAGGTCAAGTTCAGAGGAGAAATGTCAAAAGCTTTTACAATAAAAACAGCACTTAGGCAAGGTGTTGTATTGTCCCCTTTGTCTTTCAATGTGACCCTCGATTACATCATGACAATCTGGCAAAAAGAAAATCCATGTTAAATCAAAATTGAAGCAAAACCTTCAATAAGAGCAAACTGTTTTGGGTTTGCTGACAATTTAGCTCTCGTAGCTCTTGACATTGAAGAAGTTTAAAGCTTAAAAAAATCGCTTCAAAAATAGAGTTACAAATATCCTATAAGAAAATTGAAATCATGCCTATAAAACCTTTTTGCATATATAAAATCTTCATAAATGATAAAGCAATTAATATAGTTTTACAAATTAAGTATTTTGGAGAAATCATTTTGCACAACAAGGGTGAGAAAGCAACATGGATAAATAGAACCAACAAAATGAAAAGAGCACAATTTCTAGCCTGCTCAACATATAATAAGAAATGCATGTCAATAGACACAACATTACAAAATTGTAACTCTCCCGGAAGCAACTTATGCTTGTGAAACTCTGTTGCAAATTAAAGATGAAAGAAGAACCGGTCAACTCCTCAAGACTGAACGAAGAATTATCAGAACAAGCATCAATAAAAAAAAAACAGGTTGATGGGGTCTGGAGAATCCTGCCTAATGAAATTGTCTATCGCGAGATTGACAATCACCAGCACAATGAAGAAGAAAGTTATCTCATATTTCTTGCAAGTCTCTGAAAGAAGACAGGATTACAGTGGGTCAAAGAAATCAGCAAGATCTTGAAGCAGTGGAACTCAAAATTACTGATGCAGAGAACCAAAATAAAATTAACACCCTCCTTAAGAATCAAAAATTTTCAGCAGAAATGACACACCGAAGACCGGTAGAGATTTCAGACCAAGAAAATTTCGGAACGAATGAATATAGTACTGGGCTGATCGTAGGAAGCAAGTAGTCTTCAAAGAGAAAGTGAACATGGAATGACTCAAGTGGTCCAACGTGGCCAATCAAGTTAATAATAATGACTTAGTTCTTATCTATTGCTGAGTTACAAGTTATCATGCAATTGATAAATAACTATACAAAAACCTCTTAATCTGCTGCTTGGTTGCAGAATCCCTTGCAGGCGGTGGATAATAATACATAAACAACTTAATCTAATCTATTACTAAACTGCAGGATTATTTGCAGGTGGTTAGATAACACCTCCTCTCGAAAATTCGACTACGCAGTTGAATGAGGAAGTCGAACATTGGGCATTTCCATGGTTTCCGGTTGCTATGTTTTCCTTTTCTGAATTTTTGCCCTAATTTTCTTAAAAGTAAAATATGATATCATTATAAATTAAAATTTATATAAAAAGATTGAAGACCCCGAACTTTTGGGGTACATTTTTCTTCGTTTGGTAACCATAATGAGTTCTTCAGAATTTGGTTTTAAATTTCTTAAAGGTCTTCTAACTCCGCGTTTCCCAGGTTAATATTTGTAATTGATACTTTCTTTGTTCTTTCATCTTTCATCATTTCTAACTCTCGGAATAGCATTGGCTGCTTTTGTTGGCTTCTCCTTCGTTTCTTAATTTCTTCTCTGGCGTAATTACTTCGCATATCGGTGGAATGTTGAATAGATATATTCCCTTCGGATTCAAAATTTCTTCTGGGTCATTGTATTTTTTGTTCATATGGAATACATTTATCCAATGTTGTGATTCTTCTAATTTCAAAGCTTTCGGCTGGCTTAAAATAATCTCGGTTAATTTACAATTATTGGTATCTTTCATTTCAATTGGATTATGTTTCATTAAAGTTGAATTTCGCAAGGCTTCGTTTCTTTAATTACTTTTAGTTTCTGTTTGTCTTCCAATAAATAGTGTTGGTGAGATAATTTGATACATGCATCTTCGTTGAATGCAAAGTACAATTCATTTTTCAAATTAAATTTTGTTCTAGGTATAATCGTTCGAAATCGATCACTTTTAAGAATCGGTGTAGCATAAAATTGATAGTAGTCGAAGGTAAAAGGTGACATTATTGGAATATTCAAAAGATAAGTTATTTTAGTTATTTAGTGTAAAACATACTGTAATTATTATTTTTGCAAGTATTAATGTGTTCTTTATGTCAATTTTGAAAGGTAATTTTTCTTACTTGGATATAAATTTATATTATTTAAAAATTAGTTCTAAATTTGATTCTAATTTTAGCAAATCATTATATAATTCGTTTGGTTTACATTGGTAGCGTGCATTGTATTTAGTTTTGCAAAAGATAATCAGTTTTCAATGTCTTGCAATATTGAGTAAATGACTTCATACATATTCATTATTTGTATGATTGTATCTTTTTTAAAAATGTTGTTTTAACAATTTGCACTGCGATCAACAATTAATGGTATCTGTGGAATTTTGGATTTCTGTAAATGTTAAATATTTAATAATTTCTTATCTGTTTCATTCAATTTATTAATTATTTCCATAGAATTGAATTATATTTATTAGTATTTTTAAGTATGTTCTGTCGTTACCGAGTCAGCGTTGAATGTTGCATGAATGTTGCAGCAATGTTACTTTCGCAACGTTAAACATTGCTGCAACATTCCCGCAACATTCCTACGACATTCCTATGTCTGCCTCTCTGCAACGTTCAGAAATGTTGTGGGAACGTTGCACGGAACATTGCAGGAACGTTGCGGGAATGTTGCGAACTTTGCAGGAACGTTGCGGGAACATTAGGAACGTTGCGGGAACATTACGAACGTTGCGGGAACATTACGAACATTGCATGAATGTTGCAGGAATATTGCGAATATTGCAGGAATGTTATAGGTATATATTGAATATTGAAAAATAGAAAATTATATTTTTAGTTTTATTCTTCTCTTTTATTTATAAATTTCACTTTCACTTTTAATATTTTTTTTAAATTCATGTACTGTTATTGTTATTCTCATCGGAGGAAACTTCTGCATTTGCTTTTTTTGGCTCGACTCACTCTTGTTGGAGGTTGAATAAGTCATTTCTATCTTCTATATCTTTTTCCGACCATTTTTCTCCGCCAAGTCACTGTAAAATTGTAGGACAATATAAAATATAAGTAAAAATATCTGGCAAAAATATAAAAATGTTCACTTTTAAAGAAATAAACTTACTGCAGAATAATTTCGCCATCATCAATTGGCTAAAACATCGTTTCTTATTCGAACGACCTTGTCAACTAAATTTTAAGGCAACGTGTTTGTTGTACAAATAGGTTATGTAAACGCGTTTAGGAGGGCGTTCATACACTTCTTTTTCCTAATATGGGGTTTCAGGAATTGCAATATTTGCAATACAGGCCATTCTGGACGAGTCGAATCCGCTGCCCCTGACCCATCCCATCAAGCTCAACAATCCACTTCTCTTTGACAAACCTCTCACGAAGCGTTTGCCACCTGGAGCTACATCCTTTCACTGTTGCTGAAATAAAGATAGAAAGGATATAGAAAAGTATGAACTGTAAATTTCGAATAAAAAGATGCAACATAACCTACCATTCATTGTTTCGGCCACATTCTTCCATGCGGAGTTTTTTTTTTAAACCTGCATGCCCCTTATCATATATTTGGGGATACGCCCGTACACACTCAACTGACAAAACGTCATTAATCGACATTTTTTAATTCATAATTTATAAACAACTTTTCGAACTGTAAACAAAGCGAATGTAACAACACAATGGAAAATGCCACTCTTGAATTCGAGTGCATGCGCTCAAGAATCGAGAGCGTTGATTGCCTGAAAGATAAGGCGACACGACGTGAAACTTTGGAAATTGGTAGATTTCACATTACGTTAAGTTCGGATACTTCACATTACCTCGATCGTAATGGGCCGCATATAAAACAATGCGTTTTAGGTTTTCATCACGTCTTATCTCGTCACGTTAAGTTCATCGTAATCCCGCCTTAATACACTACATAAAAGTGGAAGAGAGGAGTACAGAAAGAAGAGAGAGCGATAAATACAGCAACGTTTCATTGAGTATATACACGCATTGTGTATGCAAATTCCGATCGGCGAAAATACACGCGCCGATCGGAAAAATAAGTAAAAATATAATACATTTTTGAGTATAAGAATAAAAAAAGTGAGACAAGTAAAAATAATTACAGTAAAAATAAATGATAATATTAATAATGAAAAAAATAATTGGCGCAGCCTTATTGGAATGTTGTAGGAATGTTGCTACAACATTCACATTGTAATATTGCAACTGGAAGGTTGCAGCACTGTTGCTGCAACATTCACATTGCAATGTTGCCACTGGAATGTTCAGGAATGTTGCTGCAACATTCACATTGAAATGTTGCAACTGGAATGTTGTAGGAATGTTGCTGCAACATTCACATTGCAACGTTGCCACTGGAATATTCAGCAATGTTGCTGCAACATTCGGAATGTTCTGCAGCCTTCGGAACATTGCTGCAATATTCCTGCAACATTCAACGCTGACTGGGTAGTTTCGAGTTTCGATTACTTTTTCATATCTTTCGCCATCTATGGCATCTAAATTTCCTGATATGGATTTGAAAATGGTTCCTAAAACATGAATTAGTTCTCTCCTTCTTCTTTGACAATTCATTGATCATTTCACAATTTTTACATAATTAGATATTTCAATTGAATAACCACTGTTTTCGTTTATTTTTTCTAAAAGGTAACTTGTTTGTAAATTCAACTTTTTCATTTATTCGATGATAGGATTTAGATCGTAATAATGAATTAATGTGTATATTCTTTAGTTTTTGCTATTCCTATTTTTTGGAGTAATATTCCTATGTCGTTTTCAAGATTCTTTTTTCTAATTTTATCAGAGGTTGAGAAGGCAACGAGCAATCTGAAAAAATACGAAATAATTATTAAAATTAGAGGTTTGTTTTAGTGGTCGTCTGACATTGGTTATATGGATTTTCTTATGAGTGGATGTTACGATATTTTTGAATTTTTCATTAGGATTAGTAAATTCAGAGGGGTATTCAAATTCATTTGCAGTTTTTTGTCGTATATGTTTCTTAACATAAGCTTTTTCTTGAGATTTTCGGATCGTCGCGTTTTTCGTTTAGCTTAATAATTACATTTATCTTACACACACACAACAAAATGATTAAAAACATTATTGTATGTGAAGGATGCCATTATTATAATCGAGTGGAAAAGTATCCAAATCGTGCGTAAAAGTACAATGTAATTCAAATGGAGTTTCGTTATTAAACGATTTCTTTTTGTTGTTCTATGGCAAGAACTTGCGTCACTAAAGAAAAAACATAGACGTTGTGAAAATAAATTTTCTGAAGTATATTAAAATTAAATTTATTCTTTTTATTTTGGATCAAGAAGTCTTGGCCTCTCGGTCTGGATTTATCTGGCTCTAATATAACATAACCTAATCATAATCTAATCTACATTAAATCTAGGTTAACGTAGATTACATCGACCAAATACGGGTACATGATAAGTCGGCACTGAATATGTCGCCACCGGACGACTCGGCTCTTCCAACTCGGCACCGGACAAGTCGGCACCGGGAAAACTCGGCACCGGATAAGTCGGCACCAGATAAGTCGGTACCGGCAAATCGGCACCAGTTATCAATATATAAATTATCTAGTATAACATAGGTTTTGGTAATATCAAAAACAAAAGAAATCTTTTTATAATTAAAAAAAGTAACGCACGCCCCTTGAAAGATGAAGTTCAATTGTAAACTATTTATTTAGTCACCTTCTAGCCAACAGTAGAATTCATATTGACATGAAAACAGCGTTAAATTAAAAATGAATAAAAAAACATAAATAACTTTATTAAAGGTTAAAAGGATAAGAGGTTAAAAGAAAATTAAAAATACGGGTGCTGAAATGTATCGGTGCCGATTTCTCCGGTGCCAACTTATCCGGTACAGACTTATCCGGTGCCGATTTGGAAGTGCCGAGTCGTCCGTGTCCGCCAAATACTGTTCCCGACACTGTGCCTTTTTACTAGTTAGCATTTTTTTCCACGGAGGCGCTGAATGTTCTAACCTTATTTTATTTTGTGTATTGTGATTTGATGTCTGTCAAAATTACAATTTTTACGGTATTATCGGTAAGAAACAATTATTTCTTTGTAGATTCAACAGTATTTTAACATGCAGACACACACGTGTGTGAAAAAGGTTTTTCTCATTGAGATAAAACCACTCGCCTTCGACTCGTGCTTTTATTTTCACAAGTCATGCACAATAGCCCTTCTTCACACACTTGTTTCAGTACCTACTATTTTCTTATTTTGTAAAAGATCTTCATTTATTTTTCTATTTAATAATTTAGTTTTTTCTTTATGGTCATTGATATAATCGTTAATTAATAATTTTTCTAAGTCTATAATGAAAGGGTTGTTGTCACTAATGTGTCCTTTAATTACATCGATTGGTTTTACTCTTGTGTAAGCTTAACAGTTCTGTCATGACTGTATTTTTTAAATTCTGTGCCATTATCGGTAATGATTTGCTAGTTTTCTGGGGTATTCCGTGATGTAAGAAAAATTGTAGTGAATTATCTACTATTTTCGTTATATATTTTCGTTGCAGTTAAATTTGTAATTCTATATGCTCGGGTCTATTTTGAGAATGTATCTCAATCTTGAAATGTATCTTGAGAATTTCGTTTGTTCTAATGTAATAGTATCTAAATGGATTATTTCAAAAGGTTTCGTTGCTGTCGGAGTAATATTAAATTTAACATTTAGAGGTTTTCTTTCATATTCGCTTTGTTGCCAAATTTCGCAATTATTGATATAAGTTCGTATATATCTCCTAAGTTAAGCAATAATAAATTTTCATAATACGTTCTTCAGTTCAAAAATCAAATTCTTCAAAATATTTTTAGTTTACTAGTTTTTTAGTTTTATTTTAAGTGGGGACGTTTTTTTCCCGTCTACCCCATGGTGTGGGGTGTCATCGGATAGGTCTTTCAAAAATATTATAGGTTTGTGAAAACAATATTTCGATTAAGAGGTTCGTTTGTGAAATATTAAGCTTTAAAGTGCTAATTTTTGTTAGTCAAGTGTACCCCTTGGGGTGTAAAAAAACCCCTCCTCCTACTTCCAGCTAAATGGCTGTTTCTGGATATGTGACAAAAAATCATAATAGTAGTATATATATAACGAAGTTATAAGGAAAAGTATCACAGCTAAGTAGGCTTTATTAGTTTACAAGTAATAATCGACCAAGTTATAAAATGTAACAAATCGAGCGGCAGACGTATAATAGTAATATATTATTGGTTTTTTATGTTTTTTATGTTGAACGTCAAACTCGACAACATCAATGTCAGCTGATTAAGTGATTGGTTATGGATTTTTTTAGACATTTGAGTCTGAAGTCATAAGAGTAAGAATAGCAACTACTAAACAATGCGCGTGGCCCGACAAGCATTTGGCAGTTTAATTCAAAGTATAAATGATTCTGTGCATTTGGGGTAATATAGGTCATAATGAAATTAATTATATCTTGTTCAAATTTATTATGAGATAATTGAATAGCGAAACGTTGTTTGCTATCGATTAGGTTTGAAATTTTGGGTTTTTATGGGGAGCGTTAAACTAAATTTATTATTATTTGATAATGTCCGAAATTAAGTGGATTTTCTGCAATTGGAATTTCTACTACGTAATTTTGTTCGGCATGTGTATGTACTGTCTGATTATCTTCTATTTCGTCTTCGGGTGCGGTAATTGTACTGTCAAGTATTCTTCGATTTATGGTGCAGTAAAAGTCGATTTTGAATCCCTTTCGTCATATTGTACTTGTGTTGAAGTGTTATTTACGATTTTGTGATTTAGTGCAGGCGCCAAAGGGGGTTGAGTATACAAAATGTGAGGACCGGCAACAGTGTCCAAATTCTTTCACTCGAGACCAGTGAAATATATACTACCTGGAACGAGCGCTGGCCTCCTGGCTTGTGAAGGGAGGTCCTTGGGACCTCTCTCTTGGCTAAAGTGACCACATTTCATTATTACAAAGCGGGACAAATGGGATGAAATGAGAAATATAATTTAGTTATGAAAGCAGACCAATAATACAAAAAAATATATTTTATCATATCATACACCAAAATGAACACATTAATACATTATTGTATGTGAAGGATGCCATTATTATAATCGTGTGTAAAAGTAACCAAATCGTGAGTAAAAGTCCAATGTAAATCAAATAGAGTTTCATTATTAAACGATTTCTGTTTGTTGTTACTATGGCAACAACTTGCGTCACTAAACAAAAAACATAGACGTAGTTATAAAAATTTTCTGACGTGCACTCATTGCGATTAAACCACTCGCCTTCTGCTCGTGCTTTATACTTCGCAACTCATGCAGAGAAGCCCTTCTTCACACACTTGTATCATAAACTACTATTATTGTATACATTCATATACTTGTCTATAAATATAGAAAAATGTATTTATTATTAATTGAACCCGTTATTTCGAAAAGTGCATGAGTCAATGAATTAAAACTTTTCAGAATCAACAAAAAATGTTTTTTGTAAAAAATACATTGATGCTGAAGAAAAGGTTGTTAAAGAAAAAAACTGACACGCTTTTTGGAATATTTATTTATTAAAAAGAAAACAATTTTCATCAAGATATTTCGAATTAAAATTTTTGGACTTATGCCTTTTTCGAAATGCTCAAGAATTGATCATTTTTTGGTATTCCTCGTTTGCTGAATTTGTTGGCCATGCAAAAACCTCTTCATAGAAACTTTGGTACTCTGGTGGGATATATTTTTCAGGGTTTAAAAGCATTTTCGGCCAGCTCGCGATGCTCGATTTCCGTAACTAATAAAGTGATGTTATGTCATATCTGACAGATGCGTTTCGTTTCACTTGAAAGGGACATACGTCCGGGACTCATGCCCTTTTCATTACTTTTTAAGTTGACTTGTGGTCTATACACATGTGCACTTTTCGCATAGAATATGTAAAACGCTTCAATGAATAAAATGAAAAAAGTGATGTTTCAAAAAAGTGTGACTTATGCCCTTTTCGAAATGACGGGTTCAATTATTGGTAACTATAAAAATATTTGTAAAAAACAAAATTTGAACATTCTAATTTTTACATTGAATTGGTTACAATTTTCACTAACCACAACAAATTTCATTAAATAAAGGAGATTTTATGGGAATATGTGGAAAAATCTTATTTTAAATATTACAGTAGGTAGATTTAAAATAAGAAATGCAGATGTTTTCTAAAAAGCGGGACATTTTTAAAAATCGGCGGGGCGCGGGACAGTCGGGACAGCCAAAATCGGGACGTTTGGTCACTTTACTCTTGGCCCGCATAAGCCAAGAGGCCAGCGCTCGTTCCAGGTAGTACATATTTCAGTGCTTGATACACCAAACAAGAAAAAACAACCCATGTTGCCGGAAACTGTGCTAGTTAGTCCCTTTTCCTTTCTTTCACGCTTCTGCCAGTTGCGCGCGTAAATACTTGTCTTCAAGAGATAAGAGAGATTATTGTAAATAATATTCGAAATAATTACAGATATTGTGACGAATTTTCTAATTTCTTACACAGCATGTGCACTGAAAATGAAATATTTAAATGTTTTATTAAATACTGTGAAATGGTAGAAATTTTGTTAAATTCAATTAGAGCTGATAGAAGTAAGAATTATGGATAGACCTTTTCATAGTTGAAATTTTTTTGTGCGCATGTGTCAATTTCCGCCATGTTATTTGACATGCGAACAAAAAAATTTCAACTATGAAAAGTTGCCCGAACTTTTTGACGTTTAACTAAATATGTGCCCGAAACTTTCATATTCCCGCCTTTCAAACTTGCGGATGCTCAAGCGCTTAACTAACCGTAAAAAGGTCTATTACATTTGTTAACTACTAATCATATGTTACCTTCCTTTTTTTCCTTGAATCACACAAATTACATACGCCAAGTGACATTTTATTTACAAAAGAAAATAAAACTACCTTAAGAAGTTGTACATGATATAAAAAGAGGAATGCTGTCCGTCAAATCATGAGGAAGGTAAATGTAATGCAGTGAACCCCGACTTAAGCATAAGCAGCAGTGACTAGAGGTTTGATTGGCATTACTAAAAATGAAGAAGCGATGCAGAGATCCTTTTTCCGTTTAAAAAACAGCATTCACGAGGATATTTCTTTATATCTCGGAATAGAAGCAGACTCTACAAGTGACAATAATTACCATAATGAATAGACGCAATCGAGGATCAATAAAAACGAAAAAGATATTCAAAATATCATAAAGTATTTCAATGCTTGCAATCCCCACAATGATATCGAGAAGCTTAGAAAATTCGCTTGGAAATATTTACACCGGTGAACTTGCGGATGAAGCTTCTTCGCTATGTTTGCTAAATATAGTGGAAAATGGAGAGGTTCCGTTAAATGCTTACGAAAATGGGCCATTTGTGCTGAAAAGTAAAAAGATATTATAAAAAAAAGGGGAACTAGCCCCCAAAATGCATTTTTTTCTGTATTTGATACTAACATCTCTAACAAACATGGTTTGACCATGTTTGCCCAACATTTTTATTAATTATTTTTTTTGGGAATCCCAACATCGATTCTTTAATATTAGGTTTTTTATTATGTTTATAGCTTTTTTTTCATTTGGTGTTGAAAAATATATTTCTAAGAGTCACAAAATCACCAAAAGAAATGGATTGTCGACTGTCAATGATTGTCGAACGATTGTCCGACGATAATCGAATATACTCGAATTGCGTACTCGACAAATGCTGCTATGTGTGCCGGTAATGTAGTGCTATATGTGCCGGTAATGGTAATTTAGTGCATTTTTTAAGGCGGAATTCCACTGAGGCAACACTATACGACATAAGGCATGATACATGTTTCCTAGTGTTGCCTGATTATACATGTGCGACTATGTGGCAAAGAATTCAATAATGTTGCATGCGGAATTTGTCGCCCCGTGTTGCATGCGCTTTGTCGTCTATGTTTGTAGCATGCGTCTGAAGCGATTCCATTTGGGCAACTTTAGTTTGGTTTTGCATGTCTTTAAGAAAAGCTGCGGCAGCTGCTTATTTGGTAATAGCTTTGAATCGTAAGAAGAAAAGAAGGTCACCACGGTGGTGGAGAAGACAATTTTATATTGATGTTGAAGAGACACAATATAATTTATACAACAACTTGCTTGCTAATGATGTAAAGGAGGATATGCAAGGAGGATTTTGAGTACTTGTTTGATAAAATCTCACCCACTATAAAAAAGCATGATTCCAACTTTCGGGATGCAATACCTCCTCAGCGTTTCCGGAGCTCTATAACAATTACTGAGTCTTTTTAGGACTACCAAAACAAATTTCATGTGAAATTTGTAAGTCATTCTATAGCTTTCAATCCACCTTCGTGGCACTCAACAAAAACCATAAGAATAACTTTGTTTTAAGGTCATGTCTTTCCGATACCTTAAGTGGATAGCCATCTGTGGACGCGTTTCGATATTTATCTCTCATCAGCACAGCTTTGTTCAATTTTATTAGTGAGTCAGCGCATTATTAGTGACATTGAGATATTTGGCTACGGCTGATAGCTATCCATCACTTATGTATATGTTTCGGATATCTGAGCCAAGCATTTAGAAAATGTTGATTTAGGTAAGTCAACGTCTGGCAAAAAACAAGCTTAGAAGCTCAAACACTAACCACTTTGGCTTTCTCTGGCGAATCCACTCTTTTTTTATTGTACTTTATTTCGTTCTCGATGATATGCTGTACGAAAATTTTTGATTTTGTTTTTTTATCTCAGGAGGAATATTATATTCAATAGCCAACTCCTTTAACTTGTCATTTTTAATTTTATTGTCTTTATATTCACTGATTTTATTATTCCACAATGCGGGTGAATTATGGTCTTGAATGAATGTTGTGGTTCTTTCATTATTCCAGTCCATGTCGCATTCTACAAGTTGCCCGATCCGATTGCTGTTGGATAGAGACGACACCATTCAACACGTTAAATTTTGTCGAGAGGTGACGCAAGCGACACGGCAACAACATTCGACACGTAGCATGCCACAAATAGACATGTTTCTTGTGGCATCGTGTTCCTTCAATGGAAAGACTTGCGTAGGATGCGTCAATGCCGCATGCTGCATGTTGCCTAAAAAGTTCCAGCCTTTGGGCTGCTATTGACAGTTTTTGGACACTGTTCAGGAATTTTAGATAAAAGTATAATTAATTTGGTAGTTGTATGAGAATTTTGCGAAAATCTATAGTAAATCTATAGTAATAAATTTATAATAGCAACAGTGTTCAAACACAGTGTCATAAACAGCTTAAAAAAAAGGCACTAAATTACCATTGACGACACCACGACCAGATGTTGGTAATAAACCTATTGGTCGCTTTGCCGTAATCTTAATCTAATCTGCTATTATCTAACTTTAAAAACCTTTAGAAACCGAAATTAAAAAAAAATTAACACCACAATAAATGAAATATATCCAGATATAACATAACCCAAGAACATCTGTATCTTTCAACTTTTCATCAATTATGCAGGCAAAAAAAATTCCAAGGTGGGCAAACGTGGAATACTAATTTAGAATACGTAAAATATAATTTAATCTATTTTGAGGTTTGCCCATTTTCCTAAATTTTTTTTAAATTATAAAAAAATTAATATTAAAAACTCGATTTTGGGGTTCCTTAAAAAAATATTAATTGAAAAAAAAATGGTGGAATTGCATACATTGTCAAACCATGTTTTTTTTAGATGCCATTCTCTAATACCGAAAAAATGCATTTTATAGGGCTAGGCCCCCAATATTTTTTTTATAATATTTAGTAATAATAATAGTGAAAACTATTTAGTGGTCAAATCATGGTCAAATCTTGGTCAAACGTATACCAATTGAATTTTTTTTAATTTTTCAATATTCGGGGGCTATCTTCACGCAGCTCGAACAATCATGGCGCGTCCATTATTTATAATAATGTTTTAAATACATAAATATATAATAAATAAATCGATGAATTCTTTTCTAACAACCCAATTAACCCAATGTATTTACTTAGATACTTTATATAACTTATTATTCTGGTTTCTATATATACGTGTTATGCATTTCTTAGAATGTACATCCAGGAGTAAATAAAATAAACAATAATAAAGAAATAATTTGATTTTATGATTAAGTGTGAAATGTTTTAATGAATAATCTTCGTTGACATAACGAGCTTTTCTTTCACTCAGTCTTTTTCCTTATAATTACAAATACGCTTTTGCTAATTAGTTAACGAGAATCGGATAAGTTTTAATTCTAAAGTTTAGCCAGTGAGTTTTCTTTAGAAAGATTATTTAAAACGGATTTTGTGAAATCAGAAGAAAGAAAAAACGTGGAAAGGAAATTCCAATTATGTTTCTATTTCTTTCTCGATTTAATAAAGAAAGTGTTTAAGTGGGAAAAGTTAGTTTTTGTTTCAGTTTAGCTTAATTTTATAATTAGCTTCTCGAATTACAAGACTTACTTATTTGACACTAATTCAGTGTTATTATTTATTATACAGAACAGTGAACAATAAAACAGTGTTCAATTATTGTTAAAAAATTTTGTGATAGATGTAGGAATGAAATTATTATGTTAAAAAATGCACAGGTCCTAAGTGACAAAAATGTTGAAAATGATAATTCTCACTCAGAAACATTCTCGGACAATGACTATAACAATTATATATTATTAAATGAAATAACTTTATAACAATTTCAGAAGTTATACAGTCACTTAATATATCTCTTGAGCAGTTGGGCGAGTCGCCCATTGTTATGAGGGAAATTAAATGCAATAAATATGGTACATCGAAAGTAACAAAAATTTCCTCAACTACAAAACATAAAATTTTGGTGGCTGCTTCTAAAAGTTCGTCATCAGAAAATGAAAATTATATGAGAATTCAGAAGTCAAAAATCAGGGTATTCATCTGTTGTACGAGTAGGACGAAAACGTTTTTAATACTTTTAACATGTTTACCTGAAAATTGGAGTATAAGAAAGATATTGCGTATGCCAGATAGTTTAATGCACCGAATTACATTGTTATACTCAAAGAAAAACGCAATGTCCAAATTTAAAACAAGGGAAAAAAAACTTGCCAATAGACACAGTTGAAATTGTGCGTTTATTTTATGAACATGCTAAAGTTAGTCGACAATGCCTAGTATTAAGGATTATATTGTGTAATCTTAAAGAAGCATAGGTACATATAGTTTAAGGACAAGTTTAATAACATAAAAATACTTTTCTCTAAATTTTCAGAATTAAGACCTAAACATTGATCACAAAATTCTTAAACATTGAGACCTCAAATTAAGACCTAAACATTGATGACAACTGATCAAAGTGGCAAACACTCTATTTGTGTGTGCACAACTCAACCAAAATAAAAGTAATGATGGCCATTACAAATGGAAAAATGCCTCGCGAAAGTGCTTTGTAACCCATCGTCTATTGATTGTAACATGAGAAAATATGTTTTTCGTCGACCGACGAAGTGTCAGTAATGCGTCAAAGTGTCAGGGAAGTGTCTTTTGGAACACTGAAATTTGAACAGTGAGGTTTCGTTGAACCGTTTTTGGAACCGAAGTTTCTGTTTTTTTCAATTTATGCTTTGGTGAGTTGTGTTCAAGTATCGTTGAACTGTTCTATTGTGAAGTGTCGCCGAAGTATTAGGGATGTGTGCCGTAAGACACTTCGTTTGTTTCGGAAAAATTTCTTTGCAATTCGACGACACTTCATTTGTTTCGGAAACACTTCGACAACACCTCGTTTGTATTGACAACATTTCATTGCACTTCGATGACACTTCATACGACATTTTCCCCAGGGAAGGTTTTGAGTTTCTTCAAGGTTGATTATTACTAAATCGATAACAAAAAATCACTAGATATCAAAGTTTCCTTTCAAATTTAATACTCCGCAAGTTTTATTTGAAACATTTTTCAAAATTTCACTTATTGTCCCTCTTATTTGCAAATTAAGTAAAATGTGAAATGAAAATATTACTTACATAAGGTTGATTTTTATCAACTTGACAGATTTTGTTTAGAATTATGTAATAGGATATGTTTGTAATATGATGTTGCACATATTACAAACGTATAGTACACATCAGATATTTTAACGGTGTGTTGCATATTTATGTCTTTTAGCTGTTGTTCTTTAAAATCTTCTTCATTTAAAATAAAACAAGGACTATTTTACATTTTACAACAACACGCTTCTTGTAAGGTTCAGTTACGATATCTTAAAAAAATAAAGACCTTCGAGAGACCTTGAAAATCCCCAAAGTAGTTTAAAAATTCTTGAGATATTCTTAGAATATAAGAATATCTATATTTTATATTTTATATCTATAGACTAAGATCTAAGACACACTATCTAGCCTTCTCTATAACAAAAACAAACAGACCAAATTTTTGCAGTATTAAAGTCCCAGGTATGAAAGCGGAAATTAAAAAATAAACGAGGTCAAATATTTAGGCATAATTATCGACCAAAATTTAAGATGGGACAATCATATAATTTTGAAAAAAAAAGATCTTTTCATACTAACCTTATATATACGGAACAAATTGATAATATCCGAACATTATATTTTCATAGTGTAAATATAAATTCATTCAAAAATAAAATACTACAAAATTCTTTTCCCACAGTTTATGCTACTAGAAGCAAAACTAAACACTCCACATTACTAAACACTTCAAGACTCAACAAAAATGTTTGTCATCGTTTTTTAACTTACACGTTACCCAAAATTTGCAATATCCTACCGTTAGAAATAAAACATATAAAAAATTATAAAACCTTTTCGCGAAAATCAAAAGAAATCATCTTTGAAAATTATTTAAAATTAATCACAATATTAGAACAACAATAGATAAACTAACAGGTGTTATATCACAATTTTGTACCATTACTTTCTGTACAGAAATATAAAATTAGAGTAATTAATTTTGCATTGCAGCACAACACAAGTGTTAAGTCACCTAGGTGCTAACCCCGTACACAATGTACTTCTTTATATGTTATATAGTTGTATTTACCTAATTCAGTCCTTAAACTTGTTATATTTTTAAAATTATTAATTTTGTGTACAAATAAATGAATAAATATGTGTTATCTTATTTCATAAACACTTTATTTACATTTAATAATAGTATATTTTGTAACTAGTGCAGAAAGTTGTAAATTTTTTTGCGAGAGCGAAATTGGGCACACGAACGAAGTGAGACAAATGAAGTGAGCATGTGAGCAAGTGAGCAGTGACCACATTCGCTCGTGAGAGAAAATGACATTTCCGCCCGTGTTACAAACAATATTTTTTATTACCCATGCGAGGGGATGTATCTTTTATGTATATTTTAAGTGTCTCCGGTGGTGTGGATTCGTCATAAGAACTCTCCTCAGTCTCCAGTATCACCCTAAAATTTACACTCACTTTAAAACGTTTTCTTTAATTTTAATTATTATTTTGTTATGAAAAAAGTTATGACACTTCACGTCACATTTTTAATATCGAGGTCTTGATTGTGTTTATTTTATTTTTATTTATTTGTTTTCTTTTTCTTAATGTAACCTAGCGATATTGAATATTTGCGTGCGTTACCCAACTTAGATGGAAATACAACTAAAAGTGGCATTTCTAGTAATAAAAAACGTGCACCAGATAATACTTTTAACGCATGAGTAATAAAAAGTGTATTAATTTATACAATATTTAACTAAATATTAATTGAAAACGATGTTTATTTAATTCAATTTGTTATTAAAACTATATGGTTTCAGATACGTTGACAATATTTTAATCAATTGTTAAACAAAAATTTATGGAATAAATATTCCATTAACTTTATGCAAGAGTGTAAATTATTAATTGCTAAAAATCAACTTTGTAAATTATTGTGTGTGTAATAATTTAAAAGGCAAATTAAATTGTCACGCACACGCGCAACAATTTAGTTAAAAAATAATGCATTCAAAAAAAGCTTTTCACTTATCTGTTTTGTAAATTTGACATTGTTTTTCTGTGAAAAGCTGCGACTGTAATGGGCTATTGAAAAATACATTTTCACAACAAAGCGCCCATTATTTCAGCGTGCATAAAAACGTAGCTTCATTGGAAATCTGATTTGTTTTTTCTTTTTTATTAAAGGAAAATATTCTAAAACAATTCTTGCATTGTCCAAAATTATTCATCTATGGAAAATTGCTAAGCGTGAGAGAAAAATTTGCTAGATTGAATCATTTTCATTTAGAAATACAATATAACATTTGGAGTATATTTTGTATAATTCATATATAAATACTCCATTTCAATTGTATGAAAATATAAAGCAATTTCAATAACGTTTAAATAGGTGCAGAAGCGTAATAAATCAATTAATAGGATGGTTGCAAGTTGCAACCATTACTACGTGGTAATCCATACTTACACTGAATTGAAAATCCATACTTACATTGAATTGAGTAAGTGTGGTTATAACATTGTGAATTTTTCAATTCAGTGTAGTTAATTGATCAATTGGATATATTCATTCAAATAAATCATTTGAACTTCCAAAAAATGTTTGCCGCATTGTATTAACTTTCAAATAAATATATATTTGCGCTAGCAACGTTTGTATAATCTGAACGAGTATTCTCAATGCCGGCAAACTAACAAAAGATAGAATGAGTCTGCTCATAAATTTCGGAACAGTACAAACATAAATCAAATTATATCTCTAAATAATAATATTTCATTGTATTTTTTAACAAATATTTAAAAATTCATTTAAACTAGCTTTATGACCCTAAAAAACGTCTTAAAAAGTTTTGAAATACTGTGGCTATTACTACTTCAAAAACGTTTATCACATGTCTTTTATTTTTGAACAAAAACTAGAATTTGCTATCTCATTCCCAAAAATTCTTTAATCAAAGGACTGCCGAATGACACCGACTGCCGATTTTAATTGTCAAGGCCACGAGTACTAATCGTGTACCAAGATGATTCGATTATTGTTACTCTATTATGCATGCCCATCTCGGTACTGCCGACGACTACTCGCCCGATTTCGATTTCCTAGTGATATAATCGAATGTTTCGTTTCTAGTTATAGTGATCATTCATCACTCGTCCTCACGAGTAATGATCTAATACTCGCATGATTCTAAATAATGAAATGATCGATTTTGTCACTCGGTTATGCTCATCTCTACTTATTAACTGACTGATAAAAACTACAGACCACACTCCGACCACTTATTGTATTGTGTTTGAAAATATCATGTCTAGGATCAAGATTTGTTTTTCGTAATATAATAGTTCCTAGAGAAAACTGATAGAAATGTGCATCTAACTTTATTTATCTAACTTTTTCGATTACGTTTTCATGTTATCAAATGATTCTTTAATATGTACTTCTTCCTTGGTTTTGTTTTTAATACAATCAGGGCGGCCGAGAAAAATGTGAAAAGTGGTACAAAACAAATTCATAATTCAGATGTAATTTCTAACAGACATAGGTATTTAAAACAGAAGATAATACGGGCCTCCTCTACGGCCGGGTCCGTGACAAGAATTTCACAGTCATCCCACATGGCGATTCTGAGAATTCACAATCTTTTTGTTGTTCTATTGTACTACTTCTTAAATCGACGCTGTATTAACCATTTACCGTTCCGATTCTAATCTTGATAAATTCATTCAAAACTATCATGATCTGAATTAGGGTCAAATATTACATTTCACTTTTTTTACTAATTGTAGATTTAGTGGTAACGACTTGAGCTGCGACCTTCATAGATCTATTGTATCCCACCCTCTACCTCTAAACGTTGGTATACTTACCCATTTAGAGCATCTTCTCTAGTCCTGATTTCTTTAGGAATTACAGAATCTGGATGGAATTCAAGGACTGCTACTCCTCTGCATTCAAGCAGTGGGCCCCTAGATACATTTGTCTCTTGCGGAGAAGTGCTCCGCAGTCTTTCCGAGAAGCTATACATAGGTTTCCTTTACCGATCCACAGAACCAACAATCACCTTCCTTCAACTCAAGCATTTTGAGATGTTTCTTAGCATGTTAATTTTTTGTTAACTAATAAGGGAGAGTTTTCAAAATTGTACCGGTCAGTTAAATCGTACCACCCGCACATTTCTCTTAATAACAATTTTTCGAGTTACTCAGCAAGTTCGTTTTAAGTTAATCGATAATTGAAACAATCTAAGCTGAAATATTGATATAAAGTTGTATATAACAGCGGTGGTAGAGAGTTAAAAAATTAGATAACAAAATTGTAAAATTTAAGCGTTGTTGTAATTGCGGTGGCGGTGCGATATTGATATAAAGTTGTATATAACAGCGGTGGTAGAGAGTTCAAAAATTAGATAACAAAATTGTAAAATTTAAGCGTTGTAGTAATTGCGGTGGCCATGCTAATATTATATATATACATAAAATATTGTTGTATTAAATATAAGCTCACATATTATACTAAATGTTACATGTGTAAAATTAGCTTAGAGTATACTCTGAAAGTAAACTATTTCCGAATATCAACAAGTTCAACGGGTTTGCTAAATCGTACCTCGGTAAGTTCTAAAGATTTCTAGGCAAGCTCTGTTTTAAATAACCCACAAACTATAACAGAACATGTTAATAGCAATGTATCTATAATAAATGAAGAATTTAACACTCCTGCAGAAACTGCAAATATTGAAAAATTCATGAAATTGGTCCACTTCCAATAATCACGCAAAAAAAGAAAACTGCTCTACTGGAGGATATGATTCAATGCGAAAATTATTTATATGGGTACATGAGTCATGTGTCCATATTACAAATGCTAAAAAAATATAATATTGTCCAGAAAGTTAAAAAAATCTACCCGGTACGAATTACAGTACCGGTTTTGAATTTGTATCTTTCTGTTAATTATTTAAAAAATAAAATAAAATTATAGATATTATGTATATAAGATAATTGATAGTGTACACATGTTTATTAAATGCCCTTTTATAAAACTATTAAGCTAAACTCTCATAGAGACTTACCAAAAGTGTGCAATATAGGTTAAAAGTTAAGTGGTACGATATTACCAACTTCATCATTTAATTTTGTTATTCGAGCTATTTTATCCAAATTCGAACCAGTTTCTTTCTATTAGATCTTTCCAAAGGTTAAACCATTTAAACTTAATAAAGACGGAACAAAGCTTGAATATATAAATATACTCAACCTTTCCGGAACTCTATAATACTAATGAGTCTTTTTAGGACTACCAAAAACAAATCTCGTATGAAATTTGTCAGTTATTCTATAGCTTTCAGTCCACCTTCGTGGCACTCAACAAAAACCATAAAAATAACATTGATTTTTAAGATCATGTCTTTCCGATACCTTGAGTGGATAGCCATCTGTGGACCCCCCTCACTGCCAGCTAAATGGCTGTTTCTGGATATATGAAAAACTTCACAATAGTAGTATATATAACGAAGTTAAAAGGAACAGTATCACAGTTGAGCAGACTTTATTAGTTTACGAGCAATAGTCGACCAACTTATAAAATGTAACAAATCAAGCTGCAGTAGCGTCATTTAAACAATATATTATTGGTTGAATGTCAGCTGATTAAGTTATTGGTTATGAAATTTTTTAGACACAGAACGGCAACTACGGAACCCAACATTGCGCGTGGCCATTTTTAGAAAAAAAAATGTATGTTTGAGTTTAGGTTAAGTTTTTTTTTAATTCTGATTTAAGGGGGCAAACCACATTAGGAGGCTGTTTGATACTGATTTTTTTAGGATAATTTTTGGGTGGGGAGAATTAACTAGAATTTAATCATATTTTGACATCATTTCATTCATATTTCGAACAATATTTGTGATTGTTTTTGAATAATTTCAGCCAAAAATAACAAAGTTACGGCGTGATGATCGCCGAAGGTTGTAAGTACAGTTTTCCAATTGCCTGCAGTGTAGTCATTCCGATTTTCATGTGAAATCAAAAAGGTTTTGATTTTACATTAATAATTAATTTTCTAAGAATATGAACGTCAATGCAGGCGAAAAAAATGAAAATAAAATTTTTGCAGGAGTTGGAACAATTTTTCTTCGATTTTCACGTTTTTTTTCTCGAATTATGCAAGGAAAAATAACCTTAAAATCATATCATCTCACAAGTTGGTTCATATAATTCGAAATTTTATAAAGAATCATACAATCAATTTTCATAATGATCGGTTCTACATGTGCCCTTTTTGATCTTTTTGAGTTATATTGCACACAAATGTGAAAAAAGTCATTTCGAGATAAACGAGGTAATGCTCCGCTCGAGCCTGTAGCCTGTACCCGATGTGCACTCGCTTCTATGTTCATAAAATCTAAACGAATGCGAATTTCGAATTGAAATTTTGACAGATTATTCTTGGATAGTTAAGCTAATGATTTATGGAATAAAAAGAAAATAGGATTTTTTGAACCTGATAATGTGGTTTCCCCCCCTTAAATCTTGTTTTAGTGTCATATATATAAAATAATAATAAACACAGTTGCTTTTATTTATCTAGTTGCCAAATGATATGGTTAATTACATGGAATATCATATTAGGGTTTATGGGAACTAATGTTTATGGGGTGTATGGTATTACAAGTACGCATGAAACCTGTTTGTACTCCAAGTAAATTTGAATGTCCAGAAGACAGAAGAAAACGGACGTGTAGCAGTGTCATTCTGAAATGACGCTGAGTGTCAATGTCAATCGCTGAGTGTCATCATTCTGAAAAAGCTATTTATTCTGATTACATAGCGGTCATTTTCAAGTTTTCACTTGAAAATGACCGTCAAACGTCAAAACTTGAGTCGTGAATGAAAATTTAGAAATTTATATAACTGTAAATAAAAAGTTATATAACATTTTTACATATTATAAGTGTGGTTAAAACATAGTGAATTTTTCAATTGTTTTCACAATGTAAGTATGAATTACCACGTAGTAACAGTCGCAACCATCCTATTAATTTATTTTTTTATTAAATAATTTTGTTTTTTGTGATCTGCACGTCATGATTAATCATTAGATATTGTGATTCATTCGATTTATTCTTAGTGGACACTACCCTATTGTCTGATTATACAACATTTAGAAGATAGAGGTTTGCTAAAATATAAAAAGTTAATAGTAAAATAAGTAACAGTATAAATATGCAAAACATTTCAAATCGATGTATTGGATAAATAGAAAGTAGACTTTTTTATGAAAATAAAAGGCCAAGTAAACGTATTGATCTAAATGTTGCCGATCGACAAAGATAACAAATATTAAATCAAATTTAATATATAAGTACAGATTTAACCTTCAAAAATATTTCTTCCTAAATTCTTTTCTTAAAATATTGATAAATATTGATGAGGCGTCTTTTTCTCCTTCCAAAAGCAGAACGACCATTTGCATGTTCATATAAGAAAGATAGTGGTTCTACTTTTGAAAGACGTTTTTGCAATATTAAAAGGTGAAGCTGATCGTCAGATAATTATACGTGACCCAGCTAAGAATCTCAATTCAACTAAAACATCCATTGCTGATCATTTAAAGAAGCTCCGTAGACTTGACCTTTAGATATCACATATTCTTATTTAGCTAATCGCATCGGCATATGTTTTAACCGGGCACTCAAACAATCAATTCCAATGTGCATTATCAACTAGCTATCGCAACATCGAAAGATACTTTGCAAAAGAATCGTCTAGAATTGGTAGTTCAATAATGCCAAACCACATTGTCAGAGTTTGGTTACTTTGAACGTTTCCACAAGCGAAACTCTTTAAATTTTGAGGTTCAAGACATGAACAAATGAGGGCACAATAAATTAAGAGTGGGCCCATAGTAAATAAAAAAGTAAATAAACAAATAAAATGTTTTAAAATATTTATTACATAATATTTTGTTACTGAAAATGTATATATTATTTCTAAACGTCCATTTTATTTTTACTGTTCTAGTTTATATTTAAATTTTAGTTTAGGTTTAAATTCCAGTCATGGCAATTTATTTTTTATAGTTTTAATTTATATAATTAAGTGGCGCGGGTCCAGGGTCTATTCAATTACATACATTTGATTCAAAAAGTATGCTTTATGTATAACAATTTGCATCAAAAGTTGACTTATTAATGAGTGATAACGTGGCCATTTATTTTTTCCGCAAAACATCTACTATTTTTTAAGTAATAATGTAGGGAGACTGAATTTTCAGGTCTAATGAAGTATGTTGCTTTATAAACGGGTACTTATTTATAGATAATCATTAAACAAACCATTATCATAAAAATGGAGGGTTCATGTACAAGTAACTTAAATTAACATCAATAACACACAAAAATCGTTGTTAAGTTGAGAAGAATTGGTAAGCGTCATCAGGGCCGTCTTTAACCTTTTGAAGGCCCTGGGCACATTAGGATAATGGGGCCCTTGTTATGACCTTGACAAAGCACTATTTTGTTTTATCAGTCAAAGAAAGTAATATTCCACAAAAGTAACTCTTTTAGCATTCACAAGTTAATGCTTAAAAGTCTATGTTGATTGATGAGGTACGCTTCTAGATTTGAGATGGGCAAAATCGTTATCACTTCCTCAAAATCTATGTTTTTTAGCATAACACATTCTATGACCATTAACGAAAAGCTGGGTTATTATCTCCCTTGAAGCTTTATACTTCTTAATTAATTTTTTATTCTCTTCAATTTGAAGAAGGAACGTTCCTTGCTGCAGTTAGTTACCATCATGCTTAAAGATTCTCAGTGCGATTTCTACATTTGGAAATGTGTCATTAATTTCGTTTTCTTTCAAAAGATTGTATATTTTCAATATACTATTACTTCCTTCATTTCCACTATGAACAATTTTCAAGTATTCTGTTAAATGCAAATATTACATTTCCAACTCTTTCTCGTTAACGTCCTCATAATAGATTTCAGAAAATTCTTTGCAACTTTGTCTCAACTCTTCGAAATTCAGAGATTTCAAGCGAAAAAATGATGACTAATGTTCTAATACGAACCTAATCGGTGTTTTAGTTGAACGCTCGCGGTATCAATTAAGGGAAGAAATGTTTCTACTTTGAATTTCTCTTTTCCATTCCGTTGGACTGACGGCGCAAAGCCATCAAAAAAACTCTGGCGTGAGCTTCTACGTCTTGTTCTTTGAGATAGGTCCTTGCAGTCAGATTCCGGGTTTCTTTCTTTGGCGGACGATTCGTAGTAATCACGATACACGAAGTAATCAAGTCAATAAAATCATCAAGTGAGGTAAACAAATTAGTTACAACGTCCAGTGCTTTGTTTCTGAAGATAATTACTTTTTTTGTATATTCTTTCCAATATGGAGCTACAAATTTCCGTTAGTATAATAAATTCTAGCTTTCACATTTTTCTGGACAAACTAAGGGCTTCGTCTCTAATTTCTTGTGCCTGTTATGTATCTTTTATGATGGACATAAAAACTTCTATAATTTGTTTATGACCTCATGCAAGACGCTTACTGCATCAGCTCGGGCTGAGTAGGGAAAGATCCTATGTTCCGGACCAGCCTTCTTATGGAGAATTTACATGGGGCCAGCCTTCTTATGGGAATTTACATGGGCAGCCTGCTTATGGACGTTTTACATGTACCAGCCTCCTGTTTAAACCTATTTATTAGCTGTTAATACCCGTTCAAACCTTCTCATATCTGTTTATTAGCTCTTAATAGCAGTTCAAAACCTGTTCATTACCTATTTGATCCTGTTTAAACCACATCGGATCTGTTTATTAGTTAAGAGAGTGTGAGGTCTATGTTACCTTACGTTCCTCATAATCTGGTTGTGGTCTAGTTCTAGCGCATGCGCAAACCGTCAATACCTATTTATTAGCTGATTATACCTGATTACTACCTGTTTAAACTTCTTTATTTGTTGGTTGAGCCTGTTTATTAGTTGATTACTACCTGTTTAAACCTTTCATAGAAAATATTGCTGGAACAGGTGTCGGCGCTTTGCGCATGCGCTAGAACCAGACCAGAACCAGATTATGAGGAACGTGAGACAACATAGACATCACACCCTCTTAACTAATAAACAGATCCGATGTGGTTTAAACAGTATCAAATAGGTAATGAATAGGTTTTGAACTGCTATTAAGAGTTTATAAACAGATATGAAGAGGTTTGAACGGGTATTAATAAACAGGTTTAAACAGGAGGCTGGTACATGTAAAACGTCCATAAGCAGGCTGCCCATATAAATTCCCATAAGAAGGCTGGCCGCATGTAAATTCCCCATAAGAAGGCTGGTCCAGAAGATAGGATCTTTTCCTAATGGGCTGACCATCTAGTTTGTAAAAGACTTTTAACAACTTTTTTTTAACCCAAATGTTCTGTCAATATATTCCATCGGTGAGTAGAAAAAATGTTGTACACTTTCTGAACCATTTCAAAAAACTTTGTCGCCTCTGATACACACCCAGCAGCACACCCAAAAACAAGTTCACTGACGACTTTTCTTTAAAACAGTGTACTTAGTATACCATTAAATTGTATTTATATTTATTTCAATTTATCTAAACACGCTGAAGTCGGAAAGCAAGATATTCTGGTGAGAGTAGAGTAGCTTCGCACATGCAAAAGCTAATAAAGTACATGTAAAGCTAAAAACAAGTAGGTATTGTAGTCCAGTCATTATTGATTTTTTCGAAATAAATATGATTTTGGGTAATAAATATCGGTTATTGTTTGGTGATCTGGCAGGAACTAGAGGGGCCCTATCCATCGCGGGGCTCTGGGCACGTTCCCAGAGTGCCCTGTGGGAAAGAGGGGCCTGCCGTTGAACGAAGAAAGCAACAACAAAAAACAGTCGACCACAGTCGAGCTAAGATCCAATATCCGAGTCTAGAAAGAGTGTTGTACAATGATGCCGCCGACTACAAACGACTTATCAGATTTGCAGCAATCCGGTCGCCGCATTGCAAGCGACATTAAATCACTTTGAAAACTCACGTTCACACACCAACTTTGGTATCGCCAGTGAGTTGCCGTTGATCAAAGTCGTTGCCGTGTGTAGATCACAATCTCTGTCTAAAGCTGGGTACACACGCAGCGACTTTGATCGCCGGCGACTCACTGGCGATACCAAAGTTGGTGTGTGAAATCTGTCCTCCAATTAATAAAATTATCCGGTCGTTATTCCTCTAGTCAGGAACGGTATGGAATTCAAAATATTGAATCTTCGTTTGAAATCTTCAGAATTTATAACTTTTTTGTCCAAAACATCCAAAGCAAGTTCCCACATTGGATGGCTGACTGTTTGAACAACCCGTCTAAAATCCTCGCTGATAGATATCGCTTGCATGAATAAAGTGATCAAAGAATCGAAGGGACATGTATTTTTCAAGATGCAAGCAGTAGATTCAATTTTGGTTGCGGATCCATTCGGGAAAAGTGGTAAATTGATAGCTTTGAATTTCTTTGTTGAGTCCCAATTTGGACAATCATCTAAGTAGGATTTTTTGCTCTTTTTTGTGTTCTTGTGAAAAAAGGGACTTTATTTTGCAATTCGCGTAGCATTAGTTCCTCTTTTTTTCGATCAGCATATGCGTTTTGCTTTTCTTCTTGCTTCGAATGGTCTAATAAAATTTCGTTGACGTTGTTCGTCAAGTCCGATTCCTGATGCATTTTTGTAGAATGAAGCATTTCCTTTGAATCAAAATTAGACGGTAAACGACTGTCTGAAGGTTGAAAATTTGAGGTTGGAATAAATTCGTATTTCGAAACATCTGAATTTTTATCAAAATCTGTATGAATGAGATCATCGTGTTGAAAGTGACTTGCGACGACACTATTCAAGTTGTCCATAGAATTTGTGGGTGAAAAAATTTCTCGAGCTTTCTCGTAAGCTTTTCATTTTTCCCTCTCCAATTTTCTTCCTCATCAAGTGCATCGAGAGTCAGAAATGCTTTGGTGGCTGTGCGTTTTACGGCTTTCTTCGTATACTGTTCCTTCAACATATTTGGCGCCAAGAGTTTCGTTTCTCCATGCAACCAATTCAAATGTCCGAAAACAAATTTGTCGACTCGTAAAGGTAATTTGTCGAAAGCCATTGTTTTCAATTTTGAAAATTGCCCTTCGATCGCTGCTGAAGAACGAATAGATAAAGGAAGTTTGTAAGTAGAATACATCACAGGTGTCCACAGTGGAAGATAAAACATCAAATCATTCAACATTTTCGCAGCATTTGGAATGTTGTACGGATTCAAATCATAAACGTTGTCATCTACGGTCTCATTCGCAATTTTTTCCGCTTCTTCGTAGATTTGTTTTGCCCAATCAATCCATGTGCTCGCGGTAGAATCCTTGGACTCCAAAATTGATTCTATAAAAGTATCGTCATCCTTTTCGTCGAAATTTCCTATGATGTCGTCCTCATTTTTTTTGTTGGTTTCTGGAAGATTTGGACTTCCTTTGATGATGTTATCAAGGCGTCGAAGATATTGAACCGATGGGTATTCCATGCCACGTTCATTTACTCCAAGATGTTGACTCAATGCAATGACCAGAAGTGAGCGCAAAACGTTTTTGATCTCGTAAAATTCCGTCATCATGTAAACATGGGCCAAAACGCGAAGATAGAGCTGTTTGACTAGAGATTTTTCTTGGGAGAAACACTTCCACCTAGCTATCATTGCCATGAAATGATTGACATCAAGTCTCAAGCAACACGATGGCAGAATCACTCTTTCGCCCAGAACGATATGAGCATAGCACCTACCCAAATAATCTTTCAAATCAGAGCAGTTGGCAAATGTTCGAGCAACGGCAACCAACAGAGCCTTACCAAAGTCAGTTACCATTAGTTTTGGTCGGCCAGCTCCTGATTTGATAATTTCCGAAAAGAAAAAAGATAATAACGATGCGTCATGCCTGGCAGATATCATCTGATAGGCTGGACAGCTTATTAATGATCGATTGATGATGTTCCGGATCTTCCGTAGGGACGCCAAACTCGCGAATGCACATATGTTGGTACAGGTATATGTACTGTGATTTGATTTCCACGATATCAGCCTGGTTTGACCGATTTCCAAATCGTGACGTGACTCGAAAAGCAACACCACCTGTAGCATATACCGAATCGTACACTCCACTTTCGATTCGATGACAATCTTTGTGCAATTGACTTTGTTCCTTCAACCAATATATACAGTGAAATGGATCCAATCCAATCGCGTGAATTTGACCCTGATGAGTGGTATGTTTTGCAATTTGCAGATTTTCAATCGGATTACTAGTAGTAATACTAAAACGATAGTCCCTTTCCTCTTGCTTGGCTTTCCTTAAAACGTTAGCATTAGGCAAATTTGGTGGAATCGAGTCTCCGAATGACATATTTTTCGCTTCTTCATTCCGCCATTGAGCTGCATTCATCCTGTTATCAACTAATTTACCAGCAACTTGTTTTCTTCTCGTGCCACGAAGTTGTCTTTTTTCCACATGATAGATCTCATCCGAAAAATTGGAAAGTTTACAATTCAGAACGATATCATGGTTCTTTTTGGGTTTCTTTAAAGCGATTCCTTCAAAAGTGGCTTCACATTCTGTACATCTGCCTTTGATTTTCAGGAAATATTTCGCATCTGAACTTTCTTGTACTTTGGCGTATTTGAAAGAAAAAGAACATGTAATTTTTTGATGTTCGTAAATTTTATGAGCTAATAAATTTGCCCATTTCCCTTTTTTCAGTTTTGACGGCTTTCCAGGTTTTTTTTTATGGTTGTATGGTAGCCCATTTCTCAGCTGACAGTAGAAGGATGAATTTTTTTGTCACATTCTTGTTAGGTGATGAATCAAAAACGTCCCAAAACTTATCTTTGGTATTGTTGTCTTGTTCTTCATCGAATGATTCCTGCAAGAAGGTGGATTTGACAGAAGTAAGAAGACCATGGCGATTATCTCTCACTGTAACGTAAATATGTTTGGGTGTCATTTTCGATTCGACTTTAGCCATGGCGTCCGACAGGTTTTGGAAGACGGGATGAGAAGGCATGAAGACTATCCCTCCATCATTGATAAATCTGAATTCTTCCAATTGAAGAAGACGTTTTAACTCTTGTAGATTGTACATTTTGGCGGTTTAAAGGTTTAAAAATTCAACTCATATCAGATCCAAGTCTAATTTCCGACATTCAGAAACTCAGTTTATTTTAGTACTAACCTCAGAGCAATGTATTAAATAATTACTAAAAGCAGTAAAACAAATTCACTGTTAATTCATTATTGCTATTTTAATTGATTATAAGTTGATTATATAGTCAAATTATGTAGTCAACATTCTGTAAGTAATTTTTAAATTCAGGTCGACACAGATAATGTAACTATTGTCAAATTTTGATGATATTCGGGAAATTATATCGTATTACTGAAAATTTTTGTTTTGATATAATAAATTGTTGTGAGAAAATATTCCAAAATTATAAAAATCCTTAAACCTGACTGTATTTTTGAAATTCAATACCAAGAAATACGCGCTTTATATTTGACGCAATTTCCGTATTTCTGATTCGATTCACAATATAGCTCACATTTTCTACGTTTATTTTTCCGTTAATACAAGGCTCAAAAACACCGTTTCACTAGATCCAACACACTAAGAAAAAGATAAGTCTAATATAGCAAGTCCAAGCAAAGCAATGTCATTTCGGCTAGTGTTGCAAACGCGCGCTTTTTATTTGGCGCAACTTCCTTATTTCTGATCCGATTCACAATATCGTTCGCTTTTTCAAGGTTTATTTTTCCATTAATACAAGGCTCAAAAACACCGTTTCACTAGATCGAACACACTAAGAAAAAAATAAGTCTAATATAGCAAGTTCGAGCAAAGCAATGCCATTTCGGCTAGTGTTTCAAACACGCGCTTTTTATTTCACGCAACATCCGTATTTCTGATCCGATTTACAATATCGTTCGTTTTTCAACGTTTAGTTTTCCATTAAAACAAGGCTGAAAATACTCTTTCACTAAATCCAACACAATAAGAAAAAGAGAAGTCTGATTATAGCAAGTCCGATCCTGTGCACATTTTGCAGAAAACCACCAAATTCAAATATGAACACAACTGTTTCACGATTATTTACTTTTTCACTTCAATGGTGAATTCGAAATTCAATCGTGAACTTGTATTTTTCGTATATCTTTCCAATTTTTAATAACTATTATTATTAAATACTATTGCACGATTATTTTCTCCTTGCTTCGTCGCATCGGTGAAGTCTAATTTTTCGCATATCTTTCGAATTTTTAACTTTGAAGAAAAATGTTATAAGGATTTTCGATAGAACTCTAAGAGTTCTACCAGGAACTGCAAACAGAACTATTGCGCGATTTTTTTCTCTTCACTTCGTCCCGTCGGTGAAGTCTAATTTTTCGCATATCTTTCGAATTTTTAACTTTGAAGAAAAATGTCATAAGGATTTTCGATAGAACTCTAAGAGTTCTACCAGGAACTGCAAACAGAACTATTACGCGATTAATTTCTCCTTGCCTCGTCGCATCGGTGAAGTCTAATTTTTCGCATATCTTTCGAATTTTTAACTTTGAAGAAAAATGTCATAAGGATTTTCGATAGAACTCTAAGAGTTCTACCAAGAACTGCAAACAGAACTATTGCGCGATTATTTTCTCCTTGCCTCGTCGCATCGGTGAAGTCTAATTTTTCGCATATCTTTCGAATTTTTAACTTTGAAGAAAAATGTCATAAGGATTTTCGATAGAACTCTAAGAGTTCTACCTAGAACTGCAAACAGAACTATTGCGCGATTATTTTCTCCTTGCCTCGTCGCATCGGTGAAGTCTAATTTTTCGCATATCTTTCGAATTTTTAACTTTGAAGAAAAATGTCATAAGGATTTTCGATAGAACTCTAAGAGTTCTACCTAGAACTGCAAACAGAACTATTGCGCGATTATTTTCTCCTTGCCTCGTCGCATCGGTGAAGTCTAATTTTTCGCATATCTTTCGAATTTTTAACTTTGAAGAAAAATGTCATAAGGATTTTCGATAGAACTCTAAGAGTTCTACCTAGAACTGCAAACAGAACTATTGCGCGATTATTTTCTCCTTGCCTCGTCGCATCGGTGAAGTCTAATTTTTCGCATATCTTTCGAATTTTTAACTTTGAAGAATAATGTTATAAGGATTTTCGATAGAACTCTAAGAGTTCTACCAGGAACTGCAAACAGAACTATTGCGCGAATATTTTCTCCTTGCTTCGTCGCATCGGTGAAGTCTAATTTTCCCATATCTTTCGAATTTTTAACTTTGGAGAAAAATGTTATAAGGATTTTCGATAGAACTCTAAGAGTTCTATGAGGAACTGCAAACATAACTATTGCAGGATTATTTTCTCTTTACTTCGTCGCATCGGTGAAGTCTAATCTTTAGCATATCTTTCGAATTTTTAACTTTGAAGAAAAATGTTATAAGGATTTTCGATAGAACTCTAAGAGTTCTACCAGGAACTGCAAACAGAACTATTACGCGATTTTTTTTTCTTCACTTCGTCGCGTCGGTAAAGTCCAATTTTTCGCAAAATTTTCTATTTTTAATTTTACAGAAAAATGTTATAAGGATTTTCGATAGAACTCTAAGAGTTCTACTGGGAACTACAAACAGAACTGTCGCGCGATTTTTTTTCATCTTCACCTCGTCGCATTGGTGAAGTCTAATTTTTCGCAAATCTTTCTAATTTTTAATTTTACAGAATAATCTTGTAAGGACTTTTCATAGAACTCTAAGAGTTCTATCGGGAACTGCAAACAGAACTGTTCCGCGATTTTTCATTCAAAATAACGGGTCCCTTATTATTGCAAATATCTTTTGAACTAAGGTTTTTATCAAAAAATGACAAAGGGATCTTTGATAGAACTCTTAGGGTGCTATTCAGATCCGCGAATAGAACTATTTTTTCAAGTTTCAAAATTCAATTTTTTTTGCAAAATGTCAATTTTTGCAGAACTTATATGTAAAAAACGCACAGTTTTTCTCAAAAGTGGTTGCTAGCTCAATTTTGGTATTTTCCATTTTTTTCGCGAAATTCTGCAGTACTATTGAAATTTTGCACAAAGTACTCTAGAACTATTACATATCTGCCGGGAACTCCGATGAAATATTATATTTTTGCAAATTCGGTTGCTAACTTCACAGGACTATCGTTTGTTACTTTTATCCTCTTGTGTCTATATGATATCGTTCGATCAGTCTTCATTTGGTAGCAGACTTGAACACAATAGACCTTTTCATAGTTGAAATTTTTTTGTGCACATGTGTAAATTTCCGCCATGTTTTACCCGAACTTTTTGACGTATAACCTTAGCCTTTCAAACTTGGCGGATGTGCATGCGCTAAACTAACCGTAAAAGGGTCTATTGTGCAGGTTATTGATAAAATCTTGCCTGTGCTACTAGTATTAAAACTCATTGTGTGCAGCTGCGTTACTTCAACACGCCAATGATATCGCCGACTACTAATGACTTTTCGGATTTGCAGCGATCCGGTCGCCGCATCGCCAGCGACATTAAACCGCTGTGAAAACTCACGTACACACACCAACTTTGGTCAAAGTCGTTGTTGTGTGTACCCAGCTTAACACTCGTACTCCAATATTTAATTTAAGCTCGACTGTTTTCGATGTAAAACACAAATATTTTTATTAATTTATTTATTAATTTATCTCACACAAAATTACATGCAAATTTGGGAAATTAAATTTATAAGATTATCTATGATCATTCTTCTTATACTCGGCGTACTTGATTTTGTAAGCCGCCCATTCCTCCTGATTTTCGCACGGCCAACGCTCAAGACGCCTTCCTATTTCACTCTTGCTGCACCAAGTCTCTCCTCCACTGATCAAAATTCCGGTAACTGTGTCCATGGTGCACACGCATTTCGGCGGCTTCGGCAAGTTGCACGGCTTACTAGTCAAAACTCTCAAACCGTAACATCTCGCTTTACCTGCATCGTGCTCCTTCGCCTCATACCCTCTCCAACATTCACAATCTTTTAACGCCACCGAGTAAACACTCAACAGGACGGAGAGTATCACCACAACCTTCAATAAATACGACCTTTAAAGAAAAATTGACTATTAGATTTACAAGATTCAAGCTTTGATACTAGCAACAGTCAATATTGTGTAGTTAATTTTCAGGTATGGTTAGATTGTAATTACATGTTACGACTTTGTTTGCTTCTAAAATAAGTTGAATTGTAGCTAATTGTAAGCTGAATTCGATACAGACTAAATTTATCGGTGTTAATGCGGCGGTTATATATCGTCGGCAGCTGGTCATTTATTTTGTCTTAACGATAACACAAAAATTATCAACAATATGTTTTTTATTTCATTTTCTGCTTTTGTCCAAAAGTGTTTGCGATTCATTCGCAATTCATTCCTTTTTAATTCAACACATCGTCAACTAACAAAGCAATATGAACAGAAATAAACAGACAAGACTAGATAAATTGATTCTAAAACTAATTTAGTACCTTAACACCTAACGGCTCGCTAAGGTTTGGAAAAAAAATAGCTTCACAAATTTATAATTAGTTGTCTAAATTACATTGTGAGTTACAGGTAGACGAACAGATTTCGAAATGCTTTGTCTATCTTAAGAAATTTGGATGACGAAGGTATTTGCTTCTACTATATTAGTCGGTTTAAATTAGCTCTGACGGTACAAGCAAAACAGCGCAAAACCAACATATTTCGAAAATTCGAGTTTATCCTAGGCTATTGTAATGAACTTAAAAGTGATGAGCTAACTTTGACTGTATTCTTCTTCTCAAGTACATTCTAGAACGTTGGTCACCCACAAGGCTATCCTTACAATGTAGGCGGCAAGTTTGAACAGAGAGCTTGAGTTGAGTTTATACCAGTCACTTAGATTCTTGAACTATGATGCTTTTCTGCGGCCCGGCTTTCTTTTACCATATAGTTTTCCATGCATGATGTTCTGCAGTAATCGCTATTTTTCGCCTCTCATAACATGCCCGAAATATTGCAGTTTCCTTCTTTTGATGCTGGTAAGAATTTCGGTGGATTTATTCAGACGTTGGAGTATTACCAAGTTGGATAATTTTTTCCGTCCATGAAACTTTTAGTAAGCCCACATCTCAAAGACTTCAAGTCGTTTTTCTTCGTACTTATTTATACAAAAAAACCTCGGTACCCCCCGTAACAATAAAAAAAGGGTGCTAATAATCTATTAGTATCCTTTTTTTTAATTGTTACCTGGGCTTTTTGTGCTTTTCGTATCCAATTCAAAAAGTACTTAAACAAAAATATAAGAAAATGGCAGTGAATCTGCTCAACGGTGAAAGTTCTCGTGGTGAGGATTCCGCGGTGAACGTATCCAATACCGGTTGGGGACATCGGCATCGTCTACCTAAAGAAATGGGTAATATGGTCACTTTAACCTAGAGGTAAAATTTCTTGTCCGGTTAAATCTTCGCTTCAGATGACAGAATCCAATCTTAAATAGAAACATTTTTTGCTGAATAAGAAAAGGTTTGAAATAGCAAAATGGTTATTTTACAAAATTATTAGTATATTACTAATTTAATTTATTTCTTTGTATTTACAGAATTTTTTTTACGATTTTATGGAAGGAAACGAAAATATTATATACAGGGAGTTTCATAAATATGCGGCAGAAATTCTAGAGCGTGTTCTAGAGCCCAAAATTAAAAAAAAGACTCTATAAAGATGTGTCAAAAAACGCTTCCTAAATACAAAAGTCGTTCCCCGTATGTACAATGTATGTAAGGCAATCAAAACGAAAATAAGCACAAACGGTAGTTTAGTTGGGCATAGGTTTTTCGCGTACCCGACTTTTTTTAATACCATGGTATCGGGTATTATTTTTTCATATACTTGGATACCCGCGTATTTGCAATTTTTGCAGAAAAAGAGACATTTACTTATATTAATGTTTTATTTAAAGTCGTGTGAAGTTGGACCCCGAATTTTTGAAAAATCGATTTTTTTTAGAGTTCTGGTAAGTTTTCGAATAGTTCTAGAGTTCTTGCTTGAAAATTGCAATAGTTCCGAGAAAAACAATTTGGGGGCCAACTACACGCAGCCCCCTCTTTTTCAGGAAAAAGAGTTCTGATGTATTATTTCAGTTCTTTATATAGAGTTCTAGAGTTCTTAATCGATAATGCATATAGTTATACTTTTTTTTTTTAATTTTGTAATTTTTGAAAAATTAAAATAAAATCTGATAACGGTTTTCTATTGTACTAAGGCAGATAAACAAAAAATGCTTATTAGACATTTTTGTAAAATCAATATTTATAAATTTATTTATAAAAAACTTTCGACGAAGATAAAAAAAAATACAAGAGTTCTGATAACAGTTCTGAGTAGCCCCCGAAGAGTTCTAAACAAATAACCCATACAATTTCTTTGTCAAACCAATATTAAAGAAGTTATAAGCAAAAACGAGGCGCAAAATTTTTGAAAATTACAAAATTCCTAAAAAAAACGTGAGTTCTGTTAAGAGTTCTGGGTAGCCCCTCGAGAGATCTGAACAAATCTCTTTTATAATTATCACGTCCGACCAATACTAAAGAAGTTATAAGCAAAAACGAGGTGCTAAATTTTTGAAAATTAAGGAATTAAAGAAAAAAAAAATTCCGCAAGATCTGTTAAGAGTTCTGGGTAGCCCCTCGAGAGTTCTGAACAAATATCTTGTATAATTACCACGTCCGACCAATATTAAAGAAGTTATAATCAAAAATGAGACGCAAAATTTTTGAAAATTACAGAATTCGAAACAATTTTTTTTCCATGAGTTCTGTTCAGAGTTCTGGGTAGCCCCTCGTGAGTTCTGAACAATCCTCTTTTATAATCTCCATGTCCGACCAATATTAAAGAAGTTATAAGTAAAAACGAGGCGCAAATTTTTGGAAAATTACAGAATTCGATTTTTTTTTTCCATGAGTTCTGTTCAGAGTTCTGGGTAGCCCCTCGAGAGTTCTGAACAAATCTATTTTATAATCTCCATGTCCGACCAATATTAAAGAAGTTATAAGCAAAAGCGAGGCGCTAATTTTTTGAAAATTTCAGAATTGGTTTTTTCCATGAGTTCTGTTAAGAGTTCTGGGTTGCCCCTCGAGAGTTCTGAACAAATCTCTTTTATAACTTCTTTTATAAAAAATCGAATTCTGAAATTTTCACAAAATTAGCGGCTCGCTTTTGCTTATAACTACTTTAAAGTCGTGTGAAGTTTGCCCCCGAATTTTTGAAAAATTAAAATTTTTTTCGAGTTCTGGCAAGATTTCGAATAGTTATAGAGTTCTTGCTTGAAAATTGCAATAGTTCCGGGGAATTTCGGGCAGAAATCGAGAAAAACAATTTGGGGGTCAACTTCACGCAGCCCCCTCTTTTTCAGGAAAAAGAGTTCTGATGTAATATTCCATTTCTTTATATAGAGTTCTAGAGTTCTTAATCGATAATACATATAGTTCTACTTTTTTTTCAAAATTTTGTAATTTTTGAATAATTTCTGTAATAGAATCTGATAAAGGTTTTTGATTGTACTAAGGCAGATAAACAAAAAATGCTTATTAGACATTTTTGTAAAATCAATATTTATAAATTTATTTATAAAAAACTTTCGACGAAGATAAAAAAAAATACAAGAGTTCTGATAAGAGTTCTGAGTAGCCCCCGGAGAGTTCTAAACAAATAACCAATACAATTTCTTTGTCAAACCAATACTAAAGAAGTTATAAGTAAAAACGAGGTGCAAAATTTTTTTAAATTACAGAATTCAAAAAAAAAAATTTTTCCGTAAGTTCTGTTAAGAGTTCTGGGTAGCCCCTCGAGAGTTCTGAATAAATCTCTTTAATAATTACTACGTCCGACCAATATTAAAGAAGTTATAAACAAAATATGCGGCGCTAAGTTTTTTGAACATTAAAAAATTAAAAAAAAAAATGTTCATGAGTTCTGATAAGAGTTCTGAGTAGCCCCCGGAGAGTTCTGAACAAATAACTAATACAATTTCTTTGTCAAACCAATATGATAGAAGTTATAAGCAAAAACGAGGCCCTAATTTTTTTGAAAATTACAGAATTGGAAAAAAAAAATTCCATGAGTTCTGTTAAGAGTTCTGGGTAGCCCATCGAGAGTTCTGAACAAATCTCTTTTATAATTTCCATGTCCGACCAATATTACAGAAGTTATAAGCAAAAACGAGGCGAAAAATTAAAAAAAATTACAGAATTCCAAAAAAAAATGTTTTTTATGAGTTTTGATATGAGTTCTGAGTAGCCCGCGGAGAGTTCTGAACAAATAACCTATACAATTTCTGTGTCAAACCAATATTAAAGTAGTTATAAGCAAAAGCGAGACGCTAATTTTTTGAAAATTTCAGAATTCGAAATTTTTTAAAAGAAGTTATAAAAGAGATTTGTTCAGAACTCTCGAGGGGCAACCCAGAACTCTTAACAGAACTCATGGAAAAAACTTCATTCACTCATTCAAAAAAATTTTGAAAAAAAAATATTGAAAATTCAGAAATTTTCAAAAAATTAGCGCCTCGCTTTTGCTTATAACTACTTTAATATTGGGTTGACACAGAAATTCTATAGGTTATTTGTTCCGAACTCTCTGGGGGCTACTCAGAACTCATATCAAAACTCATGAAAAACATTTTTTTTTGGAATTCTGTAATTTTTTAAAATTTTGCGCCTCGTTTTTGCTTATAACTTCTTTAATATTGGTCGGACATGGAGATTATCAAAGAGATTTGTTCAGAACTCTCGAGGGGCTACCCAGAACTCTGAACAGTACTCATGGAAAAAAAATTGTTTCGAATTCTGTAATTTTAAAAAATTTTGCGTCTCGTTTTTGCTTATAACTTATTTGATATTGGTCGGACATGGTAATTATTAAAGAGATTTGTTCCGAACTCTCGAGGGGCTACCCAGAACTTTAAACAGAACTCATGGAAAGAATTTTTTTTCGAATTCTGTAATTTTCAAAAAAATTGCGCCTCGTTTTCGCTTATAACTTCTTTAATATTGGTCGGACATGGTAATTATAAAAGAGATTTGTTCAGAACTCTCGAGGGGCTACACAGAACTCTGAACAGAACTCATGGAAAAAAAACTGTTTCGAATTCTGTAATTTTCAAAAATTTTGCGTCTCGTTTTTGCTTATAACTTCCTTGATATTCATCGGACATGGTAATTATAAAAGAGATTTGTTCAGAACTCTCGAGGGGCTACTCAGAACTCTTAAAACAGAACTCATGGAAACTTTTTTTTTCGAATTCTGTAATTTCAAAAAAAATTTGCGCCTCGTTTTTGCTAATAAATACTTTAAGATTGGTTTGACACAGAAATTGTATTGGTTATTTGTTTAGAACTCGCCGGGGTTCAGAACTCCGGGGTTGTTTAGAACTCTTATCAAAACTCATGAAAAAAATGTTTTTTTAATTTTTTAATGTTCAAAAAACTTAGCGCCGCATATTTTGTTTATAACTTCTTTAATATTGGTCGGACGTGGTAATTATAAAAGAGATTTGTTCAGAACTCTCCAGGGGCTACCCAGAACTTTAAACAGAACTCATTGAAATTTTTTTTTTTTCGAATTCTGTAATTTTCAAATATTTTGTGTCTCGTTTTTGTTTATAACTTCTTTAGTATTGGTCGCGGTTGGAAATTATAGAAGAGATTTGTTCAGAATTCTCGAGGGGCTACCCAGAACTCTTAACAGAACTCACGGAAAAATATATTTTTCTTTGGAATTCTGTAATTTTTAAAAATTTAGCGCCTCGTTTTTTCTTATAACTTCTTTAATATTGGTTTGACAAAGAAAGTATATTGGTTATATGTTTATAACTCTTCGGGGGCTACTCAGAACTGTTATCAGAACTCTTGTTATATTTTTTATTTTTTTTATCTTCGTCGAAAGTTTTTTATAAATAAATTTAAATATTGATTTTTCAAAAATGTCTAATAAGCATTTTTTCTTTATCTGCCTTAGTACAATCGAAAACCGTTATCAGATTTTTTTTTAAATTTTCAAAAATTACGAAATTTTGAAAAAAAAAAAAGGTAGAACTATATGCATTATCGATTCAGAACTCTAGAACTCTATATAAAGAACTGGAATATTACATCAGAACTCTTTTTCCTGAAAAAGAGGGGGCTGCGTGAAGTTGGCCCCCAAATTGTTTTTCTCGATTTCTGCCCGAAATTCCCCGGAACTATTGCAATTTTCAAGCAAGAGCTCTAGAACTATTCGAAATCTTGCCAGAACTCTAAAAAAATTTTAATTTTTCAAAAATTTGGGGGCCAACTTCACACGACTCTACTTTAATATTGGTTTGACACAGAAATTGTATAGGTTATTTGTTCAGAACTCTCCGGGGCTACTCAGAACTCATATCAAAACTCATGAAAAACATTTTTTTTTTTTTTTGGAATTCTGTAATTTTTTTTAATTTTGCGCCTCGTTTTTGTTTATAACTTCTGTAATATTAGTCGGACATGGAAATTATAAAAGAGATTTGTTCAGAACTCTCGAGGGGCTACCCAGAACTCTTAACAGAACTCATGGAAAAATATTTTTTTTCCAAAATCTGTAATTTTCAAAAAATGTAGCGCCTCGTTTTTGCTTATAACTTCTTTAATATTGGTTTGACAAAGAAATTGTATGGGTTATTTGTTTAGAACACTCCGGGGGCTACTCAGAACTCTTATCAGAACTCTTGTATTTTTTTTTTATCTTCGTCGAAAGTTTTTTATAAATAAATTTATAAATATTGATTTTACAAAAATGTCTAATAAGCATTTTTTGTTTATCTGCCTTAGTACAATCGAAAACCGATATCAGATTTTTTTTTAATTTTTAAAAAATTACAAAATTTTGAAAAAAAAAAGTAGCACTATATGCATTATCGATTGGGAACTCTAGAACTCTATATAAAGAACTGGAATATCACATCAGTCCTTATCTTATCTTCCTTAGTCCTTATCCTAGTCCTTCCTAAGTCCTTATCTTGTCCTTATTAACTAATTAGGAACTGAAATAACTTTTAGCTACAATAAATTCCGTTATAAAATAACAAAAATATAACTAAATAAATTTTCTTCTCTGACACATAGTGATTGCAATACCGGTATACCGGGATACCGAATACCGGTATTTCGTGCTATTTTGCAATTTCGTGAAACCGGTATTTGGTAAGGTAAAATACCGGTATTTTCGGTATTGGGTAAAAAATATGCTGGCAAGATGCAAATCATGTTCAAGTATTATTAGTTTTTGAAAGAATTACAAGCCGACTACATACACATTTAAAAACAGAACATAACATTAATTTATTGAAAAGAAGTGTTCAGTTCAAAGTGTGGAAGGGAGAGGGCTTCCCACAGGAGTGGAAAGAGGGGATAATATGCCCCATATATAAGAAAGGAGAAAGGGAAACAGCAAGCAATTACAGGGGGATCACCATGCTCAATACAGCATATAAGATATATGCAATGATTGTAGAAGAGAGATTGACGAAGGAATTGAAGGAGCGAGGTGTGATACCAGACGGACAGGCGGGATTTAGGAAAGGGAGAGGGACCATGGATAATGTATACATCTTGAATCACATAGTAGGGAATGAGATAAAAAAGAAGGGCGGCAGGATGTATGCATTATTTGTGGACCTGAAGGCGGCCTTTGATAATGTAGCAAGAGAGGCACTGTGGGAATGCCTGAGAAAGAAGAGGATAAAGGAACATCTGATAGCAAAAAAGAAGAGATTTATGAAGAAACAATAAGTAGAGTGAGAGTTGGGGAAAGGGTGAGCGAAGGTTTTAATACGCATAAGGGAGTGAGACAAGGCTGCCCACTAAGCCCCAGCCTGTTTGCAGCATTTATTGGAGACATAGAGGAGATGTTCAGCAAGGCGCAGACAGGTGGGGTCGTGGTGGGCAAAGAAAAAGTGTGGTCCCTAGCCTACGCGGATGATTTGGTGGTGCTAGCGAGAGACGAGAAAGGGATGAAAGAAATGATAAGAAACATGGAGAAATATATGAGGAGGAAAAAGCTGACAGTGAATGTGGAGAAGTCCAAGATGATGGTGTTTAGAAAAGGGGGTGGCAGGAGAAGAGTAATTGAGTGGAGATGGGAGAAGGAGAAAATTGAAGAAGTAAAAGAATTTAAATACCTAGGGTACGTGTTTAATGAGAGAAATACTGAAACAGCACACGTGAGAGAGTTAGTAAAGAAAGCCAATAAAATACTAGGAGTGGTATGGGGAATAGGAGAGAGAAAACTTGGACACGACTATAGAAGGAGGGTGATGATGTTTGATAGCCTGGTGAAAAGTGTGATGATGTATGGAGCGGAAATATGGGGGTGGAGAGAGCAAGAAGGACTGGAAAGGGTGCAAGAAAAATATTTGAAATGGGTGCTAGGACTAGGTAGAGAGACCCCGGGGTATATAGTGATGGAGGAAACAAAGAGAGATGGAATAAGAATAGAAGCAGGAAAGAGAGCAATAAGTTTTGAGGAGAGGGTGATAGAGAGAGGAGAGTGCAGAATTCTGCAAGAGTGCCTCAAAGAAAAAAGAAAAGTAATAGGAAAGGGGGTGTGGAAAGAGAGGGAAGCATATCTAGAAAGAAACGGGTATGCAGGAGCGGAGATAGAAAGAATGCGAGAGAGAGGTAGAGTAATGACAGAGGAATTGGTCCAGAGAGATAGAGATGTGCAAAGGCAAGAAAGGAGAGCAAGAATTAGGGAGTCTAGGTACAATGGGAAATATGAAAAAATAATAACGGAAGAACTGCCAAAGTACCTAGGAAGAGAAAGTAGAAAAGAGAGAGTGACAATAGCAAGATTCAGATGTGGAAATGAAGAGAGAGATAATAAATTTTGGATGGAGGATAGGAATAGAGTATGCAGGATGTGTGGAGAAAACAAGGAGACAATAGAACACTGTCTGAACGAATGTTCAGAAATGAGAGAAAGGGACGAGGGTAGAGAAGAGGTTTTAAACGAGGATGGAAGAGGGATAGATTGGATGAAGAAAGTTGAGGAGAGAAGAAGAGCAATATGTGGAGAGGGAAGCCGACAATCCACCCAACAACGGAATTCATCACTATAAGAAACAATATCGGTCCCAGAACAGATCCATGGGGGAACTACAGAAAAGGATCTCAAGAGCTGAATTGGAATAGCAAGTTTAGGTTTTTAGTGATTTATTTAGTTTTATTAGCATACGTTTCTTTTTGTTTCTTTTTTATTTATATATATGTATTGTTTTATGTATAAAATTTTGGAATCCATTTATAAACCTGTAGAGGTAATAAATATACATAAGTAGTAGTAAGTAGTAGTGTTCAGTTCAAAAAACGCATCGGCAGCGGCATGCTAGTGCCTTTCAAAGACGCATCGGCGGCGGCGGCCGCCTTTCAAAGCTTTGAAAAATGCTGGGCGGCCTTTTATAGCGCTTTAAACCAGCCAACGTTCTCATTGGTCGTCTTCCTTCCACCAAGAATCCGAGACAAGTTTAAAGAGTACAAATTCTAATTCTCCTAAAAATTAATATTATTAATAAACTAAAGATAAGTAACCTCACATTGTTGTAGTGAAACTGTGCTTATTGTTAGTGTTTTAAATATTTAAACGTTTGGATATTTTTTAAATTGGTGAGTTCCTTTTTCAGTTCCAGTTTCGCTATATTGCAATTAATATTATATTTTATTATATTATACTTTATTAATGTTATACTTTATTATTCAAAATATTTATATTTGTAATGTATATGTTTTCAGATTTATTATTTATCCATAATGAATGACTTCAAAGATCATACAAAAATTTGCCGATAATAGTTCGGCTTGGTTTTACTATTTGTATGATGAAACAAATATGCTAGCAAGATGTAAAACATGTTCCAGCATTACTAAAGTTTTTGGAGGAACAACAAGCGGACTACATACACATTTAAAAACAAAACATGGCATTAATTTATGGAAAAGAAGAAAGAAGAATCCGAGACAAATTTAACGAGTGGAAATTCTAACTTATCTAAAAATGACATAAGTAAACCAAAAACATTACAAATTACTGATTTTTTTAATAGAAAAAATGACTGTTTCGACGTTTTGTCTAGAATGACAGCATTAGCTGGTTTACCTTTCAGATTTGTACTTAAATTGAATTGAGGAAGTCTTTAGTTGCAAGAGGTTTCAAAAATATACCAAAATCTGTTAATATAATAGGAAGAATTGTTATAAACTATAGTAACAGTGTTCGCAATTCTCTGAAAAAAGAATTAACAGAATTAAAATTAAAAGGTACCAAATTTAGTCTCACGTTTGATGAATGGACAAGTGTGCTAAATAGACGTTATTTAAATATAAATATACATTCAGAAAAGAAAATGTGGAATTTAGGACTCAAACATGTCTCAGGAACTATGCCAGCTGAAAAATGTGTAAAAGTAGTTAACTGCAAATTGGAGGAACATGGATTATCTCTGAATGAAGATATTGTCTGCATAACAATTGATGGAGCAGCGGTTATGAAAAATGTTGGGAAGTTGATTGATGCAAATCATCAATTATGCTATGCTCATGGAATTCAACTTGGAGTAATCAGTGTACTATATAAACAAAATCAAGAGCAGAAAAAGCAAAGTACTCTGGATTTAGACACATCTGATTCTGATTTTGAATGACAATGTCAGTCAGACAATGAAGAAAATAATAATACAACTGTTGAAAGTACCTTATTTGGATATGAAGAAGATACTAGCAACGAGGGCGAAATATTAACTTATCAAGGATTGCTTCCTATAATTAAGGAAATTCGAAAAGTCGTTAAGATATTTAAACGTTCCCCTACTAAAAATGCCGTTTTACAAAAATATATACTTACTGAAATGAAGAAAGAACTTAGGTTAATGTTAGATTCAAAAACACGCTGGAACAGTTTGCTCATGATGAGGAACGATTTTTGAAATTAAAAAATTCAATTATGAAAACATTAATTGATTTAAATTTAAAAATTATTTTTTCTGCTAGTGAATTCGATTTATTATCTAAAACGGACTCAGCTCTGCTTCCAATAAAGCTGGCTGTAGAGGCATTATGTCGGAAGGATTCTAACTTATTAACGGCGAATGCAACAATAAATTTTATGTTGCAATCACTTAAAGATCAGGACACACCACTATCCAAGGAATTATACAGCGCATTGCAAATTCGCATAGATGAAAGACATATTGAACTAGAAAATGGTTTAAGGTATTTACATAATTATAACGAATTTAAAAGAGAAAACGAAAAGGAAGAAAAGAGGTTAACAAAGTCGAATTTAATTAAATGCGTCGTAAATTTCCACAAAAAAAATTATGAAAAGGAAACACAAACCTATCAAGAGGAATTTATTGAAGATGATGTAGATGTTAATATCGGAATAGAATTATCTCTCGAAATGAAATTACAATTAGCTATAAATAAAAAAATTGGCTGCCCAAACAATAATAATAAAGTAATAAAAAAAAATGATTTATCCAAAACCATCAGACGAGAAATCGAGTTATTAGAAGATGAAGGACTTCGAGGCAAATATGTAGAGGTGGTATATCGCTCATTATTAACAATACCACCAACCAGCGAGGATGCGGAAAGAGCATTTTCAGCTGCAGCTAATTTCTGCACAAAAATACGTTCGAGACTTAATGACAGTTCAATAGATGCATTATGTTTTTTACGATCACATTTCAAAAATATGTAGTTAATTAATTATTTTATGTTTTTTTTGTCTATACATAGATATTATTTATGTACTTGCAACAAGTTTGTGATACTTACTCTTAATATTATTGTAATACTACATATTTATATGTTTTGTTTCTTTATTTTATTTGATTTTATATTTGATTATTATTTGTTTCTATTGTTTATATTTGTATAACAAATTTGTTTATATTTTTATAGTTTACACTTTTTTGTATAAAACTAATATTACAAAGAAGAACTGTGTTTTTGTACATTTTTCAATAATTCCTAATACCGGTATCAATACCGGTATTCCGGTATAACGTTTAAAAAATACCGAATACCGGTATAGTATTTTTGCTCCGGTATTGCAATCACTACTGACATAGTTGAAAATTAAAAATCACACACAGTTAAACAGTTTTGTTTGCATAAACTGATTAAGGACTAAAAATACTTTTTATCACAAAAACTGTTTGTTATAAAATAAAAAATGTAACTTAATAATCTTAATTTTTTCTAAGAATAAACAATTTTAAAATAAATCAACTTAATATAAACCAAATAGTTCAAATTAAACTTATTATAGATTTAAAGCAAGAGACCGTTTTTCTTTTTGAAGAAAAGGGCTTTCAAGAACACTATTGCGTGCAACGAGCGGTCCGAAAGCAAGTTTCTAATTTCTGTTACAAAATTTCCGGCGGTGGAAAAAGCTCTTTCCATATCAGTTGATTTCACGGATAATAGAACCTTATACAGCAGCTCAAAATTTTGAGTCCTTTTTTTGTAACCTCAAATAACTGAAACAAAATTTAACCCTTTGTCTACCAAAGGTACTCCAAAGTACCAGAAAATTAGTATACCTACCCTTAAATACCACACCTGAAAGTAATGTTAATTTTAATTGTTATTATTGTTTTTAATATATATACTATTGATACAGTCGACAAAAAAATATTAAATTTTATTATTTGATGTATTTTTTTGACTGGTACTTATAAGTACCTTTGGATGTAAAGAGGAAAAAAAATTGGAATGCGTTTATTTTCTGAATATTTATTCGAACTTTTCTTATTAGTGAAAGTAGTAGAAAAGAGCATTAGACGTTATGGAAATATATCATGATATTGTACAAAACAATTTTTTTTTCATTCACACATAGAAAAACACTACATAAAGAACAGGTTGAGTGTGGTTTAGATTGGATTCCTTGAGCACTGCACATTTCACACCTTCCTCTCCTATAAACAAATTGCGGCCAATGATTTCCTCTGTTACCCAGCCCAATTTCATTAGATACGCTGTAATTGTAAGTAATTTCCAAACAACCCCAAAATATTATTTATATGCCACCATTTTTTGGAACGTCGACTTTTGAACTGTCGATCCCGTAGCATTTTATAATTTCAATTTCGGGAGCAGTTTCCAAGATACACGAGGAAAGACTTTCCGGATTATGTAAATATTTGACTCTTTAATCGAGGGTTGTGTAACGTTCATGAGATAAAGGAGTACCGATTTTTTGGATAATATCCAGGAGACAAACTGACAAAATGGCATCGCAGGTAAAAATGGTAGGTAGCATCTTTCCGACTAAATGTTAATAAAAAAATGCACTAAATTTTCTAAAATTTGTTAATTTTCCTCATTCCGGAATCAGCGAGTGCATGTTTGAAACTGTTTATTAGTTTTAAAAATTGTCCCACCATCATCACCAACCTATTCCACCAAGTTCTTGTATCCAACAACAATTGCAACTCCTTTATATAATTTTTCCTTTACGTACCTAAACTTGCAGTAAACCGTTATTCATCGGACTTTTTCTAAACAATTTTGCGCACATCTTGTATTGCCTGAGTTATATCAAGGCGAGTAGTTATAGCTTCAGGTACTCTTGCTAAGTTATTGTCATTATCGCTGTGACTAGAAAAAATATCGTAATCACATTGTCGTAAGTTTATTCTTCAAACAGTTTTCTAACAGTTTTCGATCTTACAGTTTTCCTTTTGTATATGAGATCTATCACAGCTAAGTGCCCAGCGTGATTTATGCAGAGCATTATTACTGTTGGGCTTTCTCTGCCAAACCTTTGCATAACCGCTGCGCCATCCGCAGTAAAAGCCACAATGTGACGTTCCAGTTTTAAACCGAATTTGTCGAGATGTTTAAGAACCACTTACCTTCTTACCACTCACCTCAACTGCGCCGCAATTTCTAGGTACAAAAACCAGCATTAGGTTGAATACTGTTCTGTCATCAGAATGCAAGTTTATGTTTAAGTACAGACTTTTCAAGCCTGTCCATTCATCAAAAGTTAGACTGAATCTACGATCAGAGTTTACTATCGTTTGCAACTTGTTAACCATACTTGATTCTTGTTGTTTATAATAGACTAGAACTAGTTCCATTGTCCTGCCTTCGCTTTTTGGTAGAGTTAGCTGTTTATGATGAAAAACTTCTCAGATGTGTTTACTACGAGTGACGGCTCGAATGAATGGAAATACCGTCTCGTGCAACCAAGCGTGCAATAATTTCGGAAATTTTAGTACAAAAGGTCGAAAAAAAAATGTTATTCGCGATCTTTTTGGAACTAGGTTCAGATTCAGATTAACCCTACATTGATGCATATTTGCATCAACCAAGTAAATAGTTATTAATATAATATAATAATCCTTTATTGGCATAAATGTAAATACACGACCGTTCGTACATTAGTATTGTGACAAGAATAGAACAAAAAATAAAACAAAGAAAACAAAAAAAAGACACCAGAATGAAACGGAAAATAATAATATCCAGATTAATACAGCAAAAAATAAACAGTTCAAAAGTTCGTAGATCAAAAAACAAAACAAAAACAACAGAAAAGGAAGCCTTTAACCCAGTCCATTGCACCTCAATATTTTTTTCATGTACACAAAACCGGAGCCACTCTCATCCATAACCTTCTTCCAGTTTTTCGCCACTGACTTTTCCTCTTCGCTCCATTCACATTTCTTACAGCTTAACACCCAATGTTCCCACAGATCCTCCCCTTCTCCACATACTCGTCAAGTCCTATCTGATGCAGCCATCCAATATCTTCTACCCCTTTCCTCACTACCGCACCTAAACCGGGCAATCGCTACCTGTGGGGCTTTAGGATTAACTCGATACTCTGGACATCTGCCAAAAACTTGGATTTTGCTGTAGTCTCTATTATAGGTAACCTCATCTATGTGTCTTTGTCTCTCTTGCAGCTCTATCTCCAGTAGTGTATCTGCCAGAATCCTTTCCACTAACATTCCCTCATTCATCATTCTCTCGATCTCTTCTTAGTTCTATCCTCCTCTTTCATACATACGCTTGCGCAGACATCCCCATTTTGTTTCCTTATTACTCCCTTTACCCCCCTTTCTTACCGCTTTCAGAACGTCTGTCACTATTCTTTTTTCTCCCGCACTATTCACTTTCCTTTCAAATTTAGCCACTCTCATAACCGCGGTGTTTTCCACCTTGATAGAATTTGTTTCTTGTTGAACGATGTACCAGGGGGTGGAATTTTCTAGCTACAGGGCCCTCTTTATGAACTGTAACTGCATAATACTACGTACGCACGCCTTCCATACAATCATTTTCGCCCGAAAATTTTCCCTCAAGTATACTCTCCATGTATCCCAGAGCCTGTTAGCAGCCACCCACGCTTTTTTTACTATATACTTGATATGTGCAGCGCACGACCCATTTTGTTGGAACATAAAGCCTAGGTATTTAAAACTGCTAACTTGTTCTATCTCACTCGCTTCCCATTCAAAACTCTCTTTCCTTGATAACTGTCTCTTCTGAAACAGCATCCACTTTGTTTTCAGCACATTTACCTTTAACATTCGTTTTTTTTAAAACTTTTTCATTCGTACCAACACCTCTTTCATTTCCACTTTCGAACTTGCTAAGACAACGACGTCGTCCGCATAAGCTAGACTCCAAATCTTTTTCGTCCCTATTACCACCCCTCCCACTTGACCCAAGCTTAGCGTTCTCTCGAGGTCCGCAGTATATAGATTAAATAGTAGTGGACTTAGCGGGCACGCTTGTTTTAGCCCTTTCCTAACCTCAAATCTTTCAGATAGCCTTTCACCTATCTTCACTCTACACCATGTTCTCTCATATAGATGCTCAATGCTCTCTCTGATCTGTTGCGATATACCTTTCTCCCTCATATATTCCCACATTTTCTCTCTCACTACTGAGTCATATGCAGCTTTGAGGTCAATAAATACCGCGTACAATTTTAACTTAGGTTTAGCTATTTCTCTTTGTATGATATAATTCAATATGTATATCTGTTCAGTTGTTCCGCGTCCTTTTCTGAAGCCAGCTTGTACCTCTGGGATTAGATTCCTCTTCTCTGCTTCTTCTTTTAACTTTTTTTCCAGTATCTTTGCATAGATCTTGTATGACGTGTCCATTAGAGTTATCCCCCTATAGCTTCCTAGTTCCTCCTTGTTACCTTGCTTAAAAACTGGTACAATAATTCCTTCCCTCCAACTGTCCGTAATTTGTTTGCTACCTTTGAAAAAGCTGTTAAGTTCACCACGAAGTCTCTCCTTCACAATTGGTGTGGCTAGACACCACGCCTCACTTGGCACCGAGTCTGGGCCTGGAGCTTTCTTTCTTTTGAGCGCTGACATAACCGTTTCAACCTCTTCCTCTGTAATCTCTTGTGATTGCGATTCCACTGGTCTAAAATCGTCTAAAATCTATAATTTCTGTCTCTCCGGCCAGCAACTCACAGAAGTGATTTTTCCACCTTTCTGTGCAAATTACTGATGAGATCTCTCTTTTTAGTTTCCTGGCAGCAAACACTTTCCAAATGTCCGACTCTCTGCTAAGCTGGAAGATTTTCTTTATTTGGCATTCTTCCCACTCTCTTTTTTTTCTCGGCTCTGCTTCTTTCATTTCTTTATTCTGTCTTTTAAGCTTTTCGAGTGTTGTTCTTCCTTCTCTCCAGGCTCTAAATTCGGCTCTAGTTCTTTTCTTTATACCTATTAGTTCCTCGTCTATCCAAGCATTTCCGCAATTTTTCTTTGGGTGTGATATTTTAACAATTAGTGCTTTCTTTATCATAGCAGTGAGTTTCGGTAGTTCCGCATATTCCACTCCATCCATCCCGTCTAAGTTTTCCTGGTATCGCGTAATAGCCGACTCATTTCACATCACCGTTTGTTTAACCACACCCTTGCTTTCTCACCAGCTGCCTATCTCACCATACAGGGTAATTTCTAGTGGTAGATGGTCCGATTCCAGCCTTTCTCCTATTTTGAAAACATCAATACATCTTATGGCGTCTTCGTTGGCGATCCCGAAGTCAATGATCGAGGTACCGCCTTCACCAATATACGTTAACTTCCCTTTCCAATCGCCATTTGTGCACCCATTTAGTACATACCAGTTACGGTTCTCAACGCAGTCTAACCATTTTTTTCCCTCCTTGTTAACTGTTTTGTCTTTCGAAAGTCTAGCTATTTCCACCCCTTCTGCATCGAGACTTCCAGCTTGGAGTTCACCGATCCTCACATTCCAGTCTCAGACGTTCAGTACTTTCTCTCCTGAATCCCTTGCCAGGCTTTTCTCAATGTGTTTCATAATGCTCTCTAGGTTGTTGTTGTTATAGACAGTAAGTACTCTCCACTTATCTTCGCCTACTCGAACTGCTCTCTCTTGTACCCCTTCGATGTTCTCCATATCCATATTGTATTCTTTCTCCGCTACAAGCTTTATACCGGTAATTATCCCTCCCTTTGCTCTTCCCCTGTTGGAGATCCTCTTTGCAGATTGACATTTCCATCTGTATTCCGCTGACAGTAGGTTTCTTACTTCGTTCCAGTCCTTTTCTTCAACCCATGTTTCCGTTAGCCCTATTACGTGGAATTTATGTAAGTATTGCTTAATAGATTTGCACTCCTCTCCTTTTAATCTTTTCTTTAGCCCTGCTATGTTCCATGCTATTATTTCAAAGTTTTCCCTTCCCCCTTTATGCTCCCCCGTACTTCCTTTAGTGCTTAGTGAAAAAACAGCTCTTCCAGCAAACTTGTTACTGGGTTATACCTGTGCCATTTATTATCTATGAGGTTCTTATTGTAGGCGACTTTTACTACCTTCCCTGCTTTCCTAACTGCTTTTTGTCTTAAGATTGTTTGCACTTCTCTTTCCTTTTTTGTTAGATCATCATCGATATATATATATATATATATACATATATATATATATATATATATATATATATATATATATATATATATATATATATATATATATATAGTAGTCCCCTGCAGTTTATGTTTCATTTTCATTAATTGTTTCTTTTCTTCCCATTTTTCGAACTTGACTATGATTGCTCTATCCCTTCCACCTATCTCCTTCCCCATTCTAAACATTTCCCTATATGTTGGGACTACATTAATCTTCTCGGTAATTAAGCTTTTGACTTCATCTTCCACTTTATCACCTTCTTTGATTCCCTTAATTACTATATTGTTTTTTCTTTCCCTTGTATCCTTGTCCTCTTCGGCTTTGTCAATTTTCTCCATGGTTTTCTGCAACTCTACACCTTTTATCTCCCATGCGGCTTTATCCTCCTTAGCTTGGTTTTTAATGTATACCAGCTGCTCTTCGATCTTATTCATTCGCTCTTTAGTTTTCTCATTTTCCATTTTCATTTCATTTAGTTTTTCCATCACTTCCTTTTTCTATTTGTTATTTTCCGTCCTCTCGTCCTTTAGGCTCTCGTTCACAGCTTCTAGTTGTTTTCTCACCGCGTTCAATTCCTGTAAAATATCCTCCATCGTTGAACGTTGAGACAGACTGTTAATTGGGCTGTCCTCCTTTTTTCTTTTTGATCGCGGCGAATGGGCTACATGTTTTTTGCCCATAAATGGGTTGCGCTCCCGACTTTCACTATCAGACGACATGATTTTATCTTTATACCCCCTACTCTCCGTGTTGATTAGCGGCGCACAGATTCAAAACACTCTACGTTTGTTATCCCCACACAATTTCTGCTCGCCTAATACTTTATTTAGACGACCGACTTCCAGTACGGGGGCCTAAATGCCTTTCGCAAATTTTGGGACCTCTAGGGCTTCGCCAGAAAAACGACGCTAGCGACTTGTTAGTGGTCGTTTGTTAAACTATATTTAACACACACACGTGCGTACGGTACTCACTCCGAAACGAGTGAAAATAGTTGTAAATAGTTAGTAAATGCATTATATTCTCTAAACGGAAACATGCAGCGGCTTTTATATGAACCAACCCTATTCTGTGTATAGTTTCGGTTACACCAGCCCCCTAGACTGTCTAACCTGAAGAAACAACGGGTTTTGTAAACGTTTTCAGTATTGCACGCAGGTCACAATTGTTCAAGTTTATTACGTAAGTTTATTACGCAATAATAAATGCAAGGTAAGCTTGAAATTTTTTCTGATATATCTAAGGTATCCGAAAAAAGAAAATATATACCCGGTTTCATCCTAATAATATTTAATATTTTTATATGAAATATAATAGTCGATTCATATATGAATCATCGCGCGTACTGGTACATAATATGTAATTTACTATCCAAAGTGGCTTCTAGTATAGAAATACCAATATAAGATGTTTTGCATATCAATTTATTGTAGATGCCTTTATTTTACAAAAATGGAACGGACCAGGTATACTTGGAAAATATGAATCCCGACAAACTTTTCGATTTTATTGAAAATATACCTACGCAGAGTGAAGATGAACTGGAAATGGAAAGTGATGAAGATCTTGTACAAGTTCATCCACATTTAGAAAAATTGTTGGATAAGTATTTTGAAGATCCAAACATCCGCGAAATTATACTGACGGTTGAAGCAGGCCCCATTGAAGATAACTCGACTGCATCCGAGTCAAAAATCAACACGGTAACTGAGCCTGTATTGGATTCTTCAAGAACTCAAACGTTTCCAAAGATAATTCAGTCATGTCTTCCTAAAGAATCAAACAATTTCCTATGGAGAAAGACAAAACTTGTGAATATTCCATCTACATTTACTGGGCAGACCACAATTCCGGCTGATGTAACGACCTTCGACTCGCCTTATCAATTTTTTAAATATTTTTAACTCATTGACGGAATTGTGGAGGAAACTATCAAATATAGTGTTTCGAAAAATCCAGCGAAACCTTTTCATTTGACAAAGTATGAGCTTATAAGATATTTAGGCATTTGTACTTTGTCTTCAGTTTTATGCATATCTAACTTTCGTAAATACTGGAACAAACACATTGGAATAGATATTGTACGCAGCGCAATGAGTCAAAAACATTTTGAAACATTCCGAAGCAATTTACATTTCAATGATAACACGATTATTACCGATGATAAACTACATAAATTGAGACCAGTAATCGAATTAATTTCACACATTTTTTTAACAATTTCCCATAGATTTTTTCCATACATTTCTCATAGATGAAATGTTATCAATTAATGAACAAATTTGTGCCACAAAGGCATGTCATCACATGAAACAATATTTATCATTGAAACCACACAAACGGGGATCTTCTTCTTCTTTTTCAGACTTTATTCTTCCAATATTGGACATAGTCCTCCCTTTTAACTTTCCATTCTTCTCTATTCCTCGCCAGACTTAACCATTTCCTTCCTGCTACTTCCCGGATATCGTCACTCCATCTTCTAGGAGGGCGGCCTATGTTCCTCCTTCCGTATCTTGGTCTCCATACCAGGATTCTGTGAGACCATTTGTCATCAGTTGTTCGTAGGATATGCCCAGCCCAACTCCCTTTCTGTTTCGCTACTCTTTCCACCACGTCCGCAACACCTGTCTTCTTCCGCACCCATTCGTTCCTTTTCTTGTGGCGTCACGTTATGCCTAGCATTTTCCGTTCCATTGATCTTTGCGTAACGGCCAGCTTCTTGATGTTCTGTTGGGTAAATGTGTTTTCTGCGCCATATGTGAGAACCGGTGCAACACTTGAATCAAATATTCTCGCTTTCAACTTTCTTGGGAACGTCTTGTGGGTTAGAATAAAATCCAGCTTCTCAAATGCTGCCCAGTCTAGTCCTATTCTTCTTCTGGTCTCCGCAACTTGGTTTTCTTTGCCTATTTTTAGTTTATGTCCAAAGTAGATGTAGCTCCCTACTCTTTCCACCGTGACACCATCGATGACTATATCAGGCCGGTGTGGAACTTCAGCCGTCATGATTTGTGTCTTGCTCATATCCATGTGCAGACCAGTTGATTTGGAGATGTTGTTTAGCTGATTCAGCATTGTTTCAATATCACACACTTCAGTGGCCACTAAAACAATATCATCCGCAAAGCGCAAGTGCGTCAGCCTTTTGCCATCAACATTTACTCCTTTGTCCGCCCAGTCTAAGTTTTTAAAGATATTCTCTAGACCTAGTGTAAATAATTTGAGGGACAAGGTATCTCCCTGGCGCACTCCACGTCTGATGGGTATTTTGTCGGATAAACCTTGTAGTTTCAGCGTCATAGTGGCGAAGTCGTAGATGGTTTTAATTAGACCAGAATATCTCGAATCAATGCGACAGTCATCCAAAGCCTCCAAAATAGGCAACATCTAGATGGTATCGAATGGTAACGAATGAGAGGAAGAGTGGGATATTATATTCATTGCACTTTTCAATCAATGACTTCATGCATTGTAGATGTTCGTTGGTTCCATATCCTTTTCGGAAACCTTCTTGCTCGATGAGCTGATATGCATCTAATTTGCTGCTAAGTCTGTTAGATATTACCCTTATAAATGTTTTGTAAAGGTGGGAGAGTAGGCTTATTGGTCGATAGTTTTTAAGTTCACTTTTATCGCCCTTCTTATGAAGCAGAATTACTACCGCATTGTTCCCTATTTGGAGGATTTCAAGTATTGATTTACTTCTTTTTTTTAGTTGTTCGCTTATTATTCCATCTTCACCATGTGCCCTACGATTTTTACTTTGTTTGAGAGCCGATCTTATTTCATCTATTGTAATTTCGGGTGTTTCTTCAGAACCTACGTTCATAATTTTTGGTCTTGTTGAATTTCTCCGGTGTTCTTGACGTGATTCATACAGTTTACGATAAAAGTTTTCTGCAACTTTATTTCCTTCTTTCCTGCTGTTTCGCTTCCATCTGGCTATGTGTTTCTTTCCGACTGAGAGTTTTGTTTTTAGAATCTTCATGCTGCTATTTTCTTCTATTACTTTCTTTGTTAATGTCTCTTTGCAGTTATAGATATCTCGTCGGATTTCCCTTCGGATTTCTTTATTCAGCTCAGCATATTTAGCGGTGTCAAAAAATACTAACGGGGATACAAACTTTTTATTCTAAGTGGGGTTTCAGGATTTTGTTACAAATTTGAAATTTATACCGGCACAGAAAACGACCCAAATAAGCGACTACCAAATGAACCGGACATAGGAGCGAGCAGTAATATTATTGTGCGATTGTATCGCGAAATTCCACGCAACAAATTCCATAAACTATATTTCGATAACTACAACACTTCAATTCCGGTAATAAGTTACTTAGCACAACTTGGTATTCATTCTCTTGGAACCGTGCGACGTAATCGAATTCCATGCTGCAAAGTTCCATCGGAGAAGTATTGCAGTAAGATGAAACGGGGAGAATGAATTTGTGGCTGATTACAAAGAAACATCCATCAGCAATTTTTATTGGAAGGACAATAAAACTGTTACTCTTCTGTCATCATTTATTGGCACAGAACCTGTAACGATGGTAAGTAGGTACGATCGAAAAAAAAGAGATACCTTGCCCTGCTTTTATTACACTATACAATCGCCACATGGGAGGAGTGGACCTGCTAGACAGTATAATTATACTGGGAGTATAATTATACCAATTGGGAGATACAAAATAAAGATGCGATCACGAAAGTGGTACATGAGATTGTTTTATCATTTACTTGATATCACGATTATCAACGCGTGGTTGCTTTATCGCAAGTATACCAAAGATGAGACAATAAAACCCTTGGCCGATTTTCGAATTGAATTGGCCATCACGTTGTGCAATATCGGGACATGTACCACCCATAAACGAGGCCGACCAACTGAAGTTGAACGGAGCATAGAGAATAAACGAAAAAGACCAAATGCAACTCCTGTGGCACCGAAAGATGTAAGACTTGATCGTAAAAATCATTTTGCGGTATGGAATAAAGCAAGAATCCGATGCAAGTTACCAGGATGTACGGCTAAAACATACGTAATATGCAGCAAATGTGACACAGCTTTGTGTTTTAATAAAGATAAGAACGGTTTTACGTACTTTCACATGAACTGATTTTATATAATATAGGTATTAATATAAATAGATATCAGGGTGATTAATGCGCACTGATTTACGCAATTTATTTTTGTTTAAATAAACTTGAAAATTAAAAACGATTTTTTAAAACATTTTTTCCTATTTTCTTGATATATTTTCAAACTATTTTAATTTTTTCACTTTAAAAGAAAAAATTGCCCTCTGTAGGTTTTTCACTTCTTTTTCGCACGTAAAGTTATGTTTTTCGATCTTTATTGTATGTACTTTATCTAAATGTTTTAATAAAACACTTATTGAAGAGCTTTTATAGGATAATATTTTTGTGCATATTGAACATTGTACTGATTCCTTATTTTGTATTTTTACATTTTTCCTACGAAAAGTAAACCCTCGTTTAGTAAAATTTTATAGGATATCCACTAGATACAATTTTTTATTTTGTATTAATAATATTTAATTCAATTACTCACCGTTAACCGAACAATATTTTAATCAAACTCCAACGTAATAAAAACAAAACATGGCGACATTACCAAACCTAATCTTAAGTTTACTGCATTTTTGTAAAAAAAACTCAAAGCCTTCTTTAGAATTATTTTAATTGTTTGTAGTGCAAATTTGCTAATATTATTTTTAAGGCGCTGCTTAGTAATAATTTTCTTAAAATTTTGATGAATTCTTTGATAACACCAGCTACCCTGGTCTGTCAATGAAATAGTACCCGGGTACTAAAAATTTCATATACCGGGATCCGAGTACCCGTGTAGAAAACCCTAGTTCGGCACCACTAACGAGCACAAATAAAATTTTAATCAATTTGCATTGAGTTGCGTCTGAGATATTAGCAAAAATGTTGTGTGAGGCCAGCCCCTTTTAAGGGCTATAGTTCAGTTAGAAAGCGTCTGGGACACATCTTTATAGCGACTTTTTTCTTATTTTGGGCTCTAGAACACGCCCTAAATTTTCTGCCGAACATTTATGAAACACTCTATATACATATCGGTTATGTGAACTAGTGAGAATATTAGGGGAAAGGCGTGTACCTTGGGACGGTTTTACCTTGGGACAATCGCTATTACGATTTTTGTACTGTAGCGGCAAATCTAGGAACTACATCATATGTCGCAAGCAGTGTTTGTGAGTAAACAAACACATCCGATTAGTTGTCAGAATTCATTTATGGTGGCAAATGGCGGTAGTGTATTTTTGAAACCGTGAGGTAAAATTTACGAACGTTTTGAAGAAGTGCAGAACGCCGCAGTAAGTATTGTTACTCATATATTTTCACACCGCTTCATTGCTATATGATTGCTGTACACAATATGAAACATTTTGATGAAAATCTCTGCAGTTGTGAATTCGAGGTTATATTTTATAAAATATGTGCATTTTTGTACCTTGGGACACTGTTTTGGTTGCACCATGGGACGTGTCCCAAGGTGCAACCAGATATTTATCAGCAATCCGTCTCACTGATAATGACATAATTGCAGATGGGGAGGAGTGCTACAGGAAAGAAACGATTAAAACCAGATGCAGAAGCGTTGGAGGCCGCTGCTAACGAACTTCTTGTAAACAAAGGAACGTTACGACAAGTTGCCAGCGCCTACGGAGTTTCAAAAAGCACGCTCGCTAGTCATATCCAAAAATATAAATTATCTGGAGAAACTAACTTCAAGTATACTGCAAAAAATGCGACACATAAAGTATTCACCACTAATCAAGAGGAGGAATTGCTCTCATATATAATAAAAGCAGCACAATGGAACTATGGCGTTACAGTCGAAGAAATGAAAAAGTTAGCTTTTCAATATGCAAAAGGTAATAACATTAAGATGCCTGACTCGTGGAATGTTAATGAAACTGCTGGTCGACAGTGGTACAAACACTTCAGAAAATCCCACGAAACAAGAATATCTCTCCGCAAACCTGAAGCCACTAGCTTAGGAAGAATGGCCTGTTTTAAAAAGGCAAATGTGACAGTTTTTTTTCGATAAACTGAGGGATATCCATTCAAGATTTAAACTCACACCTCAGAATCTGTGTGGAATCTGTGTGGAATCTTGATGACTGTTCACAAGCCTGTTCGTGTGCTGAGCGACATTAAGGCGAAGCAAATAGGAGCGGCCACTTCTGGTGAAAGAGGACTAAACGTAACCATGATAGCCTGCGTTAATGCTGCAGGAACATTAATCCCATCAGGCATTATTTTTCCGAGCGTCCACTTCAAGGACCACATGATCAATAATGCGCCACCTGGAACCATTGGCATGGCGAATCCAAATGAATGGTCTAATGCGGAGTTGTTTGTGCAATATCTTCAGCATTTTATTTCTATCGTAAAGCCTTCTGTGGACAAAAAAGTGTTGCATATAATGGATAATCATGAGAGCCACCTTTCAATAGCTGCCATAAATGTAGCAAGGAAAAATGGAATAATATTCTTGACTTTTCCTCCACACACGAGCCACAAGCTGCAGCCGCTTGATAGATCAACCTTCGGGCCATTCAAAAGCTACTACAATAGGGCCAGCAAAGCCTGGATGCTCAACCATCCTGGTAAACCCATTTCAATTTATGATGTATCGACATTGATAGGGCAAGTATTTGCATTGGCTTTCACACCGAACAACATCTCAGCGGGATTCAAAGTTTCTGGTATATGGTCATACAATGCAGATGTGTTTGAAGACCATGAGTTCTTGCCAGCTGAAGTGACAAACAGACCGTACGAACCTCATGATAAAAGCATAATTCAAGAAAAGGAGCCGAGCGTAGAAACGCCATCAACAAGAAGTGCACCTATCACAGCGAAGACTCCTGAGGAACTTCGTCCATTTCCGAAAGCACCACCTCGCAAGCGTGGTGTAAGGGGCCGAAAACCTGGAAAATGCATGATTGCGACCGACTCATCAGAATTTGAAGAACTCAAGCTGCAGAAAATGAAAAATAACAAGCCTTTTGCTCCGCCAAAACAGACCGTTAAGAGAGTTTTAGTTCCATCGTCATCAGAAGATGAAGACGAACCCGAATTTCAAGACAGCTCCGATGGAAGTCGTTTCGCTGACAGCTCTGATAACGAAGAACACGAGTCGGATTTCTTCGACGCAGCTCCACTGAACTATTCCAAGGACAGTTGGGTCTTAGTCAAGTTCGATGTGTCTGGGAAACCTTCGTCGAACGGTGTCTATTATGCCGGTATAGTCGAAGATGTTACAGAATTAGAGTGCGGAAAGTTCACTTTGTTTTTCCTGACGTTGAAGATGTCGCTGTCGTTAGTAAGTCCTGCATAGTGAAGATATTGCCTGAGCCTACCATACGTCGAGGACAGCATTCTTTCAACATCAAGTTTCCTATGAATATTAACCTTAAATAATGTATAGATTTCATTATAAACATTTTTATACACTATTTTTCTATAATTAAAATGAATTCAATGTACATATTTATTAATACAATATAATTCTATCCCTGTCCCAATGTACAACCACCCCTGTCCCAAGGTACAAGGCCTGTTTGTACCTTAGGACAAATTGGACTGCATTGTTATATGGTGAGTACCGACTTCTTTACTGATGTATTCGTCAATGCGTATTGTCCATTTACTAGCCAAAACTACATTCTTTCACGGGGAATAAATACAATTCAATTTTACAAACAAGCCAAAAATAAAAAAAACGAAAAGAAAATTCTGTTCCAAGGTACACGCCTTTCCCCTAAAAATAAGTACACTCTACCGGTTAGATTTATCCCTATTTGGCAAATCCAATAGATCAGATCCTATTTGATTAAATTCTATACGTTTTAATGTGGTTGTAAAGTCCTTTACTTTTTACTACCCATTTTATTTCTTCATAGACTTAGCAAATTAGTATGCGGCAGCTAATTAAATTGAAACCGATCAAATCCTAATTTAGTTTTAGTCAAAAAAGTCTTCTTGGTCTACTATCATATGTCCATCGTTTCTATCTACATTTATTAATGTTTTAATTCGCTTTTTGTTTCCATACTCTGTATTCCTGCAAATTTTGAAATAAATCATTTCATATCATTATCATTCCATAATAATCATTAAAAAATATTTGTATTAATTTGTATTGTTATATTAATTAATATGTATTTTAATATAATTTTAACCTTCGATTTTCTTTTTCAGGGTGAATCCTTTGATATTTTTCTTGGTATATTGAGATCAATTCACGATGAAAATTTACCGTAAATATTTATATTTAAAATCTAACATCTAGAAACATTCTAGAAAACATTCCTTTATTTCCGCCAATTTATTAAAAATATTAAAATATAATAAATAAATAAACGAAATAATAGAGATACTAACTAGTCTACACTAGTATCTCTATTGTTTCATTTATTTAATTTTATTATTCGCGGAAATTGAAAAATGTTAACAGCGAGTTTTCAATTAACTTTTAACGTTTCTCTTACAGAATCGACCCGTTTAAGAGTAGATTAAACATTTAGGTTCAATTCGACAGTTTATGTGTGGATATGCATATAGTAAGCAAATAGAAAGTTATATAAGGGTTCTATGCTTATTATTACAGGCCATTTAAATTTAGTATGTTAATCCTCTAGGTTTAAAGTATAATGTATAGCATGGGTATTAAGGTTTTCGATAATATCGTTTCATTAACACTGGAACTTTTTGATTAATCCGCAGGTAAATGCTTAGGAGATGAGAACGAGGCCCGACTAATGCGGCATCTAATGGCGGGCTACGATCCGGCGGTTAGACCAGCCGAAAACTCATCCCTTCCGCTCGCCGTCATTTTCGGTGTATCTCTACATCACATAATTGACGTGGTAAGTAAAGTCTCCGCATTTCCTTTTTACTTCTTTACACACATTTTTTTTATACACTTCGAATTTTAATTTCGGTTAAGATATAAGAGATAAGTGTAAAGTTGTGCGGGAATGATGACACGGCAGCCCGGAATTCATGAAAAACTCTCAGCTTTTTTTTAAGGATACCGAGAGATGGTAAATTGAGAGGGTAGTTTATAGGATTTTTTTTAAAGGAGGGTGTAATGTAAAGGAGGGCTAATATCAGGCCAGTTTTTCAGACTCATATACTTTTTTTATCTTTGCAACCTTAAGACAGTCTAAATTAATATAGACTGGAATATCTTTTCATGATTTTTTTCAATATGCATTTCTTTTAGGTGAAATATTATACAGAAAAGTTTTACTAATTTTTAATATTAATTATACTAATATTTAATATTTAAATAAAAACTCATTTTAAATAGTTCTGTTTAGTAGAAAAGACTAAATAGAGGTATATACCAACAAAATACCAACAAAATATATACCAACAAAACTAGAGACATAATACTCGACTGACACTGCTATAGATATATAGACCAGACTAGTTATATCATACCGGACAGGTAAAAATACATGAACAAAACATGCGATAAAAGATTATAAAATAAAACCAATATTAGACACACAAGACTAGAGAGAAGAGTAGGTAAATAAAATTAGAACAGACAAGACTAGATAAACAAAGCAAAACAAACAAGACTATGCAGACTTAAACAGTCTACATAGACAAATTAGATAGAAAACTTTAGACAGAATAGACCAGCGGTCGAGGCAGACCGCAGCTCGCGAGCCGCATACAGCCCCTTGCATGGTCATTTACGGCTCTTTGTAAAGTTATTTGCGGCTCTTCAAACATGAAACTGCAACGTCCTTCGTTCAAGCAATTAAGCTTCGTTTTCTCGTTATCAAATTTTTTATTGAATAATATAATATTAAGCAAGAATTTTAACAACTAATTATTCTTTTTAAATACAATTTTTCGTATTAATACCACCTATAAGGGTTACAGTATAATCTTGCCAATTCCGCGGTTGGTTAATCCGGCACGTTTAGTAATACGGCGGTCTGGGGAAACACGTGTGTTTTCTTTACGCTGCCCCTGACATAAACCTCGCGCACAGAAAAAATATAATCAAAAACAACAGCAACCGGTATTCTCGGAAAGAGGTCTGGCCAACACCCTGCTTTTAACTTTGAAAACTTGATTGACGATTCTGACCAAGCTAACCCCACTCTACAATCTGTTCTAAGTTTGTACATATTATTATGTATTAACACATTTACCTACATATAGATCCATATTTTATTCTTTCTGAAATTCAATTGTACATAAAATATATAAAATTGTTATAATTTTGTTTCAATCCTGAAATACCTTATAATTTATTTTATTTTTACTCCTTACTTTTTTTTTTTTGATAATCCGTCGGTTGTCTATTCCCATATGTGTCGGATTATCAAGATTGTACTGTAATTACTTCTTAAGTACTAATACTGAGGCGGTGGTGGCCTAATAGTTAAGGTGTCTGCAAAGCCATGGGGTCCCTGGTTCAAATCTGGGAACACAAATATGGAAAAATAAGCCACTGTTGTCCTGTGCATGAATTTGGCAAAGTCATCAAATCATAAATCTGCCTAGAAAACCTCCCCTAATAGTGGCTCGCCATCCAGGTTCCTTATACTTGTGTAAATTTAAGACACCCAAACATAAGTGAATGCAAAAGGAGGCAGTGCAGGTACTGTTTATGACTGTAATACCAGTGAAATGAAGGAAGTAGTAATAAAATAGTAGAATATAAAGAAGTCTCTAAAAACTTAAAAAACGGAAAAGCCCCAGGACCGGGTAATATTATTAATACATTTTTAAAATATTGGTGTTCCAATTCCAAAGGTGCCTCAACAGGCACGAAGTACCCATAGAATGGAAGATATCATACCTATCGACGATATACAAAAAAGGCGATAAGAGTAACTGCGACAACTATCGTGGAATAGCCGTTACAAGCACTATAAGTAGAGTTTATGGAAAGATCTTATAGAACAGAATAGAAAAAGAATATGCCGATATGGAGGCAGAAGAACAAGCAGGCTTCAGAGCAGGAAAATCCACAGTCGACCATATGTTTACGCTAACTTAAATTTTAGAAGAGAAAACAGCACGAAATCAAGAAGTACATCTTCTGTACGTAGATCTGAAAAAGGCCTACGACAGTATACTTTTAGTAAAACTTTGGGAGGCTCTCCAACATAGCAATATAAACACAGAAATAATAAAAGCTGTGAAGTATTTATACGCGGGCTCTAAATCCAGAGTCAAAACCAAAGAAGGATTAACATATGGATTCACAGTAACCAAAGGTCTTAAACAGGGTTGCTGTATATCTCCGACACTGTTCAAAATCTACTTGGAACACGAGCTGAAGACATGGAAACGGAAATGCAATGGCATGGGAATGCCAGTGGACGACGACACGACAGTATATACCCTCTCTTTCGCGGATGACCAAGTAGATATAGCACAAGATATAGATGACATGGAATATATGAGCCGAAAACTCATCGAGGAGTATGGAAAATGGGGTCTGGATGTCGACATTACAAAAACGGAGTATATGTGCATAGGAGGACAGCAAGAAGACTTACACCTAGCAACGGGACAGATCAGCAAACAATGCAATATATACAAATACCTAGAAATGAAAATATCTAAGGAAGGGACACTAGACGAAGCAATATCGGACAGAAACGTACACGGAAGAAGAGCTACTTCCATGCTGAACAGTATTCTTTGGGACAAAACCATTACAAAAGAAAATAAAAAAAGGATTTACAACTCCATCGTAAAAAGCATAATAACATATAGCTCGGAGGTATGGCTGATAAAAGAAAAAACAAAAAAAAAGCTAAAAGCCACAAAAATGGAAAGAAGAGAGGCGGGAAAATCCAGGAGAGATAGAGTCCTAAATAAAACCATTAGACAAGATATGGGAATACAACACGACATTATTGATGACATTACAACTAAACAACTAAGATGGTATGGACACGTCCAACGAATGTCAGAACACAGAATCCCAAAGAAAGTACTAAACTGGAACCCCCAAGGAAACCGAAAACGAGGAAGATCGCGCAGAAGCTGGAGAGACGGAGTGGACAAGGAAATTCGAGAGACGGATCTGGAAGAAGTGCTGTGGATGAACAGAGAGGAGTGGCGATTAGGAATCGGAAGACTTAAAACGTTATAACCCGATATGTATATAGTAATAAAATATAACAGTTTACTTACTGCATATTACTGATTAAATTACCATTAAAATGATATATAATACTTCTGTGTAGTGTTTTTACGTAGGTTACAATCGAAGTTTGATAATTGACTATGACACATAGGTAGTAAGATTTTCGTAAAATTTCCAAAAAGTTTTTTTACGTTTTTAGGTTTCATTTAATATAATAGGTCGAAATAAGTTATTTTATGCGTTTTGAGTTTTTTTGTGGCGAATTCAAGTGTTTGTTTTATGTGGGGGGCACCTGAGGCCGACGCGACGCCTGCGCGTCGATTATTTCAACCAAAATATCACATTTATTAGTATATCTTTTAGAACTATAAAGATATCCTAAGGCTATATCGAAGTAAAATAGATAAGGGCCATGTCGGCCACGTTTAATAATACTTTACACAGAGAGCGTAGCCGATGGCGCAAAATGACATTCTAAAGTTACGTTAGGTTAGTTTAGTAAGAGGACAAAATTATTTTTTAATTTATAAACATCGTTTTTTTGGATATATATGTATATATATATATATATATATATATATATATATATATATATGTATATATATATGTATATATATATATATATATATATATATATATATATATATATATATATATATATATATATATATGTTGTATTTGAGGTTTTCGCGGATAGATACCTGTGTTGTATTGTTTTCTGGGGATTCCGCGTTGATGCTGAGGGTTGGCTCTGAAAAGAACCGGATTCTCGACGTTTCGGAGAACTAACATTCGCCATTCTCAAGAGATATATGCGTCCGTGCGGATCAACCGTTAGACGCATACTTATATATATATATATATATATATATATATATATATATATATATATATATATATATATATATATATATATATATATATATGTGTTGTATTGTTTTCTCGGGGATTCCGCGTTGATGCTGAGGGTTGGCTCTGAAAAGAACCGGATTCTCGACGTTTCGGCGAACTAACATTCGCCATTCTCAAGAGATATATGCGTCCGTACGGGTCAACCGTTCGACGCATACTGAGAGCTCGTTCGTGCGATGCGACTACTTATAGCTGTCTGGCTTCGGGTCATGCGCGTTGTGTGCGATGCTTCGGTTCGGTTGTTTGTTTGTTTTGTTGGTCGTACATGAGTCTGAGGTGTCTGGGATTGCATTTTGAGGGTGGATATGATCGGTCGCCATGCTGGGGGCAGTCTCAAGGAATCGTCTCTCGTGTTC